>JAWWEW010000078.1:123607294-123691566 GCA_035583185.1 Anabacerthia variegaticeps | reverse complement strand
AGACATTTTTTCCCTTTTCTCCCCCTTTCCCTCCTATTTTGCTCTGTTTTTTTTGAAACGGATGCTTGTGGCTGTTTAAGATTTCCAGGTCAGAGTGTGTGCCAAAGGGTCGATTTGGCAGGTGCTTCATGTGCAAAGAATTTGGGCACAGCCAGTGTTTAATCAGCCACTGATGTCTTCATTTTGGGGTTACCAGTTGCAGAGAGGTCTTCACATCTTTTATGTGTGGGCTGCTGATTGTGAACCAAAACAATCACTTTATGTTGTGACTTTCAGTAGATTTAATTTGCCCTCCAGATCACTTTTCTTGGAATCAGAAGTGCTTTCTTGTTTAATTAACTTTTCTCTTGTGCTTACGAATAATCTGCTAATGCCTGATCAAGTTAGCTGGATACTGGCAAAGTGAAGCAGTCCTAGCGTTTCTGTCTTTGTGTCCATGACTTAATTCTCTTTGTGGAGCCCAAATTGACATTGTTTTCTGAAAGGTTTGCAAAGTGTAAGAGCAGTGAGATGCTTTTTCTGGCACATGTAGTCTTAGAAAATCAGCATGAGACCTTAATTCCAGTTAAGAGACAAATAAGCAACTTGTTGACTGAGGAAGCCTGTGAACTAAAAGTGATTAATCCTATCATGCAGATAACTTAAGTACTATCAAAAACTTCCATAATTTCTTTCTCTTTTCTTCCTATGAACTTCAAAATTCATTTTTTTTTCCTGCTAATGAGATATTTTTTTTTTTACTGTGTTCAGCAAGAGGGAAAAATAACCTGAAAACAACCTATGTTTGTAAATGCTCAAACACTTGTTTTTAAATCTCTCTAAAAAAGTCAACGTTTGACCTAATTTTTAAGTAGGATTGAAAAACTTGGCTAAGGGTCAATGACTCTTGCTTTGTGCATCCTATATTGAAATGTCATACTGATCATGTGTGCTGGTTTCAATGGATTTTTTTGTGCTTACCTATCTTTGCTCATGTCAGCTTTGTATCTTAGTACTACAGAAGCAGTATTGCAAAAAGTGGATGATGGAGAAGATAAGGGTATTTCACACAGAGAAATTATTTAGTTATAATTTCAATTTAACTGAACAAACTTCTTGCAAAGCATAGTGTAGTCTAGAAAACTATTTTTGCTCTCCAATTATAGTTTAACTTCTTACGGTTGTGCTGCAGCTACACTCTAAGCGTGGAAGAAATACCTTCTTCAGAAGACATTCAGTGTTATGCTGCAATATGTCTTGCACTATGCTTTCTGAATTGCCTTATCATTTTTGTATGAACTCTGCTTACAAACAACTGTTTCAAGGCTTGGGTTTTCACTTCAAATCTTACTGAAAACTGAATTCACTGATACCTGATTTATCTGTGTTTGCTCTTGTGCCGGTCTTGCCTGTGAGCCCAAGTGGTCCTCTGTCTCAAGTGCAACTCATGTTAAAATGGTAGACAGCAACCATATTCCCCCTCTCTTAGTTTTGCTCTGTTAAATTACTTTAGTCCACTGCCCTTCTGAATGATGGGTGCTTTCTTTTTTAAACATCTTCATAGACTGCTTTGATAGTTTGGGGTTTTTTTTGTTTCTTTTTGTTTTTTGTTTTGGTTTTGGTTTTGTGTGAATTCTTTCATGGTTTGGTTTTTGTTTAATTTGGTTTTTTTTTTTTTATTTGTGTGTTTGGGGTTTTTTTTGTGGGTAGTTTTTCTTTTGTGGTCATGTTTGTTTGTTTTTTTTGTTCTGATTTGTTTTTGTGGTTTTTTGTTAGTTTGGTTTGATTTGGTTTTTCTTTTTTTTCTTTTTTTGTGTGTGTTTTTTATGAAACCAGGATTGTCCATAGTACTTTGTATATCCTCTCCCAAATGCTAGGACGATTTTTGTTTTTGTTTGATAGGAATTGATTTGTCCTGTGTTCTACTAAACTCTTGGATTATTTACCAGGTATTGATCAATACTGTCTGTTCTGTATCTGGCTAAATGTGACTATCACATGTACTAGACCCTATTTTAGAGCAGAAATACTTGTTATTAATCCTGGGTTCCAGAATGATGTTCCTATTTTCTCCTTCTGTGCCTTAATTTAATCTTTTGTCTGTATGGAGTGCCTTGATAATATTACTGTATAAGCACCAAAGATGCCCACAGTTTTTCTGCGTATTTATGACAGGTCTTTCTTGTTTCTTTTAACTAGGAAGGCCTCAACATGGGAAGAACTAAAAAAGAAAAAGCTGACAATCCAGGTATCATTGTAGGCCAGTTCTGTTTTAATTTTTTCTGATGTTCTAGCCAACATCTTTTCTTATGTTCTAGCCAAAAGCCTTGTCTTAAACAATTGAGATGAACTGAACTACCAGTTATTTTCACCTATTAAAAAAGATCTGTGTTGCTATTGACAGTACAAGCCATAGACTTGTAGTGTAGTAAACTCAAAACAAGTATTCAGAGAAAAAAATCCAGGTTTTTCCAAAATGTTTGCAAGGCAAAAAGCTGTGGACAGGGGGCAATATGTGATATAGACTGTTTTGAATATATCATCATTCAAAACTTTACTTACACAGTTTAACATTTTGTTGATGTGCAGTGGTTTCATCACGACATGAAGCAAATGAAGATGATGGTGTGCGTCGCTCCTTTCGACACAGGAAATCTGTTGAGCGCTACCAAGCTCCGTTGGAAAGTAAGTGTGGGTGGGCTGGATGTCACTTCTCAGCTGGAAAGGGAAGAGAAAATAAGATAGAAGACAACTTGTAGGTTGAGATAAGGCAGTTTAGTAAAGTAAATGTTCACAAGCAAAGAGAAAGAAAAGGTTTTATTTTCTACATCCTATCAGCAAGCACTGAGGGCTTCAGCATGTGTAGTGATTGCTCCGGAAGGCAAACATTGTAAATAACAAATGTCCCACCTTCCTCTTCCTTTTCTTAGGTTTTATATCTGATCTATGCCCTATGGTATGGAATACCCCTTTGGTTAATTTGGGTCAGGTGACCTAGCTATGTCCCTCCCAAGATTTTGCCAGCCTACTGATGAAGGGGCACATTGTTGGAGAAACAGTGCTGATGCTGTGGGAATGGTGCATGCTCAACACCTTTCTAGCTACCAGTGAAAAGCACAGCACTGTGAGGTCTGCTGTGGGGAAAATGAACTCCATCCCAGCTAAACCAAATGCAGTAGGTTATAGGCACAGTTTCTCTTGAGAGCTAATTTCTTGTATGGAAGTAAGATTATTTTTTTTTTTTTTTTAATAAATGAAAATACATGCACACAACTTTTCTTTACATTTCTTACCTTCATTCTGGCAGTAAATTTTATTAAATGCATGTATCATGTCCACATGAATTTTTTTTTTTTTTTTGCCGTTTGCCATATTTTTTTCTCTAGTTAAAAAAATTTAGCTATGTACCTTGAAAGAAGAGCAATTAAAGAGAGTTGGTAATCTTGCTCCTATCATTTTAAGTTCTAGTTAAAAATCAGGTGTGTGCCTTTTCACTTTGATCAAACCACCCAACCTTCCCCTCCTTGAAACTGCCCCAAACTTAGAGATGGGTAATACACATCCCATTTTTTGCCTCGTTGACTATCCTGATTTCTCTTAAATTTGTTTGTAACATTATTCTAAACCCTTTGCTTTCAACAGGTCTAGGAAAACATAAGATAACTTCTTCCACCCATATTTCGCCTGTTAGAGAGAAAGATTCATGTAAAAGAGCTAAAAGGTTGGTGTATGGTTAGTGATAGTTCTTTCTCAATAGTGCCATCAGTCATGTGACTAAATAGTACTTTCAAAGTTTTTTAGACTGGTGGTGCTTAGAGATTAATACAATTACAGATTATTGGTGTGGTAGTCTGAGATTATAAAGAAAACAAATGCTGGGGAGGAGGCCATCCTTTTTACTAGCCATTATATTTTATTTAAAATTGCAGTATTTCTTGTCACTGATAAGGTGATGACAAGGGTTGTGGCTGATATTGAGTAATTGAAATTCATTTGTTCTGAAATGGAAGCCTTAATCTCCCTCTGAAAATCTTAGACTACTTAATCTTGAAAGATGCAAATTATTTTCTTAAAACTGAAGACAATTTAGTTAGAGGGAGAGCCTGTATGAAAGTTTCAATGGATATTTTTTTGGTTTAGTCACTCAAATAGAGATTCTGGTTTCTCTTTGGAATCAGTTCATGTTTCTGTATGAAACTATCCTTAAGAAAAGTGCTAACTGAAATTCTAAATAACAATAGTAATATTTGTAAATGCTAAGATTTGTTAAAATAATTAACTCTGTTTAGTGTCTGGAGTGACTGTTTTCCTTTTTTTACTCATGGCCATTAAGCGCAAAACAGTTAAAATTAATATTTAACTATTTAAGTAGTTTATTCTCAATTGTAAGGTCTTTTGCATTCACTTGTTATCATTAGAAAATCAAATTTTTCTATCTGCATCATAAATTAGAAATCACTTTTTTCTTTCTCCTCAATTCGAATTAGGTCTCTTTCAGTCAACTCTCGGAAAGATGACTTACAGGAAGTTCGCAAGGATCAAACAAAAATTGAAGTGACTCAGGGAGACAACTTAAATGAAGTTCACAGAACTTCACATGAAAATCACATGAACATTGGAGCAAGTCTGCCGGCCGTTAATAGAATGCAAATAGGTAGTTCAGTAAGTATTTTTTTCATTGTCAGTGAGATGTTTGCAGTGTTCATGAAAGCTTCCAGTAATGGACCATCTATAACTCCCTTCACTTACAATTTTCTCTCAAGCAATTTGAAAATTGCCATGAACCCTTTGTGATGACATCTAATTTCTGATAGGATCTTATCAAGGCTGCAGCTTTCTTAAACATATCAAATTTGTTCTGTTTGCTTCATCTTTAGGTACAATTTGATGGTGTGGGTGGTCTTTCTGTCCACATTTCAGCTTTAAAAGAGATGGTCATTTTGCCATTGCTTTATCCTGATGTATTTGAGATAATGAAATTCAAACCTCCCAGGTAACAGACACCATTTAACACTATAAGTTAGAATTCATCTATTTTCAGGAGAATATTCAATTGAAATATCAATATGTTCCCATGCCTCAAAATTTTCAGTAGTGTTGATGGGGATTTTTAGCACTAGTAAAAAGTAATTTAAAAAAACCTCATAAAATACAGCATATATGTAGGTTCAAAGATTTATGATGTGGCGAGACTATACTTTGAAAGTATCTTGCCTTTAAAAGGTGGAGTTAGAGAGTTTTTCTTTAGAGTCCTATGTACAAGTGGACTTGATTAATTTGTAAGCAGGAAAGAACTATCTACTGGTAGTAAACTGTAGTTTGTTCGTGGAAGTCCAGTCCTCTCTCCCACCAACTTTTTTTTTCTTCAAGTGCTCAAGTATGAGTTTTACAATTGATAGGACTTGCAACTAGACCCTTGTTTGTTGTGCTTGGGCTAAAATAAGAATCTGTCCCCTTCTTACACAGATAAGTGAGTTCTGTGTTACAAAATGAAGTTATTAGAGAGTTGATAACTTTATATGTTCTTGGTCACCAAAATTCAGTCATGGTATATTGAAATAGGACTTTAAATTCTTTGCTTTTAGTAACTTTATTACAAACATTGGAAGAAAATCTGTTTGGCTTCATTATTTGTTGAAATTCTTTTTGAAGTAGCAGTGCATTTATTTTTCTAGTTGATGGGAATGCAGAAATGCAGAACAGCTTCCCAGTTTTAGACTACTTTGTCACCAGCAAAGAGAGACTTTTTAAGGGACAAGTAAATGCTTTACTCTCAAATCTTGCCTTTTACAAAAAAAAAAAAAAAAAAAGAAAAGAATGAATATGCAGTGTATCACTGAAAAATGAACTGGTGATTCCTAAATTAGCCCAGCCTCAGATTTTGTGCTAGAAGTTTGTTCTTGTTTGGCTCCACTGTGTTGTAACCACCTCTGCTGGCTTGTGAGAAGTATTGGAACTATCCTTCTGCCATGCTACTGTCTTTTCTCAAGGTTTTGTACATCTGCATGAACCTCTTTATTTTATTTGCTGCCTTGTAGAATTGTGTAGGAACACTTTTGACTTTTTTCATGCACTTCAGTTGTTACTGCTCTCTTATTCATTAAGTGTTCAGCTTAGGAGAGCAGAGTTGTGTGTTTTAGGGATGATGGTTGTAATCAGTACTTTTCCATGACCTTTTTTTATGTGATTTTATTTTTTTTTTCCAAATTGCAGAGGCTGTCTGTTCTATGGTCCACCAGGGACTGGAAAGACACTGGTTGCTCGTGCACTTGCTAATGAATGTAGCAGAGGTGACAGAAAAGTAACCTTTTTTGCAAGAAGTGCTGCCGATTGCATGAGTAAATGGGTGGGGGAATCTGAACGACAGCTTCGCTTAGTTTTTGAGCAGGTAAGGTTGAAACGTTCCACAAGTTGTGTCCCAGTTGTAACTAATTTTTTGGTCAAGAAGCACTCATTCTTTTTCATGCTTTGCCAGCTTCTTCCACCTTGAAATGGAATTGTCAGTACTTCCTTTTTCAGTGGGTTTTTAGTGACTTGACATCTTGAGATATATTGGGAGAGATTGGTAAAGCAAATAAGAAAACCACCATCACCATTTTCAAAGAAACTCCCACCATAACTCCTATCCAGTCACAAAAAAGGTTTTAAGAAGCAAGAGATGGTGGCATTGGACCAGAAGGAAACAGATGCAGGTTAAAAGCATGTTTATTTAAAATGGTAATGGAAGGTTGATTCCAGGATGTGTAACTGAGTTAGTCCTGTCTCTGTTCTCTATGTTGCCAAATAGCTGTAAAAACTACTGGTATGATTTGTTTCCTGTCCTGGTCTCAGTGGGTTGACATAGGCTGCTGTCTTCTGTTGCTCATGCCACTTTACTCAAGTAGGTCAATTAGTAGGGAGTCCCAGATGCTAATCTGGAAAATATACTTCCAGTGTCTTTCCAATCAAAATGTTTTTCACACATTTTCTCTTTTAAATAGTCCTGTTTTCCTCATGCCAATATTCCTGTGTTTTCATTGTAGGCCTACCAGAGGCGACCTTCAATTATTTTCTTTGATGAGATCGATGCTCTTGCTCCTATACGGTCCAGTCAGCAAGACCAAGTTCATAGGTAGGACATGCTTTGTATCTGTGTAGAAAGCCGCTTGATTTTTGTGAAAAGAAGACCTCAACCTATTTAACTTGTGACACATTAATTTATCCTGAAAACTAGTAATTCAGCGCTACTGAATTTCAAACGATTTTTAAACAACATTGATCAAAACCAATTTGCTAAGCTTGATATCAACACAAGGTCTGTGCTATGTCTTTAAACAAGTCTTGCTGATCAGCGTCTTGTCGATAGAGGCTTGTCCATTTTGAGGGATCAATGAAAAAGGTTATGTGGAACTGAAGAAAATTTACTAAACTGGTGAATGAAAATTATATTTTTCTGTTAGCTCTGTTGTGGGGACACTTCTGACACTAATGGATGGCTTAGCCAGCAGAGGAGAGGTTGTGGTAATTGGAGCCACCAACAGACTGGATTCTATAGATCCTGCTTTAAGAAGACCCGGACGCTTTGAACGAGAATTCCATTTCAAGTTGCCAAACAAAAAGGTCAGAACTTCAACTCAACCTTAATGCTTACGTGTCGAAGTCCAAAGCCCTGTAGCAAGGCAGCATCCTAGAGCAGTGCAATCAGTAATGTACAACTTGGACAAAATAGGGCTGTCTGGAAAGATTGCATTGCACTGTGGAGGGCAGTCCTGGTACTGAATATATATGAATAACATGATTTCAACAAGTAGTTACTTCTCTAATTAGTTTTGGTTTCACTGTGACCAGCAAGGAAAATGGCATGCTGCTAGCCATCGATATGTTTAAGAAATAATGCATGTATGCATTAATTTAAAGGATGCTGTAGCATCCTGAAGGTGAAAGAAATATTGTGCACACAAGATTTCCTTTCTGGTAACAAAAACTTTGATCAGGGCTGGTGTTGGTGTGAATTGAGTATGTTCGGTTCTGACATTCTTACTAGTACTCATTAACAGGGACTTGGACTAACAGGTGAGGAGGTGCCATGAAACAGATCTAATACACAATTCTCTACTGTGGAAGAATTATAGAAATCTGCCATAATTAACTGGTGTATCAGGAAATACTTCAATGAAAGTCTTGCTAAGATCAGAGATGAGGATAGGGTAAACTAAAATGCAACCATTTTGTTACCAGGAAAGACAAGAAATTTTCAAAATTCACACACGAGACTGGACCGTGAAGCCATCGGACAACTTACTTGAAGAGCTGGCTGAGAAATGTGTTGGTGAGTTTCAAAACAGAGCAGGTCTTTTTCCTCTGTGCAGTTTTCCAGCCAGTCCTCTCCCAGCCTGTAGGGCTGCATGGGGTTGTTGTGACAGAAGTACAGGACACAGCACTTTGCCTTATTGAACGTCATACAACTGGCCTTGGCACATCAACCTAGCCTATTCGAATCTGTCTGCAGAGCCTTTCTGCCCTCCAGCAGATTAACAGTCCTACCCAAGGCAGTGTTGTCCACGACATTACTGAATGTGCACTCAATCCTCTCATGCAGATCATCGGTAAAGATATTAAAAAGTACTGGCCTCAATACTGAGCACTGGGGAACACCACTACTGACTGTCTGCCAGCTGGATGTAGCATCATTCACCAACACATTTGTCCATGCAGACAATTTTTAACCAATATATATATGTATTTGCATGTGATTCTTGTTTTGTTTATCAGGATACTGTGGTGCTGATATTAATGCCTTATGTGTTGAAGCTGGCCTCTGTGCTTTGCGCTGCCGCTATCCTCAGATACATAAAAGTAACAAGAGACTGAAGATAGATGCCACTTCAATAAAAGTAACAGAGAAGGATTTTGCCATGGCCATGCAGAAGATTGTTCCAACTTCACAGAGAGCCGGGGCTCCATCTGGACGGCCACTACCACCTATTTCAAAGCCACTGTTAGAAAATACACTGGAAAGAGTTTTACAAGTCTTACAGAGAGCATTTCCCCATGCAGAGCTTGCACTGGAGAAGAATCAAGGTATAAAAATAACGTCTACTTGTTAAAAATTCTGCCAAAGCAAAAACCTCTGAGTTGTGCAGTCGACATACACAAACCTCTCAGTCATAATGACAGTACAGTTTTATCATTTGCGTGTCTACAATGCAGGATGGGAGATGTGAGTGATTTGCAATATCCAGTAGGCAGCTATGTGTTCTCCACTAGAGCCCATTGTTTATCATAATACCTAACATCACATTTATAATTTCAGAGATGGATCTAAGGTTTCACATATGAGGCACTTCTTTCCAAATCATAGAATCACAGCATCATAGAATGGTCAGTGTTGGAAGGGACCTTAAACATCATCTAGTTCCAGCCCTCCTGCCATGGACAGTGACACTTTTCACTAGGCCAGGTTGCTCAGAGATTCGTTCAGCCTGACCTTGAACCCTGCCAGGGGCAGGGCATCCTATCTGGGCAGCCTGTACCAGTGCCTCTCCACCTTTACAGTAAAGAATTTTTTCCTAGTATCTAATATAAACCTACTGTATTTTAGTTAGAAACCACTCCCCCTTGTCCTGTTACTACATGCTGTTGTAAGAAGTCTCTCTCCATCTTTCTTGGAGGCTTCCTTCAGGTACTGGAAAGCCAAAATTAGGTCACCCCTAAGCCTTTTCCAGGCTGAACAAACCCAATTTTCCAGCCTTTCCTCATAGGAGAGGTAATCCATTCCTCTAATTGTCTTGGTGGACCTCCTTCAGATTCGCTCCAACAGGTCAATGTCCTTCCAGTACTTGGAACCCCAGAGCTGGATGCAACAGTCTAGATGGGGTTTCATGAAAGAAAAGTAGAAGTACAGAATCATCTTCCTTGGCCTGATGGCCACACTGCTTTTGATGCAACCCATAACACAATTGGTTTTCTGGGCTGCAAGTGCACATTGCCAGCTCATGTCCAGCCTCTCATCCACCAGCACCCCCAAGTTCTTGGCAGAACTGCTCACAATCAGTTCATCACCCAGCCTGTGTTGATACCTGAGGTTGCCCCAATGCAGATGCAACAGCTTTCACTTGGTCTTATTAAACCTCGTGAGGTTCCCATGGGTCCACTTCTAAAGCTTGTCCAGGTCTCTCTGAGTGGCATCCCATCCTTCTGGTGTGTCGGCTGCACCACTCAGCTTGGTGTCATCTGCAGAGTTACTGAGGGTGCACTTGATCCCTTCATCAATGTTATTGTTAAGATACTAAATAACACTGGTCCCAATATGGACCCCTGAGGGACACCGCTTGTCACTGATGTCCACTAGGACTCTGAGCCATTGACCACTACCCTCTGGATGTGACCATCAACCACTTTCTTATACATCTACTAGTCCACTCATCAAATTCATCTGTCTTCAATTTAGAGTGAAGGATGTTGTGTGGGATCATGTCTAAAGCATTACAGAGGTCTATATAATTGACGTCTGATGTCATTGATCTTGTATACTGATGTAATCAATAATTTTTGCTAATGTAGTAAATAAATGCTTAAACAAGAGAAGAAGGGTTTTTCTGGTGTTTAGGAACTACAGAAGTTGTTCCTGATTATTCTAAGGAAAAAACCTCCCAAGTTTTTGTCAACAGAGAAATAATACCTGATGCAAATCATAGGACGTAGGACAGCTTTGTATAGACTTGTGCAATCTCCTTCAACCTGTGATAGAATGAAATCTTCAGAAAATGGCATCCAAATGACAAAATACAAGAGATGTGGTTTCCAGCACTGATTACAAAGGTGTATTAATGTAAGGGCAAGATATGAACTAGTTAACAAACTTCTGTCTTTAAATCCTACTTTAGGAAATGATGTGATTAACAGTGATGAAGACTCACCATCAGTCTCTGGAAGGAGGCCAACTCCTAAAATGACGGATAGCAAAAAGGCAGAATTCCACACTTTTAGCAGGTACATGTTTGTCCCCTTTTTTGAGATGGTTGGGTCTGGAAACTGTTTTTATGTGAGCAGTGCTACATGGAGTTAAGGGTGTATGTGTGGGCAACCAGTATTTCCAAGAAGTAAGCGTGAAGATCCAATTGGGTACTAAGATTCTGAGTACAGTGCCCTAGCCCATTAAACTGAATGGGCCATACTTCTTTTCCCAAGTCAAAGTGGTCCACAGATTATTAGAATGTGTTGGTTTAATCCATAGTATTCCTTGAAAGACTCAGAACTCAAAAAATATGCAGTCTGTCCTTTTAGCTTAAAAGACCTCTTTGGACTTGTGTAGCCATCTTTTTACTTTCTACCTTTCAAGATTGTTGAATGAATAGTGAATTATGTATCAGAAACAAAATTGAGAAATAGTTTGTTAAACCACTGTGAGAAAAATTTAAACAACATCTGCATTTTGTACCTTTACCCTACCTAGTTTTTGTGATTCTTTTGATGTTTTAATTGTGGAAGTCATGTGAGACAACAGTCAAAAAAATAAATTATTGTTGGTTATTTTTCTCCCCTTCTATTGCTGTGCTCTCCGGAAAATGTGACTTGCTGAATTTAGTTAGGTTTCTAGGATCTTCAACTTCAGCAAATAAAGTGCACAACAGCACTGGCAGAAAAACACACAAACCTCTTCACAAGTGTGTTTCTTGCTAGTAAAGCTAGATTACTAGGAAATAAATACACAAGTCAAAGATGAAACCATTAGAATGACTGAATAAAATAAACATAAACCTTATATTTAGTGTAGTGCTGTAATTTAACCAATTCAATCATGTGCTTCTTCAGATACAGCTAATGTGTTTCAGTACCTACCTCAGGTTTTTTTTTTTCTTAGACAGGTTGTTTTCCTCCTTCCTTCCCACCATCTCCAGGAACTATGGCAAAATTTCACCTAAACTTGACAGGTGTAGAGATCTCCCAGTTACTCAAAGTAAAAACATGTTGAAAATGATTATGTATGGACAATGAAGACACTCAGATTAGTTTGTGCTGAGGGAATTGTTATTCTGTCCTGTGTCAGGATACTGACCAGTTGTTATGCTTTTATTTGTCTGGACAGCCCCCCTGTGGGATTTAAGAGCTGTTACTTAACCCAACCAAAAGAATAGTAGACATGCTAGGGACTGGCAGAATTTCTTAGCTGAGGAATGGTACGAGTTTTTGAGAAAATAGGCTTTGATAGTCTTTCTGATCACATGACCAGCTTATGGCGGAACATGGAGCATATTTACCAAACAAAAAAAAATATATATGGGAAAAATCCTGTGCCTCATCATGACTAATTTTTAAACTTGTTTTCTTCTTGTTGTAGTAATCCTCCTTACCAGCCAACATCTTTCAGGCCACGGTTCTTAATAGTAGAAGAGCCAGGATCTGGGCAAGGTTTTGATTTGGCACCTGCAGTAATACATGCCCTGGAAAAGTTTCCAGCTTATATACTAGACCTACCAACCTTGTTTGTTAGCAGCACATCACAGGAAGAAACATGTTCACGGGTATATTTTTACTCATTAATCTCATAAGTTTTGTGAAGTGTATATAAACTAGTGAAGTGAGCAAAATTCTCTGTTAGTGGAGGTAGCCTGATTTGAATGTGCTGTTGTGTTTAATTCTGTCTGAAAATCCACTTTTCTTGTAGATGGAATGATACTGAATAAGGATATTTATACATAGCCATATTTTCCATTTGAAATGAAACAGAGGGGATGTTGCTAGCAGCTTCGGAAGATGGGAGGTGCTGCTAATAAACCCCACTTTGTGGCAAGAAATCCTGCTCGTCTCACTGGGATCCAGAAAGTTGTTTTCGTTGCTTCTTAAGTCTCTATGCTCCCCGTAGATGGCTCTGCATCAGCTTGATCGTGTGTCATGTGCTTTTTGCAGCCTTCTTTTTTATTGCATATGTAGGCAGCCAAGGTCTTGGGGAAGAGTTGTTTTTTTCACTTATACATATACAGCTTGTACTGCTGTGGCACATGCAATAAAAGCATTAAAATTCAGGGGACACTTAGATTTGTAAACTGGTGTGTTTTCCTTAAGTAAAAAAAAAAAAAAAAGAAATATAAGCAGACTAGTGGTGTTTTAATTTTTTACCTTTAGGCAGGAAATCGATTTCATTGTTTGGCATCACTGTATTAATATATTTTGACCTTTCATAGCAGCTTTTGAGACCTGCACAAGTCAGGACAAACACATTACATGACTGGATACTCATTTGCCACACAGCAGGAACAATTCCTTTTTTGTTATGTCATGGTTGCATCTGTGGTCATATAACTCCCCTGTGTAGTCACTGCCTGGATACACCATGTGTTTCCTATCTTGTGACAGGAACTCCCTGATTACTGTCAGTCTGAAAGGGTGCATGGACAAATCTGCCATGTGAAAGAACTATTGCCACTTCCTTCATGCATGTCCTCTTCTGTGACTGAGGTGCCATCTCTAGGCAGTAGCTTGTGATCTATGAAGGAACGTTATTTGATCTGGTGAATCCTTTTGTAATGAGAGGCTGTGACTGATTTATCTCTTTAGGCAAATGAAGGACTGGTCAGCTCTTGTAAAATATGCCTGAAATTATGAGCTGTAACCAGGCTTCTTTTGTTGTGTCAGTCTTCATCTTTTCATATAAGTCTTTGTTCAAACTGTGCTCCAGTCTAACATGGATATGTACCCGCTCTGAATTGAAAATAGTGCACTCACAGCTGTGTAGCAATTTCTCCAGTCTTATACATCTTGCGGAAGGGCTAGTCCTGTTTTTTCAGGCATACCACCACATTGGCTGAGTTCTGAGGCTCTTTAGGAGTTATCTTACACCCAAGTAATTTTGAAATCAGGCAGAGATTTAGGTCTGTTTCTGTCTTTGTAGCAGTGTCTGTATTTTAATCATTTTATTTAATTTATTTAAAATGAATTTTTTTGCCTTATTGTTAAGGAGTTGTTAATTTATTGTTTTCTCTTGATGTCTTGGCTTATGCACTCTAATTTCATAAGATAGTTTGGCTGATACGTAGTTATGTAATGGCCTGTTCTACATGATGGAGTTTTCTTATCCAAGCTTTCATTTTACCAGTTGATACGAGAAGCTCAAAGAACAGCACCAAGCATCATTTATATCCCACAAATCCCTTTGTGGTGGGAGGCGGTTGGACCTACACTGAAGGCTGGTTTTAGAGGACTGCTGGATAGCATTCCATACTTTACTCCAATTTTGCTCCTTGCAACATCTGATGTGCAACATGAAGATCTCCCTGAAGAGGTATTTCTAGTTGATACTTTTCTTCCTTTATTGCTCATTTTCTTGTTAATTCATAACTGTGACACACTGGCATATTGTGATGCTCTTAGGCAAATTCATACTGTTATTACTCAGGCACCAGAACCCGGTCTCTTAAAATTTGTGTAGACAAAATGATGCTGAAAGCATTTGTCTAAAGTGTTTTCTGAGTAAAGAGATTGACTTTGACCAAATTTTTTCTTGCTTCTCACACACACATGTCCTTATTTGACAGATCTATAGATTTACTTCCAACAATAATTTCAATGGCTTCAATGTGGTTGGGTGTGTACTTAGTGTGCTTGAAAGGTACCTAGGAAAAAGATTGCTTTTCTGAAAACATTTTTACCAAAAAAATGGAAGGTATTTTTACTGAAAAAAAGATGGTGGTCACATGGTTACTGATGGACTGTAATTTCAAATTGAAATTATTTAATAAAAAATTCAATTTCTTCATCTAGGTGAAAGCTTGACAAATTAAAAAGTTAAGGTCCAACTTCTGTTTAAGTAACTTGGAAATCAATTTTTAGTTGTATTTCTTATCAAAAGGCATTAAAAGGATACGCCAAGCTTTCAAGACATCTGAGACTGTGCATTAAAGGAAGGTGTTCAAAATGAGAATATACTGCCCTGTTTATTTTGTCTCAGTAAAAGAAGTTTTTATAATGCTAATAAATGCTTTCTAAATAAAAACAACCCAAAACTCATCCACCTTACCAAAAAGCTGACACTTGTCTGCTGAGCCTTGCCTGTTCCCTCTGTAGCTGCCATAAGGATTCCAGTTAGAGGACAGCAAGGTAGGTAAATACAAAATAAGCAGCCTTGGGCGTGGTGAATGACACCCCTTTCTCATTGGTTTGTCACAGATTTTTTCCCTGGAGCTTAAACTCTAGAAGGTTCCTTAGGCAAGGTACTTTAATTTGTGATGCTATGAAAATCTAGTCTTTTAAGGCCAGGAAGTTAACTTTTCATAGCTTGTCTTATCCAGATAAATATTCAGCTTAATTTACAATGGTATTCATCTTTTTGGAATAGGAAAAAAAAATTGTGTGGCCTTATATCTGAAATGTGTTTTCCTCTGTGCTCTAGATAAAAGCATTGTTCAGTAATAATCGTGAAGAAGTTTTCAAAATCCCACAGCCTACCTGTGATGAAAGAAGAGAGTTTTTTGAGGACTTGATAATGAAGCAAGCTGCTGAACCTCCTGCATCAAAAAGCAATGCAGGTGAGAATATTCTACAAATAAAGCTTTGCTACTGTAAGTTAGCAGCTAATACAGTAGTTGGTGATAGTTTTCTATCAGTCATTTTTCGTGTGCTTCTATTTGAATATCATCGACTGAATAAAATTTTTCTTTGTTATTAAAGAGAGGTACTCTACAGATAAAGAGAAATTCTGACTTAAGAAATCTGTGTCATTCCAGGTTTGCGGGTACACCGTGTTACTCATGTGAGATGTTCTCAGGTGGATGAACAACCGCAAGTATGTGACAGGAAAGCAATGAAAAATAACGCACAGGGAGTGTTTGTGGATTACTCTGAGCTCAGAGTAAGTCTAATTTCATTTTTTTTAATACTGACACGGGACATTTCTTCTATCTGTACACTTGTAAATTAAGTTGGTTGTTAACCAATGCCATTTCAAACAATTTATGGGAGAGGCATATAGCTTGTGAGGTAATTCAACCTGCAATGGACTATGACTTGTTTCCACAGCTGATGTAGACTGCTTCTGGGTTTTTTTGGTGAATTATATTTTAGAAAACTGGACTCTCTTCCTAATTTCTAATGAAAAAGGACTTGTTAAATTTTAAAATAGCCCACTGACAACCTGCTAGTTGTTAGATTATTAACGTTTTAGCAGTTTTTATGATATATTGGGGGGAGGTTTCTTTGTTTTGCTGTTTGCATGTTTTAATTTGTTAGGAACTGAACAAAGACCTTTATTTTTATCAGCCATGGTTTTAATCCTGAAGTTAGCAGGCTGACATAAAGCTCATCCTGATTAAAATGTTAATACCTGGTTTTCCAAAATTCTTTCAAAATCCAGTTTTAGAATTTTGCATTCACACAGTTACAGTGTCATAAAGTTTTTCCAGTCCCCTATAAGAGAGAAGTTGCTATCCTAGGCTAGAGTTGGGAAAAGGGTCAAAAATGGGCCTAGATGCAGGGGATAAAAGAGCCTCCTTTGCATGAACTGTCCAAAGACACATTTGCCAGGGCCCTATATGGCATTTCCAACAAAATGCAGTTGTGGCTTTTCTGTGGCAGCTACTCTATGATTAAGTAGACTGTATCATTTGCTGCTGTTCTGGAGGCAGTTAATTGGCAATTATGAGTGTTGACATCATCGATTGATGAGTAAGAAAATATTGTCTGAACTGTTAAATCTTATGAGATATTTAATCAGTTCTCTCAAGTGCCACTTTTATTTAATAATATAAAAAAGTAGGACGTATCTTGTGCTGTTCTAAACTGTAATTTCCACTTTTTTTCTTCAGCAAGTGTTGGATTCTATCGTCGTGGCAACTGAGAATATCAGTATATCGAGCATGGCAAAACTGTATTCTGTCCTTAGCCTGCATATTTACCGACATCGAGATGATGCCGACAAAACCGAATTAGTGACGGTAAATTATTTTGTCTTATAGCACTTTCTGTCACACTGTGTTATGTGTGTGTGTGCATTATGCCTATGCATCTGTGCAGCATGTATATCACGCTTATTTAGCATTAATCTTTACTACTTGGTTGCCTGTGCCACAAGACGTCTTCATTTTAGTCTGGAAGGCATTTATCCATATTGCAAAACCATTGTTGTATTTGGCATAATTCAGAGATTATGCCGAATTGGAAGAGACGCACAAGGATTATCAAGTCCAACTCCAGGTCCTGCACAGGACCATCCCCGGGAGTCACACCATGTGCCTGAGAGTATCATCCAAATGCTTCTTGAATTCAGACAGGCTCGGTACTGTGACCACTGCCCTGGGGAGCCTGTTCCAGTGCCCAGCCACTCTCTGGGTGAAGAAACTCTTTCTAATATCCAACCTAAACATCCCTTGACACAACTTCAAACCATTCCCTTGGGTACTGTCACTGGTCACCACTGGGCACCCTCCTCTTTCCCTCACAAGAAGTTGTAACTGCAGTGAGGTCTCCCCTCAGTCTCCTCTTCTCCAGGATGAACAGACCAAGTGCCCTCAGCTGCTCCTCATACATCTTCCCCTCAAGGCCCTTCACCATCTTTGTTGCCTTCCTTTGGATGCTCTCCAGTGGCCTAATATTGTTGGCAGTTTCAGCAGGAAAAGGCTTGAAGACAATGAGTCCACCCACACAGGCCTGTCAAAGCAGTTAACCTCAGTCTGCCTTCTCCAGGACCTTTTCAGGGGTGGAGGGCTGCAAAAGGAGGGTTTTTTCTTAGGCTACCACTTCCTCTTTCTCCCCTTGCAGGCAGTCACACACGGTAACACTTGTGTAGTAGTCATTCCATTATTGAAAAGAAATTAAGTCTGAAACATTACAAGAATTTGAGACGTTTCTTCAGTCTCACCAGACTTTCTTTTTAACTCTCATGGCTCAAGCATCTTTAATTTGACATAGGGGGAGCTTCTTTTTAGCCCTAGTCACCCCAATCTCTTCCTCCATGTCTGATAAAGAGTTAGAACAGATGGTCTGTTCTGCCTGTGAAGCACTGAGAATTACTTGGATTCAGGGAGGCCATTCCTGGGAAATGCACCCTTCTCTCATGTAGCATAGTGATATGTTTTAGCACAAGAAGGGATTTGTTTCTGTTATATCAGGGCTTGTCAGCTTTTGCAACTGGATTTGATTTCTTTGTTTGTTTTCTTCTTCTGCCTTAAGCTTAAATGAAAAAATACCTCCTAATCAGAGTGATGATGTGAGTCAGTCAGGAGCAACCTCTGCTATATAAGGAGAGAGACTTTAACCAGTGCTTACTGAGAGTGCAGAACAGAACAGTTCCAGCTTTCAATTGTGGCTCTTCAGGAACTGTCTTCTTTCTCATTGTTGAAAGCACTGTTGATAGAGATCCATTGTTCCTTGATATCTAGCCTAACTCCCTAGCCTAACTATTTTGCGTGCCTAAGGATATGTTTGAAACTAGTGGGTCTAGAAAGACATTGTGATGGTCATAGCACATGTATTGGCTAAATATTACTAACAATTGTATGTATGTACAGATTCTTGATTCTTTGATGAAGAAGTAAAGAAGGTTCTTAAGCTTATATTCACATTGAGTCCTAATTTGTCTTTTTTTTTTTTAATTAGGAAATGAAGAAAGAAATTGAAGCCTTCCATTGGCTGTGATACTTCAGCATACTTGACATACTCTAATGTTCATATATGGCTCCCAAATAGATAAGTTAGGTTTATAATGTCCCAATAATTGTAGAAGGTATAGAAAAAAGAATAGAAGAAAGAAACTCATTTAAGTATGTACCTGAATCCAGACATAACAGAACCAGCGACACTTGGTGAAGTGACTAAGATAACATGAGGTTGTAAGGAACAAAATAAGGCCAGCTTGTCAGATTAGGTGAAGGTAATTCTGACAGTAGGAGATTGTGCTCACTGGCTCAAGAAAGGCACCATCCGAAGAAAGGAAGGCGCCATCTGAAGAGAGAAGGGCACCAGCTCAAAAGAAGGTTGAGCATGTGGGCTAATTCGTGATGAAGTGTCAGAATCATTTAACCAATACAATACTAATTAATTGGAGGACTATGGAATTTAGAGCCAATGAACATTAGTGTCTTTGCTAAAAATGGTGAAAAGTTATGATAGTCAGTATGCTAGTGTTATGGATTTATTATGTACCATGCCCTTTTGCACAGAACTGCAAATAAATCAAATACCTCGACTCTGCGTGTGGTTCGGCCTCTTGCACACTGGGTGAAAGAAACTGCTTCGGGACAACGTCTTCTTTTCATGAAAACAGTACGAAACTCTTCTAAAGGGTATTGATTCTCTAAGAATCCTTCACTCTAAGACACGGGAACTGCTTATTTTTTCCCTCCAGCATCATTCCTAATGAAGAGAAGCGAGCCGAGAGGCCAGGAGTAAGACAGCGCGGCATTCCCGCTAGTGACTCCGGCTGCCGTGTCACCTCCTGGGGATGGGTGGGGGGCACTCGCCTGCCCCGTCCCAGTCCCGGTCCCCCGACGGCCCTTCGCAGCAGCGGGCGCTGCGGGCACGGGCAGGGTGGGTCGTGCCTTTGGAGCCCCCCTCGCTCAGCAGCCGCCGCATCTGGACGTGCTGCGGGCGCGCCCCGGCCGCGCCGGAGCCGCGGGATGCAGCGGTGCCGGGAGAGCAGAGCAGGTGATGGGCAGAGGGGCAGGGATCGGGGGTGCCGGGAGAGCAGAGCAGGGGATGGGCAGAGGGGCAGGGATCGGGGGTGCCGGGAGAGCAGAGCAGGGGATGGGCAGAGGGGCAGGGATCGGGGGAGCCCCGGCCCGGCGGGAGGCGCTGGGCTGCGAGCCTGGGCAGGCGGCGGAGGAGCAGCTGGGAAAGCTGAGTCCTCGCACCGGAGATCGGTGTCCCATGGAGGGAGAAAAGAGGGGGGAAAGCAGCGTGCAGGTAGGCGCCCGCGGCGTTGTCGCAGCCGGACGGGACCGTCCAGCGCCGCCGCCGCTCCCCCGTCCCGCGGCTGAAGGAGGGTAGGCACAAGCATCCTGGGAGCCAGTCCCTGCAAACCTGCAGCCCTGGGAACAGAAACCTGCTGCATCGCCTCATCGTTTGGTGTGTTATTTGGCTTCCCTTTCCCTGTTCATTTTGATTCAGTTTCTTATCTGAAAATTTATTTTAAGAAGATTAACTTAGAGACTGCTTTGCTTTAATTGTGATAATGGTCACAGAGAAAGCGCTCACCATTTTGATGACAAAAATGCACAAAAACCAGTGCTCAACACCAAATACATGCGATCTCAGTGAATTCTAGCTGACCTGAAGTGCCTGTGTAATATTCCTTAGTCAAGTGTTTGTAAGTACTACTTCGAGTACTTTAAAACCAAAACTGTTTAGAAATCAGGACTGATCTGCTTAATTAAAGCGGATAACCTAACCTGGTGAAAATGTTAAGCTTTTTATAATCTTGATCTACTCTAGTAAAAAGATAACTTACATGACTGTAAGGGATGACGAGTAGCCTATGCGTTTTGCATCTTAGTGAATCTCACTAAGTGAATAACTGATTCGTTTCACTTTGAGGAGTTCTGTGTTTTTAACATAGACTTCAAAAGCTAAAACTCTTCTCTGTTCTTTCCAAGTCAGGCTCTTCTCTGCAGGCTGTTCCACATTTCTCTGGGAAATAAAGACAAACCAGATCCAACTCAGAAGTACTCTGCTCTTCAGCGGAGCCCTGCCTTGGAGTGAGGCTTGTCATGGACTCCGTTTTCCTCTAGGAGAACGCATTCAGGAATTTCAGTTGTGTGGATTAGTTTTATTTTTTTTCCCTGCTATTTCCAAGACTACTGAACTAAGAAGGAAGAAATCCTTGGGGTGGTGTTCTGTTTTCTTTTCCCTTGCAAAGGATCATGGAATCAGCTTAAAGGTCACTGCTTTGCTTTTGCAGTCTAAGCCATGAATGTGCAGTTTCTCCAGAAGAATGCTGTGATAGGCAGTGTCAAAGTCTTTATTAATGTTCAAGTAGACAATATTCACAGCCTTTCCCTCATCCAACAAGTTGGTCACTTCATGAAAGAAGATGAGGTTGGTCAAACAGGACCTGCCTTTCATAAACCCATACTGACTGGTCCTGATCCTGTGGCTGTCTTGTATGTGATCCATGATGATCTGCTCCATGACCTTCCCCCACACCAAAGTCAGGCTGACAGGCCTGTAGCTTCTGGGATCCTCATTCTGACCCTTTCTGTAGGTGGATGTTATATTTGCCAACTTCCAGCCAACTGAGACCTCTCCCTTTAATCAGGATTGCTGCTAAATGATTTGAAGTGGCTTGGCAAGTTCTGCCAGCTCTCTCAGTAATCCTTGGATGGATCCCATTGGAGCCTGTAGACTTATGGGTATTTTAAATGGTGTAGCAAGTCATTAACCATTTCCTCCTGGATTATGGGGGCTTCATTCTGCTCCCTGTCTCTGTCTTCCAGCTTGGGACAACTGGGTATCCTGAGGACTGTTGGCCTGAATGTTAACGGATGAGACAAAAGAAGGCATTAAGTGCCTTTGCCTTTTCCTTATCCTTTGTCACTGTGTTTCTATCTGCATCAAGTAAAGGATGGAGATTCTCCTTAGCCCTCCTTTTGTTGCTGATATATTTGTAAAAATATTTTCTGTTGTCTTTTATGGAAATACCCAGATTAAGTTCTACTTGGACTTTGACCCTTGTGATTTTCTCCCTGCATAACCTCCCAACATCTTTGTAGTCCTCACATAGTCCTTCTTCATGCTTCTGTCACCTTCTCCATCATCAACTAATGTTACCTCTAGGTAACATTGCCATGAAGAAGTAGAAGAACCTGGTCTGGTTTCTGCCCTTTTCAGTATGAGATTTAGTTTGGCAGAGAGAAAAACTCTCCCAACTAAACTTTAATCACATGACAAGACATTCTTTTGTTGTGTTAAGGGTGTAGAAGTTTGGCAGAAGACAAACACCCTTTTGTGCCGTCTGGTCCCCAGAGATCAGAGTGGCTGGATATGGACTGAGTTCTGACTACAGCCAGTTAGGCACTCTTAGCCTGACTGAGTTCAGTAAGAATTTACATGATCCAGAGTCATGAATAGCACTGCTTAGTGAAGCAACAGGAAAGAAGATTTCAAATTGCTGGTGGTAAATGCACTGATTGCAGAGTGTTAATACGTGTCATGACAGAAGGAATGGTAATAGAGATCTAGTAGTGCTATATCTTATCTGTCTAGATAAATGCTCAAAGTTCACTTAAAGATGTCCCTTCAGAGAGTGTTTTCTCCCCTGCCTTTTTTTTTTTTTTAAATGTCTCAAACACCTCCTTGTTCACTATTACTATTTTTCACACTTCCTGTCCACATATGTTGTAGATGGGATTTTGGTGACTGTGGTCACTGAATCAATTTTGAAATTAATGGTTTTGAGTTTTTCTCATGAAACACTAATTTTCTCTGAAAGGCTTTGACACAATATTTTTTTTCAAAGGAGATTGAGCTCAAACTCTCCACAAGAAAAGCATGTTGGAGGGGAATTATAGTTTGCCACAATATTTTTTCAAAGGAGATTGAGCTCAATTTGTCCACAAGAAAAGCATGTTGGAGGGGAATTATAGCTCTGAAAGATGGGGTGGGTTTTTTCTTTTTTTTTTTTTTCTTTTTTTTTCTTTTTTTTTTTTTTGATCTGAGAGCTACTTGGTGCAGATGTAGTTCTAGGCTTACCTGCCATTAGTTGACTTAGCAGAATTACAGACTAAACTTACCTGAACGAGGCAGAATTTCTTTTTTGTCTCAATATATGTGGTTGACATAAGCATATTCTAGCTTTTTTCCTAGGAGTTTTTGCCTGGCAACATTGAAAGTTTCAGTGGATGCTGTCCAAAATCAATGAGGAAAACATGGCATCCTGTTCCATGGCTAAAGCCTGGAAGTATTAAGGGTATGAAGTATTGTATTTCTAGGTGTTCAATCCCTGTTCAATTTATATAATGAAAAGAGAAGCATGCACAGTGAGTCATGTCATGGTGATTTTACAGCCAAAAGCCCACAGTGGAATATGAGTATGTTTGGGCTTAAGTACTTTAATTTGAATGCTGTGGCCATCACAATGACTTTCAATTCAGTATTTAAAGAAAACAATCCATCCACTGCAGATTTTTTTGTTGTTTTACTAGAGCAACAGTCGATTAAAGGGAATAACTTGCTTTCTTTCCCAAAGTGTCTTACATAATATTGCATTTTAGTCACAGAACACTAAAGACCAGAGATAACACAAAAGCTATGTGCAAAAAAATATAAGAGAATATAAGAGAATGACATATTTCTCCTATTTATCCTTAGTCCCTTGTTGCAACAAGTAAGTTGCAACCTTTGACATACATTTCAGCAGAAATTTCTGTTAAAGCCATTCCTATTGATGTTTAGACATTTCTCTTATGAAGTAAGAACATTTTGACAGCACTATTTGTTTTTTTCACAGAATTGTCTAATCATTTCACTTTGCGGTCTTGAGCTCATTCTAAGCCAAAAGTTTTATGGTGTAGTTTTGTATTTACTTTCAAAAACTGAGAATACACACATCTGCTAAAATATGTCAGTTGAGTTTTATCCTACTTATTTCAGTCTTTGTAAAAGATGTCTTTCTCATTTGCAGCCTATCCTTTTTGCAGTTGTTTGCAGAATTGCTGAAGCGAGTGCATGCAAAATACAAGAAAAGGTCACCCAAATGTGAAAACACTCAGGACATTGAATTGTGGTCTTCAGTTTTGTCTCCAGCATAAGAAGTTTTCAAATTTGCTGTTGGAAGTGGCATCTCCTCTGTGTGTTCATTGCCATGCCTGCTATCTTACATTTGCTGGTTGAAGAAGTTTGCCATTTCACTATTAGTCAAGTCCAGGTATGTGTTCTGATGTCTGAAAATGGCTTGCTAAGAACAATTCATCTCTGAATTTGTCTCCCTTCAATTTCTGATTTGATTTTGGCTCTTTTTTCTTTGCTGTTACTGAACTTCTGCTCAGCACATCTGTTTTATTATATAGACTGAACAAGACATTACAAAACTTGCCCTGGTCACAAGGGAAAATCTTCACTGTAATTAAGTATTTTTTTAAAGTGTATTTCATGGGAGTGATTATGGAATTCTTTCTTAATTTTCTCGTGAATGAGTTCTGTCAGCATTCTCTTAGGACACTAAAACTGGGCTTAGTATCTGAGAAGTAGTCACACAAAAGATGTAATGTACAGTTCTTGTATGGTGAAATTGGACATTTTTATTTGGACTGCATATATTATATTCCAAGTCTGGCCACAGAGTCAATCTAAGGAGTTATTCTTAGCTACTTATTTGCCAATGCTTCTAGCACCGGTTCCAAAGCAGTAATTCCCAGGACAGACTCCTGCGTATTTCTTGTTTTCGATGGGTGATACAGAAATTCATGTTTAATTGTTTGAGTCCAGATTATTCAGTGTGGCTTGTATGGGCTGGTGTCAGGTTCATGACCTTAACTGTGACCTTGTTGAAGCTCATGCAGTCCTTGACCATGTCACAGTATTTTTTCCGAAAATCTGGATCATGTAATACAGACATAGGAGTGAGTTTCTGGTAAGGTATGCTGCGATCTCAGCATCAAGTGGAGATGCCTGGAACACTTTTAAATGACCTTCCACCATGATTTCTGCATGGTCAGTGGTGCCATTTAGCCACATTCAACTAGATGCTGCACAAACCAACACCTTCAGGTAGGGGGTGTCAGCCAGAACCCTTGAAGGTAAGGGTATGTCTCAGATCACAGGTTCTTTTATGTCTGATCTAGTGGAAACATCTCGCTTTACCCAGTTAACATAACAGTCTTCAATTAAACGCTGAAAGTCTCATCAGAGAAGTCCATAAACAACTAGGAGAGGGTAGAAAAGAAAGTAACTTCCTTTTAAGCAGTACTGGAGGCAGAGAATCCTCTCTCTCCCTCAGATACCTTACTTCACCAGCTGGAAAGCCCACTGGTTTATGTATTAGTCTTGCAGCCTTTAATTGTGCTTTCTAAGTGCTCTAGACAGTTATCTATAAAAATATGTATATATCCTTAAAGCCAATGAATTTAAATTAATATAGGTGTAAAAGTTACTGCTTCTACCACCTTCCCATTTCTTTCCAACTGCATCAGCTGAAGGTTGGGTCAGTACTGGTACTTGCATCTTCTTTGTCTGTCCTTTGTATGGGTGTCAGGCAGTCTTCATCTGCTCTGAGATGGTAGTGGAGGCCTGTGAGGGGAGTTTTCCTGGGAGCAGTGGAGGGGTCAGGAATCAGCAGCCCTAAGTAAATCACCACAACCTCAGTGGCTGACCCCATCCCCTGTGCATTTATTATAAGAAATATAATTTCCCTATTTGTGCTCTAGCAGCCCTCACAGCTGAGGTGATCTAACAGGCTGACAATTGAAAGGATAATTTCCTTGGAACCAGAAGGCTTTTCTGCTTGACCCAAGCTGGAGTGAGGTGAATTTGCTGTGAACTAGCAGTACAAAACAGAGATCAATGATGTGGCAGAGGAACAGGCAGAAATAAGCCTGCAGGTCACTGCAGAGTGGTGCTGATCACTGAGCAGCTGGCTGTGAGCTGATCTGAAGTTCACAAAAAGTGAGAAACTTGGAGACAGGCATTCATCTTTGTCTTCCGGGTTTCAATTCAGCTTAAGAAATCTTCCTCAGCTAAAAAGGAGTAATTTGAGTTTACAAATCTAACTTTCAATGAAAGTAACACTATATTGAGGCTTGATGGAATGCATCCTAGTGAAACCAATGGATAAGCTCTCATTAGCACAACAGGGGTTTATTTCCTTATTGTCTTGAGTCCTATATAAGATGGTAGGGTCTTGTTTGAACTTTCATTTCACATAACTGATAATGCATTTAAGAGCAGCCTTCCTACAGTTTAGTCCTTGAAGATCCTTTGAGAATGTTTTTCTTAAGTTTCTAAAACATTCTCATTGAATTTATAAAAATGCATCTCCTAAAATATTTTCATATGTGAAAAAGAAGCATTTGTCCCTGTATACTGTAGTAAACCAAATGACATTGTTTAAAATTAATCTATTGCAGTAGTGTCTTTTAACACCAGAATTTGTCTATTGAAAGTTTTCATTAATGAATTTTTTGAGACTTTTCATCTTTTTCCCTCTCACTGCTACTTGCACATAACATCTCTTCTTTCCAGTCTCTTTGTGCACTGAAGTCTCCCAGTAACTACTGCAGTACCCTGCCACTGTTCTTGCACATCCTCATGACATCAGTAGCTGCTGTAATCTGCTTTTCTGGATAAATAATGGGAGTTTTCAAGCATGTGTTCCCAAAACAAGGTTGCTGCATGACAGCATAGGAGTCTCAGGACAAACTGAAAGCCTGTGACAGAAACACACCAATTGATACAACTAGAAAGCAGGAATGAGCCCTTTTTCTCCCATGGCTTCTCTTACTGTTTCAGCAGCCTGAGTAGGAACTGGGCGTCTGTTTTATCTGAGCTTTCTTTTCTTCCAGAGTTTGGTGCTGCTTTAGTCCCTTAAGTGCTTTTTGCAGGTGCATTGCACTGCCTCATTGCTGTAAAGCAAATGGAAATCTGCTGCTAAGGGAGCTGCCACTTCTACTGCCATGCAGGGCACAGCCTCTGATAAAAAAGCTGACTCCACTAGTTTTGCATCACTCAATCCCCGTCTCTATGTACAGGGTATTATGGAGAAGAGAATGGAACAGAAAGCTTTGGTGTGGCTCTGATGGCCCTATACATGCTTGTAGGTCAGTCCTAAGACTGCTTTCCTGGGAGTGCCTGACACTGGAGCTCTCCCTTTACAGTGATTCATCCTCCAGCCTGCACCTGCTTTTCTGTTCTGTGGTTTGTAGGAACACTTGCCAGGGCTGGTTCCAAGCCTTTGTTCTCATCTTCATCATCAGTGGCACCCTTGAAGATGTGATGCTGCTCTGTAAAAGGGGTCAGGTTTGATTTTGTATCGCTGGCAACTGATACCTCCTACAAGAATGATTTATTTAAGGGGTGGAGGAGGTGGACAAAGGATCCCTCCAAAGACACTGGATGGGATGGCTGGCCTGTTAAATCTCCACATTTTTGTCTCTTTGACTTGACAAGAGAGAAAACTGAGAGTCACTCTTCTCTTTCAAAGTACTTAGTGTTAGAGAAGTGTTTCCCCCTCTTTATCGAATCATTGGCTGCCATAGTATGCCACCATGGACTTCAACATCATCTCACTGTCTGAAATAACACAGTTAGAGTAAAGCTTAAACCAGTGAAAATTATGTTGAGGGTCTGTCACAACCCAGAAGCAGGAGTGATGTTCGTTATAAATTCTTGTTGGCTGAAAAAAAACACCAGCCCACATGCCAAGGAGTTTTTCTGCTTTATTGTATAATTGTCTTAATTCTGATAACTAGCCCAGTACTTAGTCTCAGAAGTGTTGGTTTGTCTATGGCTCCACTAAGGGCTTCCACTTGGGTTAGTCCAGACACAACCTCCTTTCCTACCAAAGCATGCTGCTTCCCCTTGGATTTCTTAAAAGGACCAATATATTGAATTTGCCATGTTTTCTGAAGCCCTCTCTTATTCTTTAGGTTAAAGGGTGGATCCTGCACAGGCTAGCAGTCCAGGCATGAGTGGCAGTGGCTGCATGCTGAAATGGTTGGAGTAGAGTTCTCTATTCACTGGCTATGGGCTTCCCTGAGTAAACCTTTTGTTCTGGAGCAGCCTTGCTTCACATGGAACCATTCCAGTAGTGTCTCCTACTTATCTTCTGACTCTGTTGACAAGGGGCGACTATCCTTTTCCCCCTTGTCTCGGGTAATTGCCATTGCAAGACAAGAGAGTCGACTTGATTATTAAGGAGGAGGCTCTGTTATCCCCCTTTGGATGTGCAGCAACCCACCCCACCCATGTGTTCTTTTTCAATCAGTCTGCAAGGTTCTCTCCCACTTATCCTTTTGCCACACTAGTAGTTGATTCACTTCCCATTTTGCCCACAGAAAGGGAACCATTCTGTACATCCCTTAAAGACTACATATAAATCAGTACAGACATACTGGGAGTCAGTGTTCTTGGATTCATTCTTTATAGCACTCCAAACTGCTATAAGTTTGCCCATCTGGGCAGTCCATCCCTACTTTCTGGGTATCCTATCCTTGGAATCAACATGCAGCACAACGGCTCAATATTTCCGTATCTTACCTTCTCTTTTGAAGGAGTTGTCGATAAGCCATATGTTTTTCATCTGGAAGTTAGTTAGGGGAGCTGTTTCCATGGGTGAACTTATAGAGAATCCATGAGGGTCAGTGTTTAGTACTTCTGGTATTGGAAGGTCTTTTGCCGGGCCTTTTTTAACATCATGGGCTGGCATTCTGTCTGTACATAACACTTTCTGACAGTTTCATGTTGTGCCAGCCCCAGAGGGGCTGTAGTATCTACTGTCTCTGCTTCTAGCACCTTAAAGGGGCCTCTCAACACAATGGATTGGCATTCAATTGTTTTATCTGCCTCCTGCAAAGCTATGCTTACTACAAATAGTTCCTTTTCCCAAGCTGTATATATGTTTTTTCTATCTTTGAAGCTTTGGGAATAGAAGTCAGTAAGTCCTGTAGGCCCTTTGGGTCCCTGTTGCTACATATGACTTGATAACCCATAGATGGCAAAACCCCATTCCATATGCAAGAGGTCTGTGGGATGTATGGGCCCTAGAGCTTGGTATACCCCAACTTCAAAGAAAAGTAATTTCAAAGTCTCCTCAAGGACTTCTGTCCAATCCCAAACAGCCCTTTTCCTTGTCAGATCATAGAAGGAATGGGTAATTATGGAAAAGTCGGGAATGTGTTTTCTCCAAAACAGTAATAGTTATATGGCATCTTGCAATTCCTTCTGTACTTCCTGGCATCCCAATCAGTGGTTAATGTCTCAGGGGAAATGCCTATTGTCCCGCTTTTCCGCCAAATGCATAAGAATTCTGCATAGGAGGAATGGAGCTGGTCCGATTCTTGCAGAAGGACTATAAACCCCCCATATCTTTCCTATAGATAGGTGCCAGAAGAGGGCGGTCTTGTTCCTGGTTAGCTGAGATCAATTTAGGCATCACAACTCCACTGCTTAAAGGGACTGTATTTGCAATCGGGTTCTGGTAACCAATGGCCAACACGCTGCACAGCAGGAAACTAGTAGGGATGATTATCCCCATGTCCTGTAAGTCACTAATTACACTGCTAATCCTTCCTTTGCTCCTAAGGGTAATGTATAAGCTTTCACATTTGTTATCTTAAAGGGAGGCAAGAGTGGTGCTGCTTGTAGTAGTCAGTCCGTGGCATGGGCAAGTCTGAAGACCCATCTCCTTCCCCTTGAACCAGTCCATGCTGTCCCCTTTAGTAGATGCAATCCCAAAATATTCATAGGTGTATCTCCTATTATCGTAAGTATTTCTACAGGGGAATTTTCTCGTGGAAGCCAGTGCTTCACCCTAGATATTAATTGCAGTCTTGAGTTTCCAAAAACATCAATCATTTGCATTCATTTAGGACTGGGTTTAATGCCACATCCTGTGACTTCCATCTTGCCGGGCACAGGTCCACATGTCAGGGAACTCTTACAATTTATTGTAAAAATGTCATCTTAACTCTGGCAACTGTTAGTCTCAAAAGTGTTGTCTAACAAGATATAAACTCTTACAGCTAACTCCAACTCCCAACCTCCACAGCAAGCTTCAGGTGTGGAGTAAGGGGTAGAATATGATGGCCACAATTGCCAGGATAAAATGAGAGAGGAAATAAATAAAGGAGGAAATGAGAAAAAGAGAAGAGAAAAGAAAATGCCAGCCTTAAGATCTTGTGTTGATCCTGCTGCTGTGGATAGTCCAGGTCTGGGCTCAACAAGAAGACAGAGAAAAAGAGAGTGAGGGACACCGATCCACTTCTTTTTAGAGTTTCCCTGGTGCATGTCATTTACATAAAATAGATTTTTTTGTGCCATTTGTTCCATATTGCTTGCACACATCCAGTCAGCCCTTTTGATCCCGAGCAGAAAAGGAAGGTGGCTCAGAATAGCACTGCCCCAGCTCTGTGGGACTCTCTCTTCCAGTCCTAATTTGTCATAACAATCAGAATGTTTGAGACAAAATGTGCTTATGTGCTTATGCCTGGTCTTCCACAGGGCCATTTCAGCACCTTTTATCTGAGAAATGATAGAATTCATCCTTTAGTGTATAATTTTGCAATAGCTTTTCCCCATTCTGAAGAAGTATAAAAACAACATCAGAAAATTTTTATTCTTGACAGTGCCACTTATTTTGGTACTTGTTGAAGTATTTACTTTTATCTGAAAGAAGTCTATGAATCCAAGGTCACAGCAGAATAACATCCTATGTTTTCCTTTTAATGTCAAAATTTTTTGTAGTGTTTCTATCTGCACCTCTTTTGTATTTCCTATGTATAGCTGGCAAGTGAACTGTCTGGTAAACAAACAGCTAATTTTAAGCAAAGATTGTAGTGTTTAAAAAATGCATTTAGGAAATGAATTTTGAATTTTTTAATGCTTGTGTTCACATCACAAACCTAATTTTAAAGGTTGTCATAATCATAATCAAGTAATGAAATATGCTGTGGTCAGTAAAAAACCTTAGTATGATTTTCCCCCCCTCTTTCTGAAGAACAAATTAAAGAACAATACTTGTTAAGTCTTTGAAAATTAGCATGGAAAAAGAAACCAAGAAATTAGGAGAAAAAATTAAGACAGTAAGAACGCAAAACTTATTTACTGCATTATTGACAAGGAGTTCCTAGTAGCAAAATACTATTCATTGCAAACAGGCACATGGCCTATTTTGTGGTTATTTACCTTGGAAAATATTTGTCTGTCTTGGTCAGTACAATAATATTTTTTCCCCTAACATAGTATAAACAGTTTTATACTTATAAAACATTTTTAATTTTTAATAATTGTAAAGTTGTGCTCATTAAATGTGTCTTACAGACTTAAATGCAGTTATCTTCAGACTTATACTTTGTACTGTTTTCTGTAAAATTCTATAACATTTTCTTTCTTTATACCAATATTTAGTTGTTTTTCACTAATATAGACCAGACTGTTTGCATTCACATTTGAATTTATGCTGGAAATGCTCTTCTAGTCACTTCTTCACTGCATTGGGAATTATAATAAAAGCAGTAAGTAGAAGACAGAAAAATACATTGTGAATAAGACAAAGCCAATTGTGAAGCCTAATTACTGGAAATAAACCTGATCTATTACTATCTCTTTAGTACTGAGAGAAAACAATTATTTTTAAATCATGAGTACATGGACCTTATTAAATGCAATATAAACTCTTGGGAAAGAGTTGATGGAAAAATATTCTAATATTTAAAACATTTGAGACCTACTTACTCCTGTTTCATCTCTCTGCAAATGTTTTCAGCTTCTCCTGTGCTTGTAGCGTGCTGAATCAGGCAATGAAGGGGATTGGGATCCCTTGATCTTCCTGGCTGGTTGCCTGAATCACATTGTGTGAGTTACGTTGATCAATCCCAGTGGTTAAGTGCTGGAGACACACTTTCTCTTAAGAGCTCTCTCTTCTTCTTGAAGACACAAAGATGCAAATGATTTTAGATGAATAGTTTTAAAAAATGTAACATCTCAGGAATGAATCATTGTCAATTCAAACAAATTTGTACTGCAACTATGCGAGCTCTGTATCATCGTTCAGGAATTTATCTTTTTAAAGCCAGAATCACAACTACAGACATCTAATTAAGCTGAATACTCATTAAGGTAGTCAGAGAGCTTTTCTACACTATTATAGCAAGAAACAGATCAGCAAGTATCATACCCAGTGTAAAAATGAAGTCATTGATTCACAGACACTCTGCAATTTTGAAAGAGCCTCTGCCAGTCTTCAAGTTCCATCTGTTGTTCAAAACGGGATCATCACCAACACTAGACCAAGTCAGCTGTGTCAATGTTTAGGCATAAATCTTGGAAGCTTTCAAGAATGCAGATTTCACAGGCTTTCTGGGAAATCTGCACTTCATTTCCAGTGAAAATTTTTTTCCATAATGTCTAACCACAGTCTCTCTTGCTGCAATGTGTGGCCCCTTGGATCATTTGCCACTGCTGAGGAACTGTTGGCTTTGTCACCTTTGCCACTACCCTTTAAGTAACTGCTGGTTGCTCTTGCAGTGTCTCCTCTTTGCCCAGCTCCTGCAGGCCCTTCTAATGGTGCTCTAGGTCCCTTGGCAGCCTCCCTTGCCTTGTCCCTTTCTTAGCACTCTTAAACTGGGGAGCCCCAAGCTAGAACCAAACTAGAGCATAGCAGCTTTCCTTTATGTTCCAGCCATGGACTTCGTAAAGGAATCCAGTATTCAGTTTGCTTTATATATTAAAAAAAAAAAAAATTGGAAAAAAAAAATTATCCTTATTTTAAAATGTTGGGAAATGATGGGATAAGAGCAGGCTTCAGAAAGTGACCTCAGGGTTAAAGCAAGTCCTTTTGATGAAAATATCAGCTCTGAGACCAGCAGCAGTAATGTAATGAAGCAAATACCATGCCAGAGGGATGATCAAAAAAGGAGCAGAGAACAACAGAACACACCACACTGCCCTTTTGCAAGTTAAAACCAGTATGTGCAGTGTCAGTCCTATTTCAGAAGGACTTGCTAAAGCAGGAAAGATATAAGGGCTGCAAAGCCAAACAAAGACTGACTCCTTACTAGTCACAGATGCTAAGCAGTTTAGTATTCATCAGCCTGGAAAAGTGACCAAAAAAAAAGGCAAAAAATGGTTTGCAAAAATAGCATAGATGAAAGTGGACAGGGAAATTATTTTTCTTTGTGTTTTTCAAGACAAAAACTAGTAGGTATCATATTTTCAGTTGGCAGAAAAAGCAAAAATGAAGTTGTTTTTGACAAAATTAGTAGTTAATCTGGAATTTCTTTCTTACCACTGGGTGTTGCGGATGCTGGAATTCTACCATTTATCAAACCCCAAACCTGGACAAATAAAGGAAAATCCATTGTGGATTATTAGAAGCTGCATCTCTAACTAGTAAGTGCTAGTGCAAGAGATTGCTAGAGATTGAGAAAGTACCCTGGGAAAATATTCACCACATGCTTGCTGTCCTATCTATATTTTTATTAAGCATTTGCCACTGGCCAGTGTTGGAGGTAGGACACTAGAAGCTAGAATATTGCTAGATGATTCTATACAGCTGTTTGATATGTATGTTTTGCACAGTTATGAAAATAATATTCATAATACCCACTTTTTCTTCTGTATTTACATAAAAAATACCATGACATGTAGATTTCTAAATCCTAAATTCTAAAGCACTTCTGTCCTGTTAATGCCAGTCTACCTCCTAAGTCCAGTGATGTGAGCTGACTTTATAATAAAATACAGTGGGGACATGCTAAGTGACAAACAGGCAATTTGGAAAATGAATTCACCCTGTCCAATATTTGTCATACCTTAATCCCCCTGAAGCCTCCCCTGAAGGGAAATAAAATAATACTAAAGCTTTGTGGCTTTTTTTCTATTTTATGTGTATTGGTCTTCCCAATTAGGAAAAGTGTCCCTTTCCATGTATTATATTCACATTTAGCTTATGAGCTCTATTAACTTATAGCCAAGGCTTCAAAATATCTGTTAACAGCTTGTCTGGGGCTAGAAGAGATTTTTTCGGGACACTGTGTTTCCGGTACTGAAAATGAAAGTATTCTTCCTAAGGTCAGTACATGCTTCAGTTTTTGCGCATCAGCCACAGTTCTCTTCAATACTATGAAAGCGATTTCTTTTGTGCTATCAGTACAACGGTGAGACATTTTTCCCTCACTTTTCAGTGACAACTGCTAAATAAAAGTAGCAGAGCCAATTTCAAAAGGCTACTTGAAGACATTTTGCAAACACTGTGCTTTAAATTAACTTCAGCATATGAAGCCGTACTCTTAGAGCATACTAAAAAAAGCTGAATCAATATCTAGAGAGTCCCGCAGCTTTTTGCTCTCTGCAGCCAGGATTAAAGCCATTAAAGTTCCTGAAGAACTTTCTATTTGATGTCAAAAGTCTTTGCATCCAAACGAATTGTGGGATGTGATTAATCCCTGTAGCAACTTTGATATGGGCTTTTAGACCATTTTGCAGCTTCAGTCGTAAGTGGGGGTATTCAAGGCTCTTGCACTTCCATGGGCATACTTGTCTTGCAGGTGGTTTAACCTTTTTGTTAACATGAGCCTTAAGTCCAGGTATTTGGCTTGCAAAACAGGCAGGAGCTACCATGAGTTTGCGCTTTCCTTGGCTGGTCAGTCCCATCTAAATGCAGCAGTTAACATGCCTGAAAACAACCTATGCTGAACATCATGGCTGAGCCTTTCCAGACCTTGGGCTGCCAGGTCATGGGGTGAAATACATCCTATCATGACTCTGACTGCTGGGATGGAGCACCACATCATAGCTGACAGTGCCCCTGCATGCAGAGTCTGTCCAGAGAGTGTGGTGTAACCCTGCTTTTGCTCCTGTCCCTCCCCTGACAGGCTGTAGTTAGAGCCATCACTTAGGTCTTCAAGGTTGTTTATATGGATGGGTCAGTTATCCTTGTGCCACTTTTGCTCTCTGCAAGAAGTCCAGGTCATGCCGTCCCCCAAAATGTGCCTGCTCAGTGTTGTTACTGTGCAACACAGCCTTTGGAACACTCATAGAATTTAAAGAAAATGACAGGTAACAACCTATGCACAACTATTTCAGGAATAGATGTGTTTTAAAAATGAAATTCTGGACAGTCATAGCTAACATTTGAAAATAAAAAGGAGAAAACACAATGAAGGGCAAAGCTCAACCTGCCATGTAGAAAGTCTTTAGTGTAGTAATAGTATTATATATTATTAGTATAGCATATATTGCTGTCAGTGCTTAAATATTTTTTACATCTATACATTCAGTGTCATTTTTTAAAGTTCTCCTCTAGTACAGAAAGAAAATAAATTCCAGCATTTTACACTCTCTGGCAAAGGCTATAAATCACTTTCTCTTTGGGGACAAATATGTAATCTCCTATATAATCTCTGACCTTAATAAGAAGACAGAACAACCAAAAGCAATTTCTCCCATTATAGAACTGTGCATACACAACCAGTTTTAGAGAACCTGGTGACTCTTGATATGAGTATCTGAAGAAAAGCTGAATTCTCAGGGACACAATGCATTTTTATTACTAGTCACAAGAGAAAACTGCTTTGAATGTTTTCAGAGATAGATTAGTAGGATGTAGAATTAGTATAATTGGAGTCCTGTGCATTTCCCTACTGATTTCCTAAGAAGAAAAAGTATTTCTGTACTATACAGATGGCAAAGTCATGATAATTCATATCTCATTTCTATCCAGAAAGCCTCCTCCAAATAAGAAATGGAAAGTATGACCAAAACTGGTCATACATTAAAGAATCTGAGGAATGGTAGGTTCATATTCAATGCAGAGCCCTGAGTAAAAAGTACACACAATGACTCTCAGTATGTCATACCCACTGTACACCTCTGAAAAGTGTATTTATAAACTGTATTGCACAGTGCTAGTGATGACAAAAAAGGAAATAATAACTGTATTATTGGTAATGCCTTTTTTTTTTCATGCAAATGATAACTTTGATCCTTGGTTTATTTTCTAGTTTAATTCCATCTTGCTGTGGTCCAGGTCCAAAATGAAGAGCTGCAGTAATTCAAGGTAAATAATGTATACATGCCTTCATTTTATAGTAATTTTACTCTGAAAATTCCTGTTCCTCTTTTTCTTTCTTTATTGGTAGTGAATTCCCAAGTCTGAAACTTGCATAGATATCATTTGGCATTCTTTACTTAACACAAAACTCCCTGAATAAAACAGATTTGCTCCATGATGACGGATTGTGAAACCTCTTCAGAAACAACTTCAAATAGGGATTCATCACATTTCGTTAATCATTCACTTGTGTCACTGTAATTTAACCAAGATTAATTTAAATTTAAGCAAGAGGAAAAGCTGCCAACATGGGACATTAAAGACCATGGACCACTATGGGTGCTTGATGTGATTTCAACTTCAAAGCACGCTTCCTCCCCAGAGCGAGCTCACAGTTTTGTAGCAGCAAAGACAAAATGAAAGTTCTGCCCCAACATGTTGGTGTTGGTGGCCTTGTCCTTCACCTTTACAGATTGCACCATTCAGAGTGGGAAGCAGAGAGTGAATTCCAGGAGGGACTGCATGAAGGAAGACAGGGTGGTAAGGGCTGATTACAGCCATAAGTGGCAGAGCATGGAGATGGGCTGGATTCACAGAGCTCTGGGGAGGAGGGCGCTCTGTGCGCCTCCTCTCATTAACATGTGTTACCTTCTCCACTGAGCAGGTGTCTCCTCTCAGCTCCCTGCTGGAAGGTGAAGGACAGGGCTGGGACCTGCTCTTCTTCTCCCAACCCATCCATTGCCCCCAGAGTGGGCCGTAGGAGAGGTTATGCAGACAGGACAGACCCTGCTATCCTCAGGCTCATGAATGTCCTCAACAGCCACCTACTCCATCTACTGTTTGCAATTATAAAGACTTTCTGCTCTCAAATTGTCTATTTCAAATCTAAGAGGTTCTAATATTTTTTTCCCAAAATAACTGTAATTGCAATACTGTTCTTGGGTTCATCTACAGTATCATTACCAAAAGCAAAAGACTGGATTCAGCAAACATAAGTGTTAAAAAGATTGTGGGCTTCGGATGGAATTCATCTGAAAATGAGAATGCTATAGAAGCAACAGGTTATTTGATGTTTTCACAAATTTGATCAGATTCTTATTTCATGTGTGATGAAGCTGACTCTTGGACTTCAGATATTTCATGTTTGTAAGTCAAGGAAGTTTTTCCCAATAGGATTGCACCTAGTAAAAATAGATACAATTAGTTTGGTAGAATAATAAAAGGAAGAATAAAAGATTTGGTAAATTCATTCTCAAACTTCAGAAATAAAAGAAAGACAATTATATAAACTGTTTTACATGGCAAGAAATCAAAACTATAGCATTTATCACATCAATCTAATCCCCAAAATTTGCTTATGCATATGTGCATATTCTTTAAACCTGTCTAAGTAAGGACTAAATCTCTCCCATGTTGAAGTTGACAGATGATAAAGCAGTGGTCATAATTAAAAAACCCAACACCTGTTTACATTTCATTATTCTTAATGGATGAATTTAATTGTGTATCACATATCTAACTTACTTTTTCTCGGTAACTCATTCATAATATTGGTGATGTCAGTTTGAAGCTAACAAATATTTTAAAGCAGTTAGCGTAGAAAGAAGAAAATGTTTGCATATTTGCTAGACATATTCCACTCTTGAAAAATCACTGAAGTGATCAAAGCAAGAGTGACAAGGGAAAAAAGGGAGGGTTTATTCTATTTTTTTTTTAATTATTTGTGATAGCCTCTTTTGTAACAGCTGTCAGCATGAAATTGTTGTAAAACATTAATATAAGTGAACAATACTCAGATCTTCCAGAGAAGGTCCTGAGTGGTATCTTAGACAAACCCTCATTTTTGGTCTTTATTTCAAGTCTTATACTGTAGTGCAAAAATATCCCATATCTTTTGTGAAGATATTTGTCAGTGTGTTAGAGATGCCAGTCTGTCATGTTTGGAAAGCTCCCAGTTTGTTTTTGTCTGAGTTGGCTCTCCAAGAGAAACAGTGATTGTCAAAGGCAAAAATTGGTCCTTAGTCTGTGCAATGGTGTAGGTTGCCTAGAGGTTTACAGACATCTCTATGATGTTTTCAACTTTTCATGAAGGCTCACATCATCCATATCAATGCTAAGCTGTCACAATAAAAAGATATATTTGCAATTAGAAACATGATTAGGTATTAAAAATTGAATGTACTCTTCTTAATATGTCAGATTCTTTAATAAGAGATGTTTTATTTGCATGGTTGGCAAGACTGACTGTTCTTCTGGCTACTACTCACTTTCTCAATATGTAGCAAATCTACTTAAATACTTCTGTTGTTTGATGTAAATCTGGAATACTTCAGTTCCCAGTCTCTACTGCTGTGTTATTACTGTGCTCAGAGGTTAATGCTAGAATCCATCAAAACAGCGAATGTATATCATTAGAAAATAATGTGACTAAGCCTGAGTATACATAGACTTTGTAAAAGCATTTTGGGATCTTTCATGATGAAAGTGCTATGCTGTAAGAATTATTTGCTGACTTGTATAAACACTATTGATTTGATCAGCTCAAAGGTACAGCTAAGTTGACTATAGATTCTACATAACAGGATACCTCTCTGGAGATTACACAGACTGATATGAGACCAGATACTTTAATTTTAATTTTTTTTATCACGTTAAATTAAAAAAGGAAGGAGGATATTTAAAATCCCTATCTGAATACACATGTAGAAGCTCATATTCATCTTACTGTTCCATTTATTCAATGTTTCTTCTGACTAGCGGGGCCTTTTCAGTATTCTTTTGGAAAAAAAGATTGAAAGTTCATATTTTATTGCTTTAGCTTGAATTCCCATGTTTGAAAAGAGTGATAATATAAGGCAAACAGCCAGGACTACACTGCAATATAGAATGGCCTTTTCCTTTGCCAAAAAGCCGATTAAATGAGTTCTGACCTATATTGTTTTTTACAAAGTGACCTTTCACATACACAAAAGAAATGGAAGTACTGATAATTAACCTCAATGAAATGTGACTTAAACAAGGAACCAGATTTTTATAGGTTTCTAAGTGAAATATTATTTTTTTCTTAAAATCCTGTGGCTGATTCTGTGTTGTAGTTCCAAAGTTTCAGGCTATAGGTTAGGTTTAAAGAGATGCATTTTTCAGAAACAAATCAGGTGACTGTGTAAATATTTTACTAAGTAGTAAGTAAGAGATTTATGTTTAAAAACAAAGTGCTTCATGTTACTTTCTGTTGAAGTATTCTATGATTTTATGATTCTAAGTCTTTGAGGTTAACTTTTTTTTGCATCATTAATCTGTAAGTGTACTGACTACAGAAGTGCTCAAATCAAGTCACTATAACCAATTACTTACAGATCTGGAGACCCTGGATTTTGACCCAAGAACCCAATTTGCCACTTGTCCTTTATTATTGTAAGAAAACACCCCTCTGCATCTAAACCAGACAAAATTTGTCTTGGGGCATTAAAATTTGAGGATGAATTTTGTGATATGGGTACAATGTCCAATATTTATGCTGGCTGATGAAAGCACCAGCTGTGAGCAATCAAATCCAAATAATAAATACCTGTTTTCTCTATTGTGTTTCTGGGGAAGAGGCAGTTTAGTGTGGTTGCTTTTGCAGCTGCCCTTTTGTCAGTCTATTTTAAATGAGATGGTTGTGAGGAATGAATTAGTCAATCAGTTTATAGAGTTGGCTCTTGCAGGAAAAAAACGTCCACTGAAAAGTATATTGCTATAAAAAAAGACTTGGCAATTTTTCTTGGATAAGGTAGAAAAAATTTTCTGAAATTAGCTGTGGGATGAATTGCTGGTTTTGGATATATCAAAATGACAGAAGACATTAGGTCCATTGATATTGTGATCAGTATCACAGTTGTGACCATGTTGAAGCTTGCAATTCAACAAAGCATTAACATTTATGGCTAGATATGAATACATGCCCAGCATCTGGGAAAAAACCCAATCTCGTCCAGGGGGAATTCCTGTCTAATTGAGACATCAAGTGTAAACAGTTTTCTAAGTGTTAATGCAGAAGACAAAGGTATTTGTTTCTATATAGTGAATAAGAAATTAAAATACCATCAGGAGGTTCTAAGTGAAGTTTATAAAGATTATAGAGAGGATGACTATTTTGTTTAATTAATTATATTTTTTCAGCAGCAGCCCTTTTCCACTTGCAACAACAGACTGGAAAGTTTTCTTGCAATATGTGGAGATCCCAAACAACTTCAACAAACCAAAAAAACTGAGCTATCCAGATGAAAGACAAGCAAGTGCAACAAGGCAGGTATAGATCAGAGCTCTTTTTCTCTTCTTGACTTTTTTGATTTCCTTTTACAGTTGGAATAACTTGGAGACCTTTTTCCTGGATCTCCATAGTGAACGTATTTTACTGAAACTAAATTCAGATTGTGATGAATTCAGAATCTCTGCAAAATGTGTTAATTTTTACATATTGCTTGTATGTTTCTTAATTACAACCAAATGCTGTTTCTCTGTAGGTCTAAAGAAAATTAATTCATAATGCATAAGGTTATCCCAGTCATTGCCTATGAAGTTCTTAGAGTACCTACAGTTTCTTGTAGCTGAAGGAGTCTTTCACTTGAAGCTACCAGTTCCTTACTCTTTGTGATCCTAGCTGCTGCTGTCTGATTTTATTGAAGTTGAACAAGATTTATTTATGGTGAATTGTCTATGTATATCTCTTGGTCCCTGTGCCTAGCCATCTGCGTAGGTGTGACAGTTAAGCCTGTGTGACAGAAGTGCCTCGTACACATCATGTGGAGTAACACATTTCCCTTTGCAGGAAGAGATCTCCTAACCTCTGGTGCATGGTTTGAAAACCCAGGTGGGTCAAAGGGTTTCCAGCTCTGATCAGCATGCCAGCACAACTCCCACTGCTCAGTACGTCATCACTCTGTTTTGTTCAAGGTGACTTTTCTGAGGTTTACTCTTTTGGATACTGCTGTGGTATCAAAGACAAAGTCAAACAATTCTGCCCCTTTTGGCTTCTCACAGTTTTGTTTTGTTTGGTTTTGTTTTAAAGAGGGGTTGATGGTACTACTTCTGCAAATCTGAGGGCTTGTGAACAATCTTTAGAAGGAGTTTCATAGATTCAACCTTGAATTTCTTTTCCCTGACTTCCCTGGAAAAAGTCTTGAGTTGTGCTGGATATCGCTGAATTTAAAAAAAAATTAGGGTGGGAACATAATGTGGATTCCCCTCTTCCAAGGAAAGTAGCCCTCTCTTCTCTGCATATAATTGAAAGTGAGCTCTGATCTCAGCAAGCAGGATCTACCTTAAACAGACTTGGGAGAGAGAATTTGGTCTGTATCCAAGAACGTTGCATGGTCGCATTGTTAAGACACGTTGTTTGTTTAATATCTATTACTACAGATGCTGCTGCTAAAAGCAGAACATTCTTATTGTTGCCTGTGAGTTTGAATTGTCTTTAATTCAACATTTGATTTTATCCAGTCCCTATACACTATGACATGCATTGCATAACTTCATCTTTCAAATCAGTCTTACTACGCAGTAGTTTGAAAATCAAGGAACTACTCTAAACATAGTTACATTAACAACCAGAAGATCTTACACTAAACAGCCTGTTAACAAATACTGTTATTAGCATGTTTCACAGATTTAAATAGTCACAAAAACACAGCTGTGTTCATCTAATCTCACTTAGATAACAGGAATTACAATCCAGACAATTATCTGGAACAATTCATGCAAAGTAGAAATTCATACAAAGTATGAATTATTGTTGAAATTAGGGATGTTATTATGTTGCTGTTATAAAAACTGCTCCTTAGAATCAGTTTGCCACTGTATTTTTCACTCATGTAGCCAGAAATTCTTTCATGTCTCATTCCAATATAATTAGCAAAGTCTGTTGACAGAAGCAGCACAGGAAAATGCACAAGCCTGTTAGCCACTTTCTGGACTAAGCTGAACTACAGAAAAGGGTAAAATTAGCAGAGTCTGAACAGGGAAGCGAGAAGAAGGGAGCCAGCCAGCTCAGGGGTGAACAAGGTCTTAAAATGTTTGGTGCGGTTTTTCTTGTTTGGTTTGTTTGTTTGTGGGTTTTTTATGAGATAAAGCTAAATGAAACACCTAAATTAAAAAGAAACTTCAGCTAAGGAAGAAAAAAAGCTTATTTAAAAGATTACAGATGGAGCAGGAGAAGTCTGTGGAAAGGGATAAACCTATATCTTAGGCAGGAGAAGGAAATTCTTGAGATTCTGTGACCAAAAATGTAGGACGGAATCGTGTTGCTGCATTGAGAGAAGGTGTTGTGTTGGCAGGTAAAGAGATCTTTTAGGATTCTTTGAAGGATATCTTGCCTGGATGAAATAATGTTATATCAGCATCATTAACTTTTTGAACCAAACTTGAAAGGTCATTAAACTTCAAAGACTAGTTGCACCAGATTTACTGTCTATGAAGCAGAAAATCAGTTGACACAGAAACAAAGCTTAAAAATCAAAATAAACTTTTATCAGGTTCCCTCATTTTCCTAAACCTAGACCAGTGTGTTCCTAAATAAATTCAATTTATTTAGTTATTTAATTTCAAACTGTACATGTGACGGTGTTCTCGTGATCCACAGAGTTCGTTCAACTTTGAACTGTAGATTTTCTTTCCTTGCTGTCTAGTTAAAATGCTAATTAAACACTTAACTTTTTTAATCTTTAATCAAGAAAATGAATGCTACTTTTAAACTCATATTCAAGTCTCATACCAGAGCATATCAGCAACAATTCCTCTGTTTATGAGAACTTTATTGTTGCATCCAGTTGCACTGCTAATGTAACGACTATGCAGTACTGCCTGGTTATTTGCATTCTTCTTAATATAATTTATGTGGTAGTAGAGATGACTGAAATATCTTGTGTAAAGTATTAATTTAATAAATGTCATCTAATTGAGATAAGCATCTCGTATTTTCAATCACTTTTCTTTGCTAGAATTTATTTTATTGTGTATATGTTAAGCTTCTCTTGCAAATGAATCCTCATAGGATTTTTGTGTTTTTTTTTTTAGTTTGTCTTTTTATTCCTCCTTGTTTAGTCTATGAACAGTGAATGACTCAAATTAGATAAACTGCTGCCAAGATTCCCCAGGTCACATGTATGCACTATACGCCCCTGTCTATGGTGGTGTTTTTTTCACCTAACTTTTACATGTCACATATCACTGGGCGGTGTAAAGTACATTGAGAAGCCCTTTCTGTAATGGTGGTAAGGGATAAGCACCTCCAGAAAGCTGGGGACTGAGGATTGGGGGATAAATCAAGGTCTCTCTCAGAGACAGACTAGGTGTTTAGATGAAGCATCTGCCTTGGAGATGGCTGTTTCTATTTGGTGTGTAGAAAGAGGCACATGGTGATATCTATGTAGGGATTAGCTCTTGAGAATTTGCCAAAACTACGTCTCAGTTATAAGCCTCAAAACAGCAAGTTTGCAGTAAGTACCAGTGTCACATTAGTTTCAAGTCTCTTCTCAATCTCATTGTTCACACCCTGCCACAGAAAGTTTTAGCTCTGAGGCCATGACTCGAAGGACCTGGGAATGGTTTGCATCAACTGAGTAGTAGCGCAATAGTGGCTATGGGTGAAATAAACTGAATAATAATTGGATTTTCTCTAGTAGAAATAATTTACAGATAGAAAAATCCATTTAAGCTATGCTCTACACTAGAAAGCAAATCCAGGCACTTATCCAGGCATATAGTTTTCTTCTGCAACTGTCACAGCTGTCAATTTTAATTTTACACTGAAAAAGTGGTTTCAAGACGTGGTATATTGTTAGTGATTAAGTTTTTGCTGCCATGGTATTCTAAGCATGTAAATGAGGAAGGATCTTGATATAAGAAAGCCATTTATGTATTAGAATATATGAATTATCAATTTATATACTTGATATAAGAAAGCCATTTCTATATTAGAATTTATGAATTGTCTAACATAACAGAATGTCTGCAAAGGTGCTTTTGGTCACGTAAATAAGTGGAAAAGGAGATATATATATATATAACTAACTCTATTCACTATAGAATCTTTGTAACCAATCAGAATGTAGCAAAAAGAGAAAAAAAGGATGCCTTGCCAGAAGGAATTGTCTAAGTAGCGAAATAGTGAAAAGCAAGTGAACAGGGCATGCGCTGAGGCATAAGGTCGAAAGTTTACAGTGATGAAGACTACTTTGTGAGACCACCGAAGTGAGGAAGAAACAGAAAAGACCACCAGAGTTCTTTACTGCGCATTCTCCAACAGAAAGACTGATGTAATCAGAAGTGTAAAATGAAACAAAGAAAGAGGCTGTCTATTCATAGTTTCCTGTTTATTAAAGTGTATAAATATGTAGGTTTTGTTCTGGAAAGCAAGTGAATTTTAGCGAAGTTATTCGCCTCGTTCCCAGTACCATAAATTACAAATATCTTATACTCAAAGATTAAAACAAGTCTCTGAGTGTTTTTTTTTTAAATTTTTTTATTAGCCAAGGTTTTGTTTGGCATCAATCTGAAGTGAGGAGTAATTTCTTTTATGAAGTTAATAAAATGGCAACCAAGCTTTTGGACATAGAAGCCACCTTTCAGGTGTGCATTTTGCCTTTGTCTTTTAGGAGGATGGCTTTCTTGTAAAAACAGAAAATTATGTCTTTCTGCTGAAAGGTGAATGAGGCATTTTCACTGAGATCTGAATTTAATTTGGTAAAATAAAATGCATGTTCTAGTCTAAATTGCTTCTGAGATGATTGTTTTTTTGACATTATTATTTTCAGATTTCTCAGTGGAGTAAGAAACAGGAAGCAGTTGGCAGCAAATCATATAATTTAATGATATAATAAACCTTAATAAGTTTGGGCTGTGAATTTCTTTAAAGTGTTCCATTTTTAAATTATTTTTTTTTTAAAAATTTATTTTGGCACTTTGTACTAGAGTTCTTCACTCATATATCCTGAAACCTGCATTACCGATCCTCTGTTTCATGGCACCCCCTTGCTCTTTTAAATTGAAAATACATTTTTTCTCAGCTGTTGCTATAAGCTGCAAAAGATGTCTGCCAAAAAATTTACTAGTTACATGCCTCTTGTTTTGTGTTATCTAAATAGCTGTATAGAATAGTTTTCATAAGTTCATGAAACGTTCACTGAAGTGCATCCATGACATGAGTTAACAAATATGAGATGAAAATATGTGTTGCTTTTTTTTTCCTGGCATTTTTCTTTTCCTGATACCACAAGTGCTCTGGAATTTTGAAAGAGATGTTGCATTTCAAGGCAGTTTGCTTCCTCTGATTTATATTTCCATCTATGTCTCTGAAAAAAACAGCACTATTCTCATTCCCCATGCTATTAATGAACACAGAGGAAAATTTCTATTTATTATCTCTGACTAATGCTATTTTACAGCTTTCAAAGATCTTCTGCATCCTGTAATTTTGATGCATGGAAAAACTGGAGCTTTTTTAGTGTTATCAGGCTTCACTCCTATCTAGCCAGGCAATCATGACTGAGAAGTATGCCACATCAATTGATAAAAAAAAATAATAAAGTGAAATCAGCTTTTGCAATAAATGGGAAACCTCCCAGTCAATGACAGGGTCTGTGTTTAATACTGTTATATTTTTTCATGGGCTCAGTTTGCAAAAACATCATGCAGTTTTTGCTTCTAATCCTGCTCTGTGTGCAGTATTCTTGCAGGCCAAGTTCAGCCCTTTGGGCATGGCTGCTCTCTGCCTTAGCTGTCCTCTTCAGGATTTTAACTTCAGTTATTCCTTGGTAAAAAATCCCTTCATACCCATCTATTGGCACTTTTTTTGGCCTCCTTTTCTCCTGAAACTGGACTTGATTGAAGGACTCCTTTTGCCAAGAACTGACTTGTTCTTTCAAGAATACTCAAAAAAACCAGAACAACATTTGGCTTTATAAAGGAAAGGGAACTCTTCATAAGAAAAATAATGGGATTTTTCAGACTGTCTGGAAGAAATTGCAAATCTTTCTCTCCTATGTTTTATCTCTAGTGAACTCCCTCTTACTGATTTAGTTGAGATACCTGTGTCTGCAGCCAGAACTGTCAGGAAAAGCTGATTCCAGTGGTGAAGACCCAGGAAACAGTGTGCCCAGTATGAAGCCCGTTGCAGTGCAGCTCATCAGTACGTGCAGTAAGAGCTTTGTCACAAGTACATCAAGTCCCTGAAATCTCCCTGGCTCTTCTAACAGTGACTCTGGCTTGTGACTGCTGGCATCTCCACTGGCTGGCTATGATTTCCAGTGGTTTCCCAACCTCCTTGATGCTGTCGGCTTCATCACTGATGCCCTCACACTTCTGCTGCCTGTGAAGCAACCAGGAATCAAGTGCAGTGTCAGAGCTCCTAGGACTACTGCCATGGCCAGGGGGGCTGATGCATGGAGTCCCAGCACCCTTCAAATGCAGACAAACTTCTGTGCCCCAGTTGTCTCTCTGTTCATTATAGAATCCTTCATTTGCTTCTATGCCACCCTTTATAAAGCCCCTGTATGCTGTATTACTTGCATCCAAGGGACATTGGTCCCATTCCCCGTCTTCAGTAGGGGAGTTACAACACCCCTTAATCCTCTTTCTGGGTGGATAGAATCCCCTTTGAGAAGTGCCATTCCTACCCTTTCTGGCTTCTCTTCAGGCATCCTCACCAAGTCTCAGAGCCCACATTTTTCCCCTGCCTATGACAACACTTGCCACAATATGGGACATTCATTACTAACAGCTTATGGTCCCGTCCTTCAAATCCATCTGAGTGGCCACCATGTGTAAAGACCAGAAGAATGGAATCTGAAGTTGTGAAACAAACATGCCCAGCATGAGCTTCTCAATACTAAGTGGGAAAGGATTACTGATGAAAAGGTTCTAGCTGTTGTAACTTGGTCAAGTTTGGGCAACTTTGGTCACAATAGGCTAGATGAATTACAGTAGCTTTGGAAAGTAGAAGTTAATAACAGCTGAAATGCATACACTGCTCCAAAAGACTTGTGCCATAAAGCAGTTATAAAGGGGAAAAAATGAAAAAGTAGCGCTGCAAGTTATCTCCGAAAGGAAGTTAGAAAAAATGTGCTAAAATGTTTTCAAAATTCTAAGACCATTATAGCACATGTAGTTTTTAGTCTCTTCAGTTTTCAAGGCAATGCTTGCTTGCTTAATTAAAGCAATCTTTAAGTGGCAAGTGGCTTCTGTTAAAGCCCCGGAGGGTGGTGATTCTCTTTTGGCTCTCATTTCTCAAATAATTTCACAACTGTAAAAAAAAAAAAAAAAACACATATAAAATTTTACTTTCCTCTGAGTAATGAATGAAAAAGAATTATAATTGGCAGTAACATTGTGGTCCCATGATGGGAGTTTACATAAAAACTCGATGCTCAAGATAATGAGTACAGAAAGCTTTTACAAATCTTTTACAATGGATGCATATGTTTTTAAAACCAGGTATGAAATTATCAATATTAAATCATCAGCTTCTGCTATTAAATCATCAATAATTTTTTCCATCAAAAGTTGAAAATAAAATACTCAGTCTTCCTTCCACTTACTTAGAAGGTGTATTTCTTTCATCCAAAGATTTATTCATCCTTCCAGCCTTCCTAAACTTGCTGTCATAGTCCCTAAACATAAAACAACACCTTTTATAGCGAACATGACAAATTTAGGACCCAGATATATCACTAGTATTGTTTCCTGAAACATCGCTCATTGCCAGCTCTACACTAGCTTTAGCTTTTTGTTCGAAACATTTTGATAGCATTTTAAGGACCAGGTTTTTTTCGTCCTGGCATAAGCTGTTGGTCTCCTGTTTCTTGCTGGATTTGAACAGCATTGGCACAAATCCAAGGTGGAGATATCCTCTTTCACACATCTTTCTATTGTGTTTTCTAGCAGACCAGACAACAAACAGAAGTGTGTGTGCATGAATTCACATTCCTCTCTATGATTGTCACAGGAATTTGAAAGCCAAGCAAGACAGCAAGCAGAGGGTTTTGTTATTCACAGTGGACTTGGTTAGACAGGATGGCTAAGATGCCCTTCTTTGCTCTTGACTTTCAGTTTGGGGGATTACCTATCCCCCATCTCCAGTGGCTGGTTGAGCACTTGTATGGAATTTCAGAGCCTCTGCTCCTTAATTTCCCACATTGCAAGGAAGTGAAAACACCGTATTCTGCCTATTCATCTCCACATCCCGCTCAGAGGAAAGAATGCAGATCTTATGCTTAAACTGTTCTCTTCCACCTACCTGCCTGACATGAAAATATTTACGATTACATTTTGATTTTGGCCAGAGGCCAGATGCCGACATATTTCTATCTTAGTAACGTCTTACTCCCTGATTATGTGTTGATTTCAGTACTAATCCCTTGTGCAGTAGGGTGCTGCTCAGTTAAAACAACCACTCATTAATCAAAGTTACTATCCTGAGAGACTTTTGGAAATCTTGAGAATAGTAGCCAGTGATTTGTATATCATTGTAAAAATAGTGGTGGAGGGAAGGATCTGTTTCTTCTTTGAGTAAAGCAGAGCATTTTCTGAGCCATTTCCTTCCTGGCATTCTTCAACTATGTCCTACTTCGCAGTTCATAAGGTAATATGGACAGCCTCTGTCCAAGTGTGCATAGTGGCCCAATCCTGACTTGGAATCAAAGCCAGACTCTGCGTGAGAATCAGGCCCTGTACTTGTGCTGTCCCATGCCAAAGGCCAGAATCCTCAGTCCCAAAGACACACAGAACATGTGCTTTGGCTGGTGCTGTATGGCTTTCACAAACTGGCTAGGCACCGGGATGAATGTACTGCCCTATTTTAGGATACATGGTAAGAGCCATTACAGGTAGGAGACAAGATTTGTAAAATTACCTCTTTTGGCATTCAAATTTTGATAAGGACATTCATTAGGATTCAGCTGTAACTGGTACACTTTCTGCTTTAATGCCTTGGATGAAGGGGGACTCTTCATTTGGATAAATGTCCTTTCATGTACAGAGAAAATATATAGTACATAATTTACTGTGGCAGAAGCAGCTTTATCAACTAGAAGCCTACAAACCACTGAATAACTTCCCAACTCTCTTAGCAGTAAACAGTCAATATGACTAAAGCAAAAGGATCAACTTGAGTTCTCTTAATTTCCTAGATATTTTTACTGAGATTTATTGTTTAATTTTTGAAAGCGTTGATAATCTGATGTTATTAGCTAGGTATATGGTAAACTATGTGATAATGACTAGTGTCTATTTTATCATAAATCAGAGTATAGATAGTCAATATTTAATAAAAGTTTCACATTTTTTAACAAAATATGGTAGGTTTGAAAATGCCAGTGAATAATGAGGCAACACTGACTTATATGTGTCCAGGATTTTGCCCCATATATGCCTCATGTATTATTGTATTTGTCAAATAAACATAGATTAAATATTTTTGTGAATAAATCAGACTAGAATCTAGGCCTGAGGCATTATGTTCCTAGCTTTCAACAAAATAAGACTTCTCCAGAAAGCTTTGGCTACTGCTGAATGAAAGAAGAATACAGAAATATCAGTGTTTCTTTCTAAAGAGGACATCTTAGGGCAAAATATTTCTCTCACTAGCTTGTTTTCTATAAATTTCTTTTATTATATTCTGTTATAAATAACACAACTGTGTGTTTGAACAAGTTTCAAAAGTTTTCATTAAAATACTTCTGACAAATACTGCTTTATCTGGAACTAGATTATAGGGAAGAGAATGACAATTTAACATAATAACAGCTGATAGGCACTTTTGACACTAATTACTTAAATGAAGTTCTGTTAAAATGAAAGGCTTGTAAGTACTGGGAAGCAAACTTCATTGTGATTTTCACAAAGAAAACCAGTTCATTCTTCTGGAGATTGTTCTTTTAAGGTCTCCATCCAACAAGACTATAATAATTATGGCTCCAAATGTTTCCATATCTGTAATATCAAACACTGAAACAAGACTTCTGTCAGTTTAATTTAGCTATTTTTATTTTATTGCTTTCACTCATACAGTGTCATGAAAAGGTTTTATTGAAGCTGTTACTTAATGTTTGATGCAAAGCCTCAGTTTCCAGAGAAAAGGAATCTTCCCTCTGGCTTCCTTCTCATTTTTTCCCTCCTCTTTTTGCTTTTGCTCATTTTCCTTCCCTTTTGTAAGTCCTCTAACTTTCAAGGTTATAGAGCAGTACTTGGAATTTGTGACCAGAGTACACAACAAAAAATGTCTGAACAACGCAAAACAAAAAGCAAATGCAGTGTCCACGAGCTTCTATTTTTTTGTGTGTGTTAAGCAGGAGCCCTGCATATGAATATTTCAGGTTCACCTCTTCTTGCATCCCGTACTACCTTCTTTCTCTTCACATGTCCATTAAAATGGAGACTGTATTATTTTTAACTACTCAAAACAGTATCTCCCTCACCTCTCTGCTCTCATGTCTTACTGCATCACATGTTATCCCATGTAACATGCACAGCTAACCAGGACTTTCCTTGCTGGGTGCCTACCTGAAGGCCATGACTTAAGGCTTATCAAAAGCATCCCATCTTCTACCCTATGGTGTACTTTTCAACCAAGGAAATGATTGCAGAGCAGACATATGAAAGGTGAGAAACAGATTTCCCACTTGGCCTGCATAGAGTTGCACACATCGTGGAAATTAGTGTGGTTAGGAGAAGGTTTATAAAGAAAGGAAGTTAGTTTGTTAATTTTCATTCTAAGTTCTCCGTACAGTTCCTCACACTGTGTTGCACAGTGTGCATGAGGTTGATCAACGATGAGACTGCCCAGACCCTGAGGGGAGCAGAGCTCACCCAGCATTTGACTATGAAAGGGAGCTGGTAGCTCCAGAAATGTGCCACTCCCAGCAGGGAAGGTGTCTCCCTTTCATCCCTTCCTGGAGCCAACAATTGATAAGAGCTACAGAAGCACACTTATTTACAGATAAGTAGATCTACAGATCTACTTATGAAGAGATGTGGCATCAACACAACTGAATACTACACTGTCTGCCAGCCACTGTCCATGTCTTCAGCTTGGAGATCTCATAGAATCACAGAATCATAGAATGATTTGGGTTGGAAGGGACCTTAAAGATCATTTTGTTCCAACTCCCCTACCGTGGGCAAGGATACCTTTCACTAGACCAGGTTGCTCAGAGCCCCATCCAACCTGGCTTTGAACAATTCCAGGAATGGGGCATCCACAACTTCTCCGGGCAACCTGTTCCAAGTGCATCACCATCCTCACAGCATAGAATTTCTTCTGTTTATCTTAGCTAAGTTTCCCCTCTTGCAGGCTGAACCCATTATCCTTTGTCCTATCACTACAGTTCCTGATGAATAGAGCAGTGAGAACTGGTAGGAGGTAAAGCTCACAGCCATCATCTCGGCTGATTACCAACACTGGCAGGAGCCCTGGGTGGTTGCTTGTGCTCTCCACAGCTCAGGGACCATGCTTGTGTCAGAAACAGCAGACAACTGGATGCCTGAGGAAAAGGACACATAAAACCAAGTCAGAACAGGCTTTACAGGTCAGCAAAAAGAATGAAGAGTTTTGAAAAAAATAGTTGTCTAGCAATGGAATTATTTCATGGAGCTCACAGGCCTTTGCTTAAGGGCAAGTGGGTGCTGCCCGTTGGCCTCCAGGTTTTGGAAGTCAGCCACTTCTCATGCCAACTAGGATCATTTGTGTATTCAGAACTACAAATCCATGAGAAGACGACACAAAGTAAGGCTTCTATGCCAATGTATGAGCAACCAGCAGGGTCATTTTTCAAAGTTAACTTCAAAGTTAAAGCAAGCAAGGATTTTTGAGTAATCATTTTGTCTTTAAAGGTGGGTGACAACCTCTACTTGGACTTTTCTGCTCTGGAGTAGGCATTTTGATGGCTTTCAAGAATTCTATGTGGGGGTTACTTTTCTTTCTGGTACAAAAGAGAACTTGCTTTGTCTTTGCTAGGTGGAGACTTCATGTGCATTTCTGTGATTTAAGTTGTCCATTTTTTATCACTTTATGGATCATTAAGATGTGATAAAATTAAAAATGGTCAGAGCTGATAATTTAAAATGGATTCCAGTGGACTAAGAATTCTTACTGACCCTCCGTGCTAACTCACATGTAAAGACTACCCGTAGATATGATAACGTAGAGAAACAAAGCAATAAGCTAAGAACCATGACAGTTTAACTATATTTAATCTCAATGATGCAGCACAGTCATCTTGAGGGAAAAATGAATCTGCCAAATTTCAAGTGCTTCATCTATGCTCAGAACTTGAAAACATTTTACAACCTGTTTTTAAACTGTATTTCAAAATAATGCTTCCACTATCCTTAAAGAGGAAACAGCCTTGGCAGAAATGTAAGAGACAGCTCTAGCACTGACATTTTGAAATGACAGATTAAATTATTTCAGTGAACACTGGGGACATTAAAGTCTTGGGCCAATTTTGTAGTGAAACTATAGTGAAATTATTTTGCATCATTGCCAACTACCAGTCAATTAGTTGGCCTGATGTGTAATTTCTTTAAATTTGACGTGAGTTATTAATGAAATATCAAACCAAACTACCACAAGCTTTCTCTGTGGTATTGTTGAAACATTTCTGTAAGAAAAATTGCATTTGATGACAAAGTGATGTGTAAAGCTAATGCCTTTTGCCTGGCGTGCCTTGAAACACTCAAACCAGAAGTGTTCCTTGCATTTATGAGACATAGTGAGGAAATTTGTAACTGATAATTATTTTAAGAAACAGCTCTCTATCCAGTTCTAGTTTGCTTTTTAGAAAGCAAATCATTATACTTAGCAACTTTGACATACAGGTTTGCTATTTGAAATTCCAAAAAGATATTAATAAATTCTGCCATATTTTCTACCTTATTGAACTTAATTTATTGTTATTTAAGATTTTAATGGTAGGATTCTGCGCTGAGTAAGACAACATGAGAAGTGCTACGAAACATGGGGACAGAAGCTTTCAAAAGGAATTTTTTTTTTTTTGAAGCATAGTATAAGCTCCCTTTGAGTACTACATACTCAAGTGCAAGAACTAAAATTAGTTTTTGTTCATCAGTTAAAACATTTCTTAACGTGGGAAGTAGAAATTATAGTCTGTCTTATCATTCACAGGCATGCAGAACAAATAAATACAAAAAAAAATAGTGTATCATTAAACAAGGTATTTAGCAAACACTTATGACTAATATGTACACAGAAATCAAGGTCTGTTTATGACTGATGTGAACAGGAAAGAAAGTTTGTCACTGTATTAATAATTAGACCTGTTGTACTTTATTGTTGTTTGTTCTACAATTTCTTGTAAACTACACAGAATTTGCTGAAAATATTGCTGACTATTAGATCTTGGAAGAACACCCCACCCAGCCTAATAAAGCATAAAATAACCTTTTCTGCTATAATTGTGTTGGGAAAAGCATTATCTAGAAAGATTTGAAAAAGAAACATGAAAATCCAAATCCAAAACAACTTTTCATTATATTGTTGTGTAGGGAAAAGAATTTAAAAGAACCCAAACTCTAACAATCTTATGAGCACGGTTATTATAAACTATTGCAAAGACTGAAGGCAAGTTTCAGAGAAAGTAAAAAAAAAAACTTTTGACTGTATATAAAGAACAACAAAACAAAGACATTTGAGTAAGCCCATTCTTCCACTAAGCCTAAGTATACACATAGTTCTAAATGAATAAATGCATTATTCATATTTATTTTTATAGGAATCATGGCATGACTGTATTCCTTCAGCATATCCCAATCTCCTTCAGCTGTTTCTAATGAGCACAAAGAAATGTTCAATACATTATAGATGCAGATCTTCAAACAAAGTTTAGATTGCACCAAGTTAAGGAATAAAGGAGGAACCTTTTGACATTTTCCTAGAGAAATTGCAGAATGTCTGTGAACGCTTGTTAATTCAACAGCTACGTTCCCCAATTCACAGTTATGCAACACACTATTGGTTTTCTTTTATCAGTTACATCAAAGACTGTATAAGTAGTTTTATCTAGTGAGAACAGAATTGTTTAGCACACACAGTGTGAGGTGGTGTGCAAAACATCAGACAGCCTCACAGCTTCAGTGAACTTGGCAAAAAAGGCTTAGGCAGCATTCAGTTAAAATTTCAGACAGTTTTCCACCCTCTCTCTGTTTATTTAATCTTCTTTGTCCTAATGATTCTTCTTGCATTGTATTGAAAACATTACACAGAAATTAAAGTGTCAACTGCAAATATATAAATGCAGGAAGTAATATTTTCTCCAATTCTTCTGTTCCTATAAACGTGTGCCTTGTGAACATACTTAGGGGAATAAAGCATATCTTAATAAATATTCACTACTGGTTGTAAGCATTGTGATAAAATACATTTGTCATCAAAGGTGAGAACTGACATTCTCATTTGAAGGAAGAATATTGTCTCTATAAATATGAATGTGCTTATTTCTTACTGTATTTGAAACTCTTTCTAAATAAGTTTCCTTTCTAGTTTTCCTTCTGTGAAATCAGCAAGAAGAATGTTTCAACTGCTATGAAGTGAAATTCATATTAATTTTATTATGGTTTGAAAACTGCCATTTATCACCAGCTTTCTGGTAGTGTAGTTTGAAAAGATTAAGACATCAATATATGTGTTTTCTTGTTTTTTTCTTTTCATGTCTAATCACTTTTTGCTCCAAATCCTGACTTACTATAGACTTTACTTTGGAAACTAAGCGTGTTTCTCAAGTGAAAGAAGCATGCTTTCAAAGTGTGTTGCAACAGCAGCACAAGCATCTTAGAAGTAGGACAACCAAAGGTTTTAATGACTTTGTAAGGAGGCAAAGGGTGCCTAGAGGTCAACTTATCTCTGAACACTCTGAAAAAAAAAAGAAAAATATGTAAAAGCATTCCCTGAATTATGAAGGCTGCTTCCAGAGACAGACAGGGAGAAAAATGCTTAAATATGTGTGATGGGGCTCTTGGCAGTCATCTGGACTCTGTGTATTGGCTCTGTGCTAATTTAAGAACTTTATCCGTAATCTGAAGAGAAGACAATGAGGTATAAAGCAGAGCCTTATAGGTGGACAGATCTTCCATGAGATTGGAATGGCAAGTGTTGAGGATGATCCAACTGAAAAGGAAAGGTACTGTTACTAAAAAGGAATAACGACAATTGGGATTACACACTGAATGCATTAATAAGCACAGTGTCATAAATGCAAGCAGTTAGTAGTACTCAGATTTTTTCTTTGATATTTGTAATAAAATATCTATTTTTTGGCCTGGAGTTTTTCAAAGGCTCAAACCTGACACTAAAAATAACACGATCCTTAAATACCTAGTGGTCTGTTGGCTATGGCACTCAATGAGTGATTAAACTTACTGTTTTACTGGATACTTTTTTAGAGAAGAGCTTGAACACCTGAGGCTGAGAAAAATACATCTCTGATATTATGGTGAGTAGGGCACTGGCCTACTCAATAAAGAGAAGATACCAGCCAACAACCGTCCTGTTGCATACTTTCAGCCAAGTAGAATTTGAGAATGAAGTATAAAATATTCATTTAAATAACTACTTTATAAAACAGACAAAAATATTTCCCAGTAACTGTCTTGGATGAATCCTCTCCAGAATGCATCTATTTGTCTCTAACCGATATAGGGGAAGACTGGACAGATTTTTGCAGTGGGTTATATGTTTTCACAATGGAACCAGTGCTGAAGTTCAGGTCCCATTTTCATGCCAGGGTAGAGGAACAACTTTGCAGTCATGCCAGACCTTAATGTCCAGTCAGCCTAGGTGATTTCTACTCTGAATACTCTAAAGATTTGTTTTGTTCTCAGGGAAAGCAGAGATGGATGTGTCTGCCACTCTCACAGCCTTTTTCAAAAAGCTTTTCTTGATTGCATTAGAATGTGGAACGACAACACTTTTTATCCCCACAATACTTCTGATTTGTTTACACCACTAAATATTCATGAAACTTGAAATGCAGTGTAAAGGGGAGGACAAGACCCGTCTAATGATTGGACAGTCTGCATAATACAAAATGCTGTAGACAGGATACTGTGAGCTGCCAGTATAGAACTTGGCCAAAAGACTTAGCTCAGTTCTAATATAATTTCTTGAAGGTTACTTTTAATATTCCAATCAAACTTTTGGAATTTCCTCTACTTTTACTAGTTTACATGCACTACTTTGTGTATGTGCAATATGTGATACAATGTGATTCAGTATTCAGTCACCAGAGCATCCTTAAGTGAGTACAAAATTTAAGTGAAGCTGTATATCCACTCAAAATTTTCTCAACTAATTCAATATCTTCCTCAGAAATAAATATACTGTGGTCTAGAGCTGGCTGAATAATGCAAGAAGTTATTAATGGGCAATTATTCTATGAGAAATGGTCAAATTTGCAATAGGTTTTATTCACAATAGATTATATGACCAGCTTCCTTGCTGCGAATCAAATTTTCTAAGCAGTCAGGCTATTCCTATATGAAATGCACTTCTCAATGCTATTAAACAAAATTAAGTATTTCTTCAATATTATTTATGGTTCACTGTAGCCAAAGAAATACCTTATACTCTGCAGAGGCTTTTATGGTGATATAAAATACTTCAAACACTGTTAAAACTATCAGAGTATTGTCTTGAGATTTGTCTGCAGTTAAATACCTTCTTTTCTGCATCAACAGTTCTGTATCATTTCAATATTTGTATTTCACAATGCCTGCATGATGGCAGTCAATACACTGGCTTCATGAATAAATCATTTATTTGCAGAGTGCTCTCTGATTAAATACCTGTGAGATTCGCGGAGTTTATTGTACCTCAGTTCTGTATAGTATATTTTATTATTATTTACTTATATCTTCTAACATCTTTCAGTAAGAAGAATACTGTGGTGATGGGCACCAGAGATTGCAGCTCTGTACACTTGGCTCGTTTTCAAGAGCAGTAAGTGACCTTAAAGGTGGCAGGGCTTGCTTGACCTTCAGAAAGCCACCCTGTGCCCATAATGAGCTCATGGAGAAATCTGAGGAAGGCTGTGGTAACAGTTGTAAGCAGAACCAGAAATGGCATAGATTTTAAAAATTCATTTGGTTGCTTCTTCCAGTGGTTCTCTGAGCTGCGGTCAGTGGCACTACCCACAGAAAAGCTGTCTTACCAAGTAAGAGTATCCTACCTGGAGTTTTCCTTAGAAGGTATGATTCAAATGCACAGATGTAAGAAGAGTAACATCAGAGATTCAACATTAAAGGAGTCAGTCGAGACTTTTATTCCTGTTAGACCAAAGGGAAATGATTATCCTCCACACATATTACAATTTTAAAGCCATTGGAAACCATTACATAATCTGTCCCAACTTGCAGAAAAATATATAATATTATGGCTGCACAGGTTTTTACTTGATACCTGTAGGAAAAAAAAAATACCGTCAAAATATTAATTGCAAAAACCCCCTACATATCAACCAAGAGGAAAGTTAGTGTTAGTTAGCTGGAAAGAGTTTGTGTTAACAGTAAACTCCTCAAACCCCAAGTCTCTGCTCCTTCTTTTAAATTGTTTTTCATTTCCAGTTTCATAATCATAATGTTTCTCTAAATGAGAACATTGGCTTCATTTCTCTATTTTGATATTTAGTCTCAGACTTTGTCACAGACAGTCTTTAGTTAGTCCTTATTGGTGCCTTATTTTACTTAGGAGTTATTGTGTTCCCAATGTGCTTAAAAAAAAAAATCCCTTATTTTATTTTTCTGTCTTTGAAAAGGCCAAGGTAGTAAAATTTCCCAGACCAGTGGTGATTCCTGACTTGTCCTTTACCGTCCATAACTGGCATAATTTCCTGCAACATCAGAAAGTATAAAATAGAAAAATGCCTTTCCTTTTTGAAGACCATAGAAATGCTCAATCTGTTTAATACGAATCTAAGATAGACATTTTATATATGCAGCACCTTAAGGTAGGTGCATGGCAATATATATATATATATATATAATGAAAGGCTTTGCAGGCTCACTGCACTTACCAGGACTGTGGCTCAGCAGAAGCTCTGCAGAGCACTATGATGAAGCCCTCACACCTTATAACACAATAATTAATACACTTCTTGTGGGCTGTGGGGAAAAATGGGCCAAGAGACTCCAGCTGGTGCCTTGCAAGTTTGTTCTCTGTTCTCTGCATCCAGGGTAACCTGAGCTTTAACCCTATCTCCTAAAATCCTAGGGCTTGGGAATTTAGGTACTCTCCTGAATGTAAGAGCCTTGGTCTGTGTCCTCAAGGAGAAAAGCACATCTATTTCTGTGAATGTTTAGAGCACAAAGTTGCTTTGCTTTTGTGTGCGCTGACTGGACCCACTTGCCTCTGAAATCTCTTTCTTTTGGTGTCTATATTACTCTCTTAAAAGCCTGAAATGAAGCCTGCAGAGATCATGTCATGGCTACTAAAGTATTGACCTTCCTCCAAACGTTGCTCCATATTTACCATTGTTTCAAGGTGTTTTCTTGGATCTGCTGGAAAGCAAAAAAGAAACCACCTCACCTTTTTCACAAATTTACCAAGACTTAGAAGGTCTAATTTTATCTCAAGGCAAAAATAAGCAGGTTGAAATCCAGCATTATATTCCTCTCAACTTGTGAAGGAAAACTTACTGCTGAGTCATAGAATTGATTTGGTTGGAAAAGACCTCTGAGATCATCGAGTCCAACCCTTGATCCAACTCCAGTTTGTTTACTGGATCATGGCACTAAGTGCCATGTCCAATCTCACTTTAAAAACCTCCAGGGATGGTGAATCTACCACCTGTCTGGGCAGGCCATTCCAATCCCTGATCACTCTCTCTGTAAAGAATTTCTTTCTAATATCCAACCTAAATTCCCCCTGGTAGAGCCTAAGCCCATGCTGCTGGCTACCTGGGAGAAGAGACCAACCCCCACCTGGCTATAACCTCCCTTCAGGTAGTTGTAGAGAGAATGCAACAGGGATTTTATGCATATCCACTGATAAGAAAAATAGATGTTAAAATATAGCTTAATCCAATTAAATTTTTGGCTATTCTCAAAGGAGGTTGTAAGTCCAATTTTAGGAAAGAAGAAAAAAGCCCACTTGCTACTGTGAGAAATTAAAGGCCATTATTAAATGGGCTGCTATTTCCTTGTTTTAGACATTTTTATATGTTTATTTCATTTGACTGAATTACCTCAGTGCTGGTTAAAAATATTTAAAAATAAAATGAAGAAATTAACTAGAATGTAACAGGAACCTAAATAATTGTTATTTGCCAGAACTCATTGGGGAGGTAAAGGTATAAGAAAGAGAAACTGAATCAAATGCATCTAGAAGTGGATTTTTACTGTGCCACAAGGGGTCTTGTGATAACTAAGATAACAAGTGGACAACAAACTAGAACAACTGGGTGTCATAATTTCATCAGTGACCAGCGTAGGTCAATTTACAGTGAAGACTAACTTATTTCTCTTGTATCTCATAATTCTGAACATGATCTAGTTTCACTCCAGGGAAAATATGAATATAAAAGATCCAGAAGAGCTTGAGAGTGCAGCTTGTATGTGTGCTTCACAGGGGGCTCTGGCATTTTAAAGCTTTTTTGTGGGACCATTCAGTGCAAGTAAGAAGTATCACTGTGAGTGGTGTCATTCATAGAAAGCCATTACAGTTCTCTTCTCTAGACCTGGTCCTTGCTTCTACCTGTATAATTTATGAACAAAAATAAAGATTCAGAAACCTCAAAGGACCTCTCAAGGTCATGAAATGAGGTGGTTTGGCTACATGACTTGTAAAAGCTAATCAGCCAATAAGACATAACAGCTAATCCCCATAGCAGCGCATAGGGTTACATTTGTGTTTTAAGCCATTCTTGGAAGAACTGTTTCAAACAGCATACTAAAAAAAAACCCCAAATAAACCAGCAGCCTATCTATGGATGTTTGACTGAAGAGTATGAGTTGTAGATAGGTTTCATTTGCTCCCTCCCTGAAGCATTGGTGAAAGCAAGACTCTATGAGTGTTACTGTGTCACATAATGATCTGGATGCAGCTGGACACCTTTGCTGTCATGCTAATCATGCTTTCAAATAAACTTCTATTTAATCCATGCTCTGAAAAACTAAAGGATGTAACTCTCAGGAAAATATCTTTTTCTATGATTCATGACAAATTGGAGGGAAAGAGATCAAAGGATGACAGGGGCATGAAGCTTTTAAACAATAGCCATGATTTGCAAGGGAATAGATAAGCAGAAGGAGCCATTCTCCTCTGCACCAGCTTACAGTTTTGAAAACAGTATTTTGGCCTGTAGTATTTGGCTTCTCTCTTTCCCGTGTGTGATGGCAAAAGAGATATGGGTCTTGAATCTGCTGTGTGCTTCAAAATTTCCTGCAGAGAGGGAAATGTAAGTAGACTGAACAGTGTATTTTGTAACCTGGCTGAATTCTCTCCCTTTCTAGGGCATTTTCTAGAGAAATTATAATTCTATGAGTCAAACTACTTGTAGATTAGTCAAATTACTCCTAGACTTGTTGCAGGAGCATCTCAGTGCCTCTTGCCTGGAAGCTATCTAGTCTTTTTATTAATATCTACTTAAAGCACTTTATAAAAATGGTAGCACACTCAGTATTCACATACAAAGCATGTTTTAAAATTAAACTCTTGGCTCTTTTATGCAGAAATGCATGCAGTCCTGGTAAATCATGGGACAGGTCTCTGGAAATAAATTCTTCTGAATTAGACATGCACACACTATGTTGAAAGTGTGATTATAATGCATATAATTTCAACAAAATTATAGCTAATTATAGTGAAGGGCTGGTTTGTTGAGTTTTTTTTGTTCACTTTCTTCAGCAATTGGAATAATTGCCAGAGGCTTCAGCTGTCAACATTTTGTCTGGGATATTTCATGTTATTCATGCCATGATCCATGATTTGGAATGAAATTCCTTTAAAAACTGGTGACAACATTTGCTGAGATAAAATAAAGAGGCAGTATTGGCACTAAAGGGATCAGGTGTGCTGTCAAAATAGTACTACAGAGAAAGAGAGAATATATATATAATAAATAATAATATATATATAATATACTAATATATAATAAATATAATTGATTTATTTTGAACGTGAGAGTGAATAAAATAAAAACCTATATGATTTCAATGTTCTAAAGATAAAAATATCAGAATCTGGGAAAGTTAAATCATAGCATTTGAAATATAATTTTTTTAGTAGCTGTTCTGGTCTGATTTACTCTTGGAGCTTTGTGACTGTGCATGAACCTCATCAGAAAGAGTCTTATGAAGTTTCTTATTAATTGCAAGATGAGATGCTACATGCAAAAATGGGAAGTCTGGAGGGATAAGTAAGCAGGACCTTAGTTTTGAAAATTTCTCCCATAAGTATGCAAGCATATTTATATACATTCTGCCTGACACCTTGATGCCCAAACCAGTACTCAGGATAATGATGTTGACCTCACAGCTGGGCCCAAGAGAAGCATGTATTGGGGTCATAGGTTGTTGGTCTGGGGACAGCAACCCATGGGCATTTCATGCAGCATACGTGTAATTTGAGAGTATTAAACAGAATAATGTATAACTAGGAAGCTTTATTTGACTAATCAATTTTAAATTAACTAAGCTTGTGTGATATTTTCTGTCAATTCTGTAATTATGATTTCTATGTTCATAATTTCCTGAAGAAAATGGGATTACTTTATATTCATAGACATAAAGACATTTTCAAAGTGTATGTTATTATACTTTTCCCTAAAAAGTAGTAGCAGCTTTCAGAGTGGCTCAGATAAATCCCAAAACAAGGGAACACCAACAGGTAACATGATAATAATTTTTTTGTTGTCTCTTTTGTAACAATCATTCTCTTCAAGCAGTGTTAGAGATTTAGCACTGGAAGAAGATAAAATTATGAAAAAGTAGCATATTTCAGAATTATAGAGGCAGTAACATATAGTCCAAACCCAGAACATAAATATCTGAGAAAAATAGGTGCATTCATGTCTTGTCTAAAGTAACTGCAACTACTTTCCTCTCATCTTTACTGGCCTAATGATCCATAAATTTTGCTGCTTTTCCTGGCATAGTGAAAATATGAGTATTGCCTTAAAAACTAATTGGAAGTCTTGCTGAGTAAAGGCTGATATAATCCTATTTTAAATCTTTCAGCCACGGTTAAGAATGTGGAGGATTTAGAGAAAGAATTATAATAGAGAGGGTTTTTTTTCCCTTTTAAGTACACTATGCAGGAAGCCTGTCTTTTTTAGTTAAGTGCAGGAGTCAGTGGCACTTGAGAAGGGTGCTTTCTGAGTCAGGACCTTGGTTTCTTGATAAAGTAGACTATTTTATGTCAGGGTATGCAAAAATCCAAGCCATAAGCCACTTGCTTACATACAATTTAAATATAATGGGCTGTAACTTCAACTAATGTAAATCAACATACATCTTGATTCCTGTGATTCCAGGTCAATCTATATCTGTTAGTGATGGTCTGGTTCCATTATCTGCTTATGGGTCTATATACATATATTAAAGAACAAGGGTAGTCTTTACTGATTTACTGTTTGAATCACACCTAAATCTCCATAAAGTTCAAGAATCTCAATCCAGCACGATTTATACCTTATGTTTTCAATGTCACAAGTATCTCTAAGATGCAAAAGAGACAGGAAGAAATTATCTCAGGGAATGAGCATATGCTACTGATCTTTATTTTGTTAAAGAAAAAAAATTATAATGCTTGAGGTATTTAGTCTGTATAATAGAAATTAATGAAAGACTTCAGTTACTTTGATTGTTAACTTCAATAAATAAGTTATTGTGTAATAATCATTAGTTTCCATAACTTACATTACTGGGAAGCTTAGCAGGAACTCACCAAAAGATTCAAGAGTTACAGCAGAGAAATTAGACATGCTTCAAAGCATGAAGCAGCCACTAGCAGGTAAAGCTCCATGTGGACTGTCTCCATCGGGACTTTATTCCAGAAAGGCCTATTGTGAGACATCTCGTGGTTGTTTTGAAATACTGAAAGATTAGTTAAGGGTGCCTCTGCTCCTAAAAATACATGTCTGTTCTGCTGCCTTTGAGGAAGAAATGCATATTTGTCACCAGATATGTGTCACAACAGAAAAATTATTTCACAGCAGCAAATAAACAGTTTAATTTCTCCACTGGAACACATTAAAAAATTAGAAATGTGCACTGTGAGGTACGATTCACCCCAGAATAGAGAGAAAAGTCTCTTCTGCTGTGCTAGATTTCAGAGATCCCCAGCACAGTCTCCCACAGTAGGACACCAGCTCATTAGCTTTTCCTTTCTCTGCAGGCACAGCTGGATGGCATTTCAGCTCCAAAAAGCAGGTTCTGCATGTTTGATGCTCTTTCTTTCTCTGTGAGGTTAGACTTACACTGCAGAATTTCAATTGTATATCTCCCTACACACCTCTTTCTTTTGTGTCCATCACAGCTGGAATAGCATTCTGCTTCACCAATAATTAAAGAGAAGGAGAAATTATTGTAAGGCATAGGTTTTAGAGACATAGTTAACTGTGAAGTCAGTTAGCCTGACTTGCAATCTGCCCAAGATAGGCAATTCTATTCACATTGTATATCAGCGTTCCTGGGGATTGGAGTCCAGACTGAAAAACGGAACAAGTCAGAGATCTCCACTACTTCTTTCCTTCCATTAATGAAAGTAAGTGAAACAATACTAGCCAAGAAATGAGCAGTCCTTCTGTGAAGAATGACAGATGAAACACTGATAGAATCTTCAAGAGACTGTGCTGAGGTAGCAGACATGCTGAGGGTGGGCAGGCAATGCTGAAGCACCAAGTGGGCACCCCACTCAGCAGGGTGTAAGTCTGTGACTTCTGGCAGTGGGACGAGGGCTCCATTTCAACCTGCAGCTCTTGAGCCTTAAATATAGCTCCAGTGCCCTGGCAGCAGAGGAGAAATGTCCTGTTGGGGAAGGAGCCTGTGTCAGATATCTCAGCTTTTACAATTAGGATCAGTGTTACAAAGACACGAGTGCAAGTGAAAAAGATGTGGCATGAAAAACTGGAGCACAGGCATGGATGAAACAGGCAGTTCAGAATAGACATGAGGGTGGGAAAAGAAGGGATAATTGCACCCTCTGTTAGGGAGACCTTTGAATGTTGAAAAACTCCAGAAAGAAACAAGAGTTCAAAGTGAGATGGGACAAATTTTGATACGCAGTTTTGGAGGTCAGTAGCCGATCACCTGGGTCAAAGAAGGTGGTGGATGGGCCTTAAATAGCTATTTCATGTCATCATGGTGGCCTTTCATATGTCTGGAGGGAGGACAGAATGGAATTGAACAAATCAAATTCTTTTGTGTCAGTCCTTACAGACAAAGCCCTTTTCTGGGACCACTGCTTTTATCAATAGGGTTGGGAGAGAGAGAAATAGATGACAGTTGAGAAGCAAAAGCTTTAGGGGACTATTTAGAGCAGCTGAATGTCTTCAGATGGAATACATATGGGAGTACTAAAGGAGTTGGCTGAAATGATGACGAGACTAATCTAAGAAAATTCATGTTGTTCAGAGGAGGTTCCTGCTGACTAGGAAAAAAGCCAACACTGCAACCTTCTTTTGAGACAGAAAGAGGAGGAGGTGGAGAATTACAGCATTCTCTCTCTAAATCTGATGAAGTTTAGGCTGGATGAATGAGAAATTTACAACTCAGATAGCAGTCCAGTGTTTTCTGGGGCAATGGAGTGTTGAGAAATTTGAAAGAGACAAAGAAGAATACTACTGACCAGACATACAGCATGTAGAAATGCCTATTTCTGGTTGCTTTGAGGACTCAGTTGTGACTGCAGTTCATCTGATGTAGCTGCTATAGTCTTGCTTGGAGCAGGACAACTGACTATATGAACTGCAGGGACTCTTCCCTCCAACATTTCTAAGTGTCTGTGACTACTGCAATAAAAAGACAAAAGTTGGTAGTGTAATTATCCATGGGCTGGCAGAACAGCTTACACTCATGTTTTCTGAAACCTTTTACCCTTAGATTTGGTGCCTGACTTAAATATAGGGGTCTGATGTATTTTTTATATAGAGACATAGTATTTCCACCAAGGACATCCACCTCCAAGAAATAGCACTTGAAACTGTATTACTGTGAATATTTTGGAGTCTGTTGCATGAAACAAACAATGTGGTCTGTAATATAATAGAAGATAGTTGATTCTAAGAAATCTTCATTTATATAACCAGCTACACTGGAAAGCATTAGCTAATATTAATTGTAAAATAAGTTATCAGGCTAAGACCCTTCTTCTTGATTTATGCAGTTTATACACCTGGAAGACTGGTTTTAAATTTATCTTCAGACTGAAAAAAACATTTTACCTTTTAAATGTTCCTGGGGAACAAAACAGCTTTACTTCAAGAAACCACCTTATTTGGTTCTGTAAAAATAGCTTTTTATTCTTGTATCTGAGTTATAAATGTGTCTATAGCATACAAGAGTAAATTCAGTCAGTCCTTACAGATAATGATGTTGACTACAGAGGAAAACATATAAATAGCCCAAATATTCCCTCTATAAAAGGAGGATCTGCAGTATAATTATGTCAGTAACAGCAACGTTTATTAAACTTAATAGTAAAGAAGGAGAAATAAGCTTTCAAAATTATTTGTTGTAAAGCTCCCAGAGTCATATCTACCATTAAAGGAACAGACTTCAGGGAAATGGAAGCATTTCTCCAACAGGGAGAACTTTTGTAATTTTGGCATGTATCCAAATTTTTTAATTTAAAATTTAATTTTAAATTGAATTTTAGACAACTGATCATGAATAAAATGACTGTTTTTGTAAGACCAAACATTACGTTCAAATTGGATTCCTAATTTTATCTGATTTCTTTTACACTTTATATTTAGAAAAAAAAAAATAGATACAAGGTTATACAGCATAAAATGGTATCACTGTAGGAAAAGAATTTGGAATGGGGTCAACACTGTGCTTCAAATGTACCTTTCTGGGAATGGGCATGTTGCCATGCAGCAGTAAACCAAACACTACCTGTACTATATTCTTTCCTTTCTCATGTGGGTAATAAGAAATGAAATTTATATTCTACACACATTTGTGTAGATGGCAATTTGCTATTGGTGGAGAACAAACACATATGATTAACCTTGTCAAGGTCAGAACAATTCCTTCCCTTCACTGTCTCTAAAACTCATAGTCTTTCACTAAAAGATCACAAGTCAAAGAAAAACAACCTCTTTATTTCAGATTGATATGACATTTTTCATTTTTTCAAAGTATATCTTTAGTGTGATGCGACATCCCACTCAAATCCCTCAAACACAAAGTAAAATATCAGTGTTATAGTAGAGGTTTATCTTCAATCACTGTCTCTTTCTTCCTGTGAGATCTGTAGGGATAGTATAAAGCAATAGGAAACCCAATATATCTAAGGGTCTGGCTCAAAGCCAAGACTAAAAATAAGTGTAACAAGAATCTTTCTATGTAACATCTGAAGCAATGCCATGGATAAAAATGCATTTCTAGAGAAAATGTCTCCCTAGTAGAGGGCCAGCTGTGTTCTGGGGTACATTAAGCTCAGCATTGCCAGATGGTCAAGGGAGGTGATTGTCCTGCTCTACTCTGTGCTGGTGCAGCCTCACCTGTGAGTATGTCTGCAGTCTTGGACACCACAATATGAAAAACATATAAAACTATTAGAGAGCATTCGAAGGGTTGGCCATGAGGATGGTGAGGGGACAAGAGGGGAAGCTGTATGAGGAGTGGCTGAGGTCAGTTGGTTTGTTCAGCCTGAAGGAGACTGAGGAGAGACCTCATTGTGGTCTTCAACATCCTCACAAGGGGAAGAGGAGTGACAAGTACCAATCTCTTTACTCTTGTGACCAGTGACAAGACTCAAGGAAATGGCACGAAGCTGAGTCAGTGGAGGCTTAGGTTAGAGCTCAAGAAGCATTTGGACAAAGGTCTCAGGCAGATGGTGTGATTTTATAGTTCTAGTTGTTTGAAATATATGACAGTCCGATCAGCATGCCAAGCAAGATTTGAAGAATTTTTCTGCACTGCACTGCATAGTGTGCTTCTGATGCTGATGCAAGTGATTCCTAAAATGGCACGAGATCTTGGCATGAGATCTGCATACACATTTTTCAGACTGAAAACTGCATTTCAGAACACAGTAGAATGAAAACTGCCCAAGGTTGCACCACTATTGTATTTTAGCAACTGTGTCAATTCTGCAGTGTCTCTGTCAACCCAGCACTTGGCTCTTCTTTCACAGGAAAGATGAACTCTCTAGAATTCTCTGGGTGTAAACTGAGACAAAAGAAAATAATGAAAATGAATCAGACTTCATTTCCAAAATTTATCAAAGACTGAAAATTTACTCTTCTCCACTACCCCCACCCCTGCTACCATCTTTTTTTTCTTTTTTTTTTTTTTTTTCCTCATTCAAGTCATAAATTGCAGTACGGCTAAATCATTTTCATTCCGTGATGTATCCCTCACACAGAGAATTTTGGGTTGATGTGTCTTAGGAGAAGATTCTTTGTGTGATGCATAGTTGCCCTATCTCAGAGAAAATCAAATACTATGAACAAATAATTAAAAATAAGTGATTTAGTATCTGTACTTCAGTGTATGCTATATGTGCCGCTATTAGACAAGAATGCATTCCAGTTGAGCCAAATGTTTTGCTAAGAAAGCTTCACTGTCTTGAAAGAAGCAAAATGCACTACAAGCAAAAAGTGAATTTAGATGAAGGTGAGTGTCTTCTGAAGGTCAAAAGTTGTGATATGAATAATTAGGTAGTAATTGTTCAACAAGATAGCTAATTTCAAAGTGTGACTAAATACCTATCTTTCTTTTAATATCCACATTTTAGTTTTTGCCTATGGAATTTTTTAAAAATCATATATAATAAGAGACTACCAACTACATTGAAAGGATCTGATTATACTCTTATATAGTGTGGTTTTGCAACAGATACTCTCTGCATCTGTTCATAGTTTAAAATGCTTCGCTATTTGCAGCTTCCTAAAACAGTATGAAAATATTCCTAGACATTTTTCTCAGCAGCACGTGGCATTGTCATAAGCTGGTAGCTCTACTGATTTAGGTACCAGACATCATTTACTTCCACTTACTACTCAGTGTCACTATAAAACTTTTGCAAAGTCTAATAATTTATCCTCAGTTGTAATGTGTTCACCAACTTCCCCACCTCCAGATTTTCTGTAGACCCTCAAGAACAGATTCTGCGTCAAGGGCTATTCAGAAATCTCATCACACCTGTAAAGGTAGCTTGCTTACTTGTAGCAATAATACATCTACTTAGGCTAAAGGAGAAGTTGGAGCCATAAGCAGCTTTTCTGAAATCTCCAGCATGGGCCATCTTAGAAAGCAGATGCTAAATAAGCAGGCTGCTGGTCTGCCTCAGCATAGTGACTTGGGTTTGCAGATCCATCTTTGCAACAGGCAATGAGCACTGTCTCTGTTTTGAACCCTTTGTCCACCTGCATACAACTCAGCAGCTGATACAACACTCTTGGAAATGTTCACTTAACATGGACTGATCAATAGTAAAAGGGAAAACACACTTTCTGTAACATAAAGCCACCTTCACACATTCTGTTTATACAGCTAAGCTCTAGGAGTGTATGTCTGTCTTTTCAAGGCTCGTCAAAATCCCGGTAGTAGAGACAACAGTCATGTATAAATACACAATGAGTTAGTCAGTCCTAATCTTTTGATTTGTGTGGCTGAAGTTCCATTTCTACAATTTATATACTCTGTGAAGGAATAACACAGCAGTAGAAAAGAGACCCTAGAGTTTCTGTCTGACTGGCAACTCAAGATCAATTGGTTCACTCAGCCACTTGACTGAGAAGATCCTTTATTTATGTGTTTTAATCTGAGAAGCAACCTCTCATGGCCTCTGTGAAATGCTTAGTAAGTAAAGAAACCCCATTCTCGTTTTTTTGATGACTGAAGCAAAGCCACTGAAATTTAAAGGTCTGTACTGATGTACAGGAGCAAAGGAGATTATGGTGGCACAATTAGTAGATCTACATGTCTGAGAACTTGTTCACAAGTGAACTATGTAACTCACTAAAAAGTAGTTGCGTAACATTTTAGGTACTGCATCTGCTAATCTTATTTTTTGGTAACAGCAACATTTTACAGTGTATTCATTGGCTGAAATATCACAGTGAAACTTCATTAAAACCTCAAAATAAACAATCTCAAACTCTAAACATTAAAGGACCTGTCCCCTGAGAAAACTCTCCACTTTCCAGATGGTTTCATGCACGGATTGATAAGAAATAATCCAAGTTTGCATCACCTGCCAAGGCAACCCTTAAGAAAGAAAGATTATTTTTTATTTTCAGATGCTGTTTCAGACAGTGCAGTTTTAAATTTGCATAAATTTGATCAGGTTCCATAAAGAAAATCAAGAAACAAACCTTTCCTCTCTACTATTTGGCATAACTGGCATGGTCTAATTCAGCTTTGTTACTCTTGAAATCACACGAACACACTGCAACTCATTTACAGTTTTTGTCTTAGAGATATTTTCCCATTTCACAAAAGCTGAAAATTTAAAACTCTTAAAATATCACTACTGACATGGTTTTCCTTCCTTTTACTGTGGTGTGAATTTTGTCTACCACTTATGTTTGATTTTTTCTTTTTCTTTTTTTCCCCCCTTTTGAACAAATTGAGAAAGGTCATTTTATAGCTTTTCACACTTTCTCAGGTCTGAAGAACTAGAACACATTCACAAATACAGAGAAAAAGGCAGGATAAACCATCATGGTTGTCAAGATATATATATAATTTGTTTAATTTCAATTTGCCAAAAAATGCTATAAGGAAAGAAGAAACATCAGCAAAGTATCACAGAAGTGCAAAAAATAATTTGCTTCATAAAAAACTGTTTTGCAGTGAATGGGATTGCAAGATTTCCCAAACCATATTTCTGCATAATCATTCTGATGGTGTTGCTCTCTAATCAGCACAGTTGGTAGTGGGAGAAGACACAGAGTGTCAGGCTGTCTTCTTGCTTTCATAAACTTCCATATCAGGCCACATTTACTTGCAGAAAGCCCTGTTTAGGCAGCATATCACCTGGACCCAGCTCAAATATCAGGTTGGCAGAGGCACTGCATGGGAATGGGACCCGCAAGGGAGCTATGTCAGACAGAGCGAGGAAATGAAACCACCCATGGTTTTCTGGAAAGGAAGCCCACCACCATTTGTTTTCCCATGAAACACTGTTGTATTAGAATGTGAAACACTTCATTATTCGTAGTAACTTTAAAAAGAGAAAAGTCAGGTCTACTGAGTGCAGATGAAATGATGACAAAATTTGTTAAAAATAAAAAGAGATGCTTGAAATATAGTCTGTCTTGCGGATCCTTGGAAAGTAAGCAGCTACTTATACTCTGGCTTTCTAGTCTTGAGGTGTCTGACTTTCTTCCAGTGCTGTGTCAGTCCTCACACAATTTCCTACAGGTCTTAGGAGGTGCTTTTCCCTACAAGCCTGTTGGATGTAGAAGCTGGGTGCAGAGATGTGCTGTTTTCCCAATGGTTCCTGCAAAACAGATCACAGCAATTAGCAGTACCTAGCTGCACACCTACCATCCTTTTGGCTTAACTGGATCTGAGCAAGTGCAGTGTTGTGTCCACAGAGAGATAAGAAGTTAGACAGTTCTACCTGTGTGTGCCAACACAGACTGTTCTGCATTGCTGTGGCCTTTGCAAGCACATGCAGATGCAGCTGCTGTGGGAAATCTGTTTGTGTCAGACTAAGTGAGAAGGAGAATATGCTCCAGAAAATAGATCCGACACACTGTCCAACACTGCAGGAAGAGTATATTGGTCATAAGATTAATAAGTATCAACGCAGAGTATCACCATTGGCTTCTCAATTGTCTTAAGTAGAAAAATACGTAGAATTTGATGGCAAGGCTAAGGGCAGATGTGTTATTCTGTCTGATCTGATACACAACTGTGGATTATTAAACTGAATTTAATCTTTGTGTTACTAATTATGGACAAAACAAAAGAAGAGATGTTGTGTGAGGGTGTTCAGACTGCCCCTACATGGTGTGAGCGAGCAGTAATCTTACCTTTTCAACAAACCAGCTAATTACACACATTATTTCCCAAATTATGCTTCAAAGCATCATTTCACAAGATGCTAACATGGTAATAATAAATGTGTAGCAATAACATTTCCTTCTCTCATTTTTGCAGAAGGCAGAATATAGCATCACATTTTTAGTACTGGGTAGTGTGTGGGTCACAAAATGTTCTGCAAAAAATAAGCAAGCAGATGTAAATACCATTTCACTGGCTTCAGAGAATGTTAAAATATTTCTGGGTTTATTTCCGATACATACACAGAAAGAGAAGATAACAGTGCAGAAACCAGCACTATAGTGTGCTATTTTGCCTGGAACCATAGCTTTGACTTTATGCAACTTTCTTCTTGGAAACTTCTTTGTGGAATTAGTACTTAAATGCCCCCGGAAAGAGCAGATATTTATTATTCCAATAACAACAAGAAGAAACACACAGGAAGGGGAAAAACCTATTTATATTGTCCTTGCTTCCTTGTGTTGTTATTACAAGCTGAAGAGACAAATGTTGTCCTCAGTTCCCTCAAATCATGTGCGTACCTATTGGACAAGTTAGGGAATCAAACCCAACATTTCTGTTTGTAACCTGTGTTCAGATCCATGTGTAAAATAACTACACATTCACAGCTCCAGTGTCTCTTCAGCCTGTGTCCTAGACACTCAGAGCAGGACAGGAATGCTGGCACACTGCTTCAGACACCTAAGTTGTATTACTGAAGTACACAGGAGAGGGGATAATAAATCATAGTAAATCATATAGATCCTTATGATGCAGGCACATCACGTAATGTTTGACCAAAACTAGACATGATGTGGTGCTTTGTGAGACTCACAGGTTCTCATACAGCAACCACAAGGTCTGAGGTTGCCTGATACCACCAAGGACCTGGATCAAAGTGAGACAGACATGTTAACCACAGTTAGTTTTACTGAAGCTGCTGTCTGAGGGCTGTGCTTAAACATGCTTGTCTGGGAACAGGGACAGGAAGCAATCTGGGACTGCTCAGCGCCAGAGTGCTGCAAAAAATGTATAATACTCAAGCAAAAATTTATTTATTTATTTATTTATTTATTTAAGGGATCTCGCTCCCCTACATCTAATCATCGAATCATTTAGGTTGGAAAGAAACACTAAGATCATTGAGTCCCACTGTTAACCCAGCACTGTCAGGTCTACCACTAAAGCACATCCCTAAGTGCCATGTCTGCACATCTTTTAAATACCTTCAGGGATGGTAATTCAGTCACTTCCCTGGGCAGCTCATTCCAGTGATTCACAACCCTTTCCATGAAGAATTTTTTCCTATTATCCAATCTAAACCTTCAGTGGTGAAACATGAGGCCATTTACTCTTGTCCTGTCCCTTGTAAATCTGGAGGAGAGGCTGACGCCCACCTTGCTAACAACCTCCTTTGAGATAGCAATAACATCCCCACTGAGCCTCTTTTTCTCCAGGTAAACATCCCCAGTTCCCTCATCCAGTTTTCATAAGACTTGTGCTCCAGACCCTTCACCAGCTCCACTGCCCTTCTCTGGACTTGCTCCAGCATCTCAATGTCTATCTTGAAGTGAGGGGCCCAAAACGGAACACAGGGTTCAAGGTGCGGTCTCACCACTCATCACTGCCCTAGTCTGACAGCCACACTATTTCTGATCCAGGCCAGGATGCCATTTGCCTCCTTGGCCACCTGGGAACACTGCTGATTCATGTTCAGCTACTGTTGACCAGCACCCCAAGGTCCTTTTCTGCCAAGGAACTTTCCAGCTACTCATCCCCCAGCCTGCAGTGCTGCATGGGGTTGTTGTGACTGAAGGGCAGGACCTGGAACTTGGCGGTGTTGAACCCCATCCTGCTGGCTTTGGCCCATTGATCCAGCCTGCCAAGATCTCTCTGCAGAGCCTTCCTACCCTTCGGCAGAGGGTCGGAACATTCAACATTCTCTCCTCACTGGGTGTTGTTTGTGAGCTGACTGAGGGTGCTGACTGAGTCAATCCCCTCATCCAGATCATTGATAAGGATATTAAACAGAAGTGGCCCCAGTACTGAGCCCTGGGGAGCACCACTTGTGACTTGTACCATATCTCTCAGTAAACCAAATAATGCTGTGGCTCTTTCTATATATAATTTTAATAATTTAGAAATCATCTTCTAAGATTATCTGCCTTATTTTATGGAAGCTATCAGACCCTTGAAAGCAGAAGAAGCTAGCAGTGCAGAAAACTTATCAAGAGGTAAAACATGATCTCTGAGTTTTCAAGTATATGCAGTGCTGTGTGGAGGACAGAAGGAGAAGGAATATATTTTCCTTCATAGCACCTTTGGGAAGCAGACTTTGCTACCTGCTTTTTCCAAGTCAACACTTTTTCTAGGAAAACAGCTATCATAACATATAGGTAAGATTAGTTAAGATATTATATATTGACATGATATGATTAAAATAAATTAGTCATACCTTGAGGATCGAATATCAGCAGTAAAAGCAGAAGAGTTGTAAATATGACTCTACCTGTGACTGAATAAATATTCTTATCACTCCTTCAGTGCAGGGATTTAGGCAATGATTTTTCCATACTGGTCTAGGTGCACAATCAAGGGTCTCAATATATTTTTCCTTCAAAACACCAGAGGAAAAAGAGAAGTAGTATTCTACCTGTGCCTTTTCCTATAAATGACATACTTCAAACACTGCTTCAGATTTTAAATTGTAAACTGGATATGAAGTGGAAAAGATACTGTATGTAGAAAAGTGACTGAGACTGAAAGGAGAAATCCAAATATTTTAGAAAATTACTACACATAACTACTTCTCACTATTTAATACTTCCTTTCAAATAGTTTTACTTTGGTCTAAACAGACTGTAATTCTCGAAGGCATGATATTGAACTTCCACTTGCTATAAGTCTTTGCTTAGATAAAAAAAGACTTTTTATGTTGGAAAGAAAGAATTGTTCTGCTTTCCCATTTATAAACTCAGCCGATCTTTCAGTTGTTTCTTTGCACATAAAGTGATATTTATTTATACCATTTAATAGTGTCTTTATATCTGGTGTATTCAAAGACTGTCGATTTTACTGTAATGGAAAATATGCAAACATCAAGAAGAATTAAAAAGAGCATCAGAAAATGAAATTGTGTATTGAAAAATCAAGCTGTTCATAAACAACATTCAGTTCCCAGAAATCCAGAAATGCCTCACAGATACCAGAGTCAATATTAAGGCAATCATGATGATTACATCAGATAAATTTTTTTTTGTTTATTAAATGGAGAAGGAGATCAAACTCATTTTAGCAAGTAAATAGGTGTCTGAGAAGAAAGTTTGATTTCTTTTTTTAACAGTAGCCCAAAGCTGCCTCAGACCTGATATTTTTCTAAAAGGAGCAACAAGAATTAGATGCTCATCTGCTCCAATATGTCAGGAAGCATCAAACTCTTCTGGGCTTCTCCAAAAATCCCAACCTGAAGATTTGCAATTGGTAGTGGAAGATGTGTCTGATTTCCTTCATTTGAAGGGAATTTTTGTTTATGGAAGTATTAGATTATAGTATATTAAATTACAAATTAAAAGAAAGGGGCCTGGTAAGATTCAGGACTGAAAATGAAGAATATCTCCCTAACTGAAGGGCTTGCAGAGTCTTATAATCAGAAGTCATCCAAAATGTCTTAAATACATTTTTATCTACAGTTTTTTGAATATTATAATTTTGTAAACAGTCGGTACTCTGGCAAAACTGTTTGCACATTCAAGTATGAAAATACCAGCCTATCTACACTAAACAGAAGGGGCGTATATGCAAAGCAAGTAATTGAAATTGCAAATGAAGAATATGAACACAGTTTTTAAAAAATCTGCTTGGCTGTTGAAGTACGAGCTCGCTAGTGGCATCACCTTAGTAGCAAGCCCAGGAAAACTTGGTGGTTTAACCTCTGGTCCATGCTATGCTGCACCTCTAAATACTGGGCAGTTTGCATCCAATTGAGGTAACCTATTTGAACTAACCTTGGATGGAAATTAAAAGCACTGACAAATCATCTTCACCTCATGCAAAATCAGACAAATTCCAAAAGACCTTTTCTTCTCTTCTTCCCTTTCCTGGCCTTGCAGTTTCACTGCCTCCATCTGTTGTGACCACGCAGTTGAGCTTGGAACAGGTGGAAGTCTGACCTTGCGAAACCCCAAACAATGTTATCCTCATCCTCCCCCCCAAATTAGGATTATCTTTCCATTAGTTCAGACAGTTTATTTAAAACAGTCCAAAATAAAATGTGGTGGATACAGGGCAGTGGACAGCACTGCTGCTGCCTGGGATAGTTCTCAGCTGGGGAATTTCTGCTCGCTTGAAGGTATCAGATTGATCTGGTTTGAACTAATGGGTTTTATTTTACCCTGAAGAAACGAGGAGTGAAACTTGCAGCTAAAAGTCCTAACTGCAAGTCAGTTCTACTTCTGCTGCTTCCCAAGTGTCTCCAGGATTCTCATAAAGCCAACGCAAAGTATCCCAGAAGGTGTCTGGTCTGCCCTGGTAGCTCCTTTGATGATGCAGTATGAAGAGTGACATACAAATGTCAAAGCATCTGTTTACATTCAGTATCTATTTCTTTGGGTCTGCTTTCAAGAGTGTGTAGTTTCTCTTCTTGATTAAATTAATGAATAATTAAATACACTTCCAATCCTTTTAGCTCATAAATAAACTAGGTTTTATGTAGCTTCTGATGCAATCTGAGTTGCTCTCTGTCATAAAAGGCATCTCACCAAAATCTGAATTTTTTACAGCCCTTGACTCTGATCTTACAGCACGTGATAGATACATGTAACCTTTTCACACATAAATCACCTCTAAATGAAATCTGCTGTGATGAATGCATCTCTTCTCTGACTGACCTCTGTAATGCCTCATGAATTGGGTCATACTTCTCATGAAGCATGAGAAATAGAGTAGAATCTAATCTGTAGGAAAATAACAAAGAACTACCATATAATGATAACCTTTGTAGTCTTGTGAATTACCTTAAGGAAATATAGTTTTAAATTGAACCTATTTGGAATAAGATATTTGAATTCTATAATCTGAAATAGATTTTGCAGATGTGGGAGTATCATTTTTATTAAAAAAAATACAAGCGGTCAACTGAAATGCCAACATTTTCTAATTTCCTCTGTGTTTCATTCCTTAACAAGTGTTGATATTTCCATTCTTGCTTTTAAGATACAGAAGTATTAAAGCTAGTGAGAAAATTCTCTGAAACATTAACATTATGCTAAAAAATTATTTCTTCTCTACAGAATAAAAAGGATTCAGATTTTCACTAAGCTTCATTTAATAGTCAAGTCAAAGAAATGACCCTAATGCTATCATTCTTTAGAGTGCTGACTTCAGCAGCTCTTTTGCAGTAAACCAGTAGACTTACTAGATTGTCTACATGTGGTGGTGACTTGGTTTATGCATGTCAGTGAGCAGCAAGAGCCTGGCTGGTCCACAGAAGAGGATGAGCCAAGAGGTGAGAGTGGGCATGGCGCAGGTATAGCAGTGACCTCCCTGATGATGAAGGAACATCCCTACTGCATCAAGACAGGTGATGAGAGGGATGGGCTCCATCAGCAGCCCCAGGCAAATCAAGTCTGAGGTGAGCCCAGAGATCTCCTCAGGAGATGCAGGAGGCATGGCTGCAGACAAGACTACCTAGAGTGTAGGTGCGAGGTCTATCCAAGAAACCTGCAAACCAGGCCTGCATGTCTCCTCCCTTCCTGTCATCCTAGTTAGGTGATGGTCACCAGATTAAGTCAACTGCCTTAAAGAAAGACGTCACGTAGCCTCAGTGTTGTGATTCAAGAGATTGTTGCAAGCTTCTCTTAAGGAGGTTATAATTTTAGAGACTTCCTTTAAAGAAAAACCTCAAATTTTATTTAATTATTTAATATGGGCCTCAAGCCCAACAATAAACAACACAAAGAAGAAATCTAGCTGGAGTTACTCAGGTTCCCATCCTTTGCCAGAGGTTGTGAATACAGACTTGCCAATGTGCAGATTGTTGTGGACAGAGCAAAGGTCTGACACATTGCTAAGGTAAAGGTCTCATCAGTAAATAAATTTAATGCATGAAGTAATTAACACCCTCCCTTGAAAACTCTCAAAAAAAAGTAACTTTTAATTCAGAGTAAACGTGGTAATTCCAGTTATGATTTAATGCGTTCTTTATACATAATAATAGGATGAATCACTGCAAAACTGAGTGAAAAACTAGGCAGTTTCAATCAGAAAACTCTCATTTTCATGCTGATAATAAAAGCTGTATCGCATTATGCCTAATCACAGCAGGCCAGAAGCCTCCTGTGTGCCCAGTTTAATAGCAATATACAGAACAGCTAGGAATTATCACTAGATTAATTGTAAGTATAAAAACCCAGACTGCAGTGCTGTGGTATGGTAACAGTCTTTTACTTAAGCCTGAACATATGAGATACTCTTGTGCCCTTTTGTTTTCTAAAGAAGCAAGAAACGCTGGATAGATGTGGTGTTACCAGCAGTGTATTTGTACTTCTTTGGGAAGTGCAGTGTAAGCTGAAACACAATAGTATTCTTTTGCCATGGAGTCATGACAGTAAAATTTTGCTCAGAAACATTAGAAATATACAGCCATAGTGTGTCTATCTCTCCTTTATGTCTTTTAAGCCTCAGTTTGCCCCCATCAAGTCCTATTATACAGTATCTGATCATGTTGCACTTCAAGGGTGCAGAGTGAGGTGCTCAGAATCCCCAGGTAAATAGTAATGGAATAACCTGTTTCCACATTCCCTTTGTGCTGTCAGTTACTGTTTAGTTTATGCACTGGAGAGAAAAACAAGTTTATGCCCTTCTTAAAAGAAGAAGAACTATTGCTGTTTAAACACTCTTGTGGAACTTTTCATTATCTACAGAATGGCTAATCCCTTTATGAATGCTATTCAAACTCTTGCTATTCAATGCTATTCAAACTCTTGGCTTTTGTTATCAAACTCAAAAAGAAACAAATGACATTATAATTATAATTCAAGGAAGGTGATTCAGATACTGCAGTTCTATCAAGATCATCAGTTTTAGCCAAGAAGGACTCTGTGAAAACTGAGAGCTGAGGAATAGTTTTTAAAGAAATGCAAAGTATTTGTATTTTTGCTTTTTACGCAAATTATAAAACTGGACATGGTTCTAAAGCTGGACATGGTTCTAAAGCTGTTATATCCTTCTCAAAACTAGTATCCCCAATGCTGTTTTAGCTGATGAGAGTCTCAACAGAAACTTTTATAGCAGATATGTGAGTAATTGAGCTTGAATGTATAGTGCAACAAAAGTTTAAAAGAGCAATATACAAAACAAGAACAGTACAGTTTATTAATTATTAATTTCATACTAGTATAAGAATAGGTAAGTCTTTGGGGAAAAAAAAAAACAACCAATAAAAACAAACACACAAAAGGCCAGTGTCTTGTAAAAAACCTATTACCTTTCTGTTACCTGCTCCTTTTTATGCTTTTCCATGTGGATGTCCCTGTGACAGCCAGAGAAAGGCCTAGAGTTCTAATTCTGGAGCACAATAGAGAATGCACAGAATCTTTGTAACAAGATCTCTATATATCAAAATAGAGACTCATTAGATTTCATGTACAACAAGTTTGTGTGAGACTGTAGTTTTCCTCTTTGTATTCTGCTGCTACTAAGACAAAAAGACAAAGAAAGGTGTCTGTAAAGATCCCACAGTGCTCACAGGGTAAGGATTGCCCCTGGGACAACCCTCCTGTTCCTGAAAATGACTCTGTTTGCCAGGGCTGGTCGCTTTTCAGCAAGAGCAAGATGTGCAGCTGGGTTACAGGGCTGCTTTGGTGTCACTTTACTGAGCAAAGTGTCTCTAACTCTAAACTAGAGGTGAACCTGTAATTCAAAGGGAAAAGAAAAAGACGTCTACAGCACTTTTATGCTCATTTCACAGTTCCCAGTGAGTAATTATTCTTATTTTTCAAGTTCTTGCAGTGCTATGCTGAGAAAATCGGCCCTCAGTAATTTTCTTTTAATTGGGAACCCAACAGTAAAAAGATGGCACAGGCTGGGGTATATTTTGAAATAGCCTGCTGCAGCTAGCACTGTGGACATAATTGAGTCTAGGTGTGACTAAAGTATAGTCCATCTAATGGTAATAATAGGTGCCAAACCCTGGTGTTCTTTCAGAGGTGATAAAAGGATAATTTAACACATGTTATATCTAATTCCTTTTTCAGTGGGTAATACCAGATCACGGTTTCAGTTCCAACATTACTTAACTATTATAGGACTCACCAATAACTCTGATTTTTTTTTTTTTTGCTGTCAACTTACTTTTTTACAAGCTTTATCCAACCTACTTTACAGTTTTCTATAACTTGCTTTAAGAAATTCTCAGTTATATGAACAGATTTTTGGAAACTATTGTTGACATGACTGTGAATTATACAGCTGCAGATTCTACTTTGAAAATGTATTTCCTTGGTCAAAAATTTCCCTTGCCTTCCATGACCCTTTTTACTGACGTCTTTCCCCAGTTATCCTATCAAAACATCACAGTTGAAATTGGAGGCCTCATTCAGGAACACAGGAACATCCATAAATCATGGTTTAAAAAGTTACATCCATCTAAAAGCTGAAGTTTTGAGAGTTCAAGTAGGTCCTGAGTGACTCAGACTTCCCCCTGGGACTGGCAGGTATGGACAGGACTATATGACTCTTATTCCTTTTGGAGAATCTAAAGTGAGGGAGGGGTGTCTAGAATGACACTGGACACCTATGATTAGTCACCTAAATCGCTTCTTTGGTGTCTCTATTTTGGGATCCCAGTGAAGGATTCCTGAGGATTTAAGTGCATGGGATTGCCATTGACTCTAGTAAGACTCTGGACTCTCAGTACTTCTCCAAGCCATGAGGACTACACCCACTGAAAAACCTGTGTGGTAGATAAATACCTTAGTTCCATCCTGCAGTCCTTTGAGCTGGCCCTCATCTGTTGTTCTGACCAAGCTGCTTTGGTTCAGGAAGCAAGAAAGTGCTCAGTCTGGATTTGGGTTGAGTTGCCGTAGACTAAATAACTCTGTGTGCTCTGTTCATGCAGTTCATGCCCACATCCCATCTGTGTGCACACAGGAACTCTGTCCACGTTGTGTTTTTGGTATGTCTATCTCATGTATTTATTTAGATGTTCTACTCTGGATCCTGCACAAAACAGATTTTTATCCAGTGGCATTTTGGCAATGGGATAACCTCTCACTCTGTGTTACAACAGCTCTGTAGTCTGGTTCCTTAGTAACACCTTGCTGGCCGCTCCCTTTGTTTTTCTTTCTGCAGTGCCCTTTAGTCACTACCATTTGCTGTTTGCTTATCTGAAGCAGTTGCAGGGCCTCTCTTCTTGGGAATCATCTGTCTGTGTATCTCAGGATTTTTTTTTCTTCTCCTGTAGGAACACCTAGGATGCGTGCTTATCTAATCTTATCATTCTTGTAGCTCTACTTTATCCAGTAGCTTATTACATAGCACTGGCAAGGCAGGACTGGCTCCCCCGACTGCCTCACAGACTTTGAGCCTACAACCTCCTTGATGCAGGGCTGGAGAGTTTTCTGAGACAGAACTTTTTGATTATTTTGAGCTGAACCTGTTCCTCTTTGTGTGAACTAAGTGCTCATTGACTATGAATGAATATTTACCCTGAATAGGATGAGAGAAAGCAAGCTGGGCATGACTTCAGCAATTGAAAACTCTACTGGAACAAGAAGGTTCCTGCTTCAATCAGTGATCATGATAACATATTGTACTTTGGGTATTCACAAGAGATTCTTATGATGGAGAATATATATAAGATGGCTGTTACATCCTGATTCTGCCATGCTCCCTATGCACCTTCAGTATCTTTTTAGTGTAGATTTTAAGTATGTCATTTTACTGTAACATAGAATCACAGCTTCACAGAAGTCTCGAGGTGGGAAGGGACTTCTGGAAATCCTCTTGTCTAACCAAGTCACATGTCACTGAAGCACATCTGCACCAGCAGGTGCAGAGAAATCTTGACCCTAATTTTCACTGTGGGTAGTCTAAAAAACGTGGGCTGGCAGCACATATGCTAATGTAAGATGACATTAAGTTGGGTGAGGGTGTTGATCTGCTTGAGGGGAGGAAGGGTCTGCAGAGAGATCTTGACAGACTGGATCGATGCTCTGAGGACAGTGGTATGAGGTTCAACAAGGCGAAGTGCCAGATCCTGCCCTTGGATCACAACAACCCTGTGCAACAAACTGGGGGAAGAGTGTCTTGAGAGCTGCTCAGCAGAAAGGGACCTGGGGCTGCTGGTCAACAACCAGCTGACTGTGAACCAGCAGTGTGCCCAGGTGACCAAGAAGGCTAATGGCATCCTGGTCTGTATCAGGAATAGTGTGGCCAGCAGGACCAGGGCAGTGATTTCCCCCCTGTACTTGGCACTGGTGAGTCTACACCTCCAGTGCTGTATTCAGTTTTGGGCCTCTCACTTCAAAAAGGACGTTGAGGTTCTGGAGCCTGTCCAGAGAGGCAATAAAGCTAGAGCAGGGTCCTGTGAGGAGTGGCTAAGGGAACTGGGGATGTTTAGCCTGGAGAAGGAGGGCTCAGGGGAAGCATCTCATTGCTCTCTACAACTATCTGAGAGGAGGCTTTAGGGAGGTTGGGGTTGATCTATCTGCTGTATCACAAGTGAAAGGACAAGTGGAAATGGCCTTAAATTGCACCAGGAGAGTTTCAGATTAGATATTAGAAAAAAAAAAAAAAATCACTGGAAAATTGGTTAGGCATTGGAATAAGTTGCCCAGGGAGGTGGTAGAGTCACCGACTCTGGAAGTGCTCAAGAGGTATCAGGATGTGGCCCTTGAGGATGTGGTTTAGGGGTAATTATTGTGGTGCTGAGTTGATGGTTGGACTAGATGATCTTGAAAATCTCTTCCAACCTTGATGATTCTGTGATAGGCTGCAATTTTAGATTTATTTGCTCCAATCTTTACTAGCTTATGGTTATCCACCATTCTCTCTTACTCTCTGTAAATGTGCTAAATCTTTCAGCCGTGTGATACATAGATTTTCATTTATTAAAGCATACAGTGTTGACTAAAATAAAAGAGAAAATATACTAAAATTCATAATTCAGCAAGTTTTATATTTGTTTGAATAAAAAATGGCTACAAAGAATATGGAAGTAAAAATATTTTTTTAAAGAGTCATCATGTTACAGTAGCGTGATCCTTGCTCGATTATAGTGATTCATGGTAAATAAACCCTATACTTTTCAATTGCAAATGTGAGCTTAATTTTCTCAGCATTCCTGAAAACCAAGCCTCAGTGGGATGCATTATTAATACTATGAATTTCTATATTTGCTGTTGGATATGTTCATGGTTTTCTAAGTTTTCACCTGCATTGCTATGGAGACCACTAAAATCGTATTATCATTGCTGAAGGAAATATACAACACCACCTTAGCTTGAAGAGATTAAATAATTTTACTTTTGCACACTATTTCCTTCAAAACATGGATAATAGTCAACTTAGAACCATCCCTTCTGGGACATTTTGTTGGAAAGTAAAATGTGATTTATGATTTAAACTCCATTACTATGCTGATTATTCACAGAAGTAAAAATTTATATGCAGCATGATGTGAAATATTTAGTTTAAGACCTTTGCCCATAAAGAAACAGAAATATGTGATATACTGCAACACTACTGTCTTTCAATTTTACCAGGCAGGATCCTATGTATTCTTCTGAGATTCTTGCTGTTATCAACAGGACGAGTCTGTGAGACATCTAAATGGCCTCTCCTTGTCCTACATCCCTTGAATATAACTAATAAATGATTCAACCTTCTTCTGTGACTACTAGAGGTCTGCAGATAAAAAACAATCTATAAAAAACATATTTAAAGAGGAGCTCATAAGTTCTGTATGAGTTTTTGTCCTCCAAACTCATTCTCTTGCTCAAACTTCACTCCTCAAGGAGTTTGCTCCAAACAGTGGAGATGGGAAGGGATCTCCTCCATTTGCAAGTCGGTGAGTTGTGCATGTGTAGGTGAGCACATATCCATTCACTCATATTCTTCATTTCTAGGAGGAGACCGCTTCACTGCATTTGTCCTGTCCTAAAACCCTTGTAGTTTAATAGATGAGACAAATCACACACAAAAGGGAATGAAGGTGATGGGAAAAAAACTTGAGCTTTTGCCCTATAAAGACATTTTTGGAAAGTGTTATCTGAGGAAGCTGACAGAAATCTAACATCTGCTCATGTTGTTGGCTCCCTTGAGCAGGCAGGAGCAGCAAATGTGGTCTCTTTGTATCTGTGCATTGCATGGGGTTTCACAGACCTTCCCTTGTACCTAAAGTCTACATCTGATAGAAGTCAGCAATGTCATTTGTCTACATGGTTGCCCATATGCAATTCCATGGGCACTGATTTTTGTAATTTTTCTTACTGCCATTACTGATTGTCTGCTTCTTTCACATTATCTTTTGACTTGACTTAGATCCTCCAAATCCAATGTGGAGCAAATTGGTCAGAATGAGACGCATATAAGCTGGTAGCTCATACATATATATACATAACTGGATTACTGTTTTCCCACCCTTTCAGCCTACCACAAAAATCATTCAGAACTTGTAATTCACTTGCAAATGATCCTCACGTAAATGCACAAATATCCAAAATTTAAAAGGTCACTCATCCTTGAAATCAGCACAATTGATTTTATATAGCTTGCTGTAAAAAACGGGTTTTATGTTCCTGAGTCATGACCTGATAGATTTTGTGAAGCCTGCTGCCTTAAATAATAGTGCTCAATGAATATATTTGTAAAACATAATTTTCTACACTTATATATTGATTACAAGTAATGTGATATGTCATCACATATATCACTTAAAGTTGTCCTGTGTAGAACTAAGAAATGTCTAGATGTTTATTTGCTTGATATCACATATTGCACAAGAATTTGTCATCATGTTTAAAGTAGAGAACTGTTGGAGACCAGAATATAAAAATTCTCGGTTGGAAAAATATATTAAAAAAAAAAAAAGAAGAAAATTAGATATTTCTACATAGTCCTTTCCTTCACATGTATTAGGAAGAAGTTCTTTAGTGTGAGGGTGCTGAGACACTGGAACAGACTTCACAGAGTACTTGTGGATGTCTCATCCCTGGAAGTGGTCAAGGCCAATGTGGATGAAACTTTGAGCTATCTGGTCTAGTGGAAAGTCTCCCTGCCCAGAGCAGGGGGATTACAACTGCATCATCTTAAAGGTCTCTTCCTGTTGGTCGGTCAAAAATCTAGACGTTCCCAGTTTGGGGGTAGAAACTGAGACATTTATTGTTCACTCGCGTTACAATATATAGAACCGAGG
>JAWWEW010000078.1:123575898-123607194 GCA_035583185.1 Anabacerthia variegaticeps | reverse complement strand
TCAGTGTTGCTGCCCAGGGCTTGCTGGACAATCCCTTCAGATCTCCATCTGCTGAGAATTGTTTTTCTTCCCCAACATCTTCCGACCTAAAGCATTCTGTAATTCTATGGTCTATAGTTTCCCCTTCAATGCAAGCATAGGTTTACAGTTATTGTAACCACTCAAGTAAACATGCACTTATGCAATTCCTCCCTTGCTTAGTGAATTAAACATCAAAGCCAAAATTCTGAACAATGTTTCATGTTATTGACTACATATTGTTAGGTGCTGAATTCTCAATCAAAATCACCTTCAAATTTTGAGGCCTAGCTCTTGAAAGAGTCGTCAGAATCAGGGCATACAGGGAGGGATGTAAAGATAAATAAATATATGGGGGAGGTTTCTTCAAATGCTAAATGAGTGCATGTGCAGCACATGTCCTTTCAATAACTTCCTCAGTCATCCTGAGGTAAAATCCTTTCAATGCTCATTCAGACCTCAGTACCAGATTGAAACTGCAGTACTGCCATGCTGAATATCCTTTGTTTCTCCACCATGTTCTACTGTGATCCTGTTGCAGCAGCAATATTATATGAATTATCATTTTTTCTTTCTTTAAATAGCATGCCAAATACTGCTTTAACTCCTCATAGGGTGTGCACTGATCACAGTTTCTGCTTAAGAATCCAGTTGGAGTAGACATTGAAGGTACTCATTTAATGACTTATATCAATAGGGATGAGTTCAATTCTTATTTTCCACAACGTTACTCATTTCTAGTTGAGTAGAAACATTTATAAATATCTAAAGCACAAAGCAAACGAAGGATTTTTTTTCCACATGTGCAAAGCTACATACCATAGATGTATTCACATATGGTAATACACCAACAGAGCGGTTATGCAAAGATTCTTCTCCATTATCTTGGACTCTTAAGTATATGTAGCCAGGACAGTATGAGAAAGATATAAATGTAACCTTTAGAAACATCTTTGCTTGGTTAGTGCGATTTATATGGGATAGATGTGATGGAAGGTAGATGTGAACTTATTTTCTGTTAAAATACAATGTGATACTTGTGGATTAATTCTGTTCACACCAGTGTGGAACAGCCATATTTCTCTGAGAGGTTAAACAGAAAAAAATGCTTACTATAGCACCCCAAAACTTCAAGCTCTTTTTGTCTTGAATTAGTTAATAATCCCACCATCCAAAACCCAAAAACTATTTATTCTCTGTAGCATTATGTGTTTTTTCTGAGTTGTTTCTCAGAGGATTTCTTTAACCAGTTTCCCCCATCTGGTTGTTGTAAGGGCATGAACTGTGAGAATAGGGCTGTAACTGCTGTACACAGGTACCTTTACTTTCTCTCTCATCCTTATGGTCAGAACATTTCATTGCTGAGAAATGCTCAGAGGTAGAATACTAACTTCTCAAGTTGTGCTGTTTTAGAGTACAGAATCTTTCCTGCTTCTACAGTCACAGCCTTGTCTAGATTCTCCTTTTTCTAGGAATAAACCCTCTGTAGTCAGCTGTCTTCTTCTGACTGTTAAGACTGGCGGCTGCTGACCAAAATAAACATCTTTTCTCCTAGCTTAGGGCGTCCAACTCTCCTTAGCTTTACTGCACATGTTATCCTTTCTCTTGTGTGGGAGCCTAACTGTGGAGAGGTGTGGCAGTGGACTTAAAATATCAGAAGTGGAGTAAATCAGGCAAGAAATGGGCCTGTGAAGGAAACGAAGAAACCAGCCATAATGCCTTAAAAACTGAGGATTTTACTGTATTGTAAAATGGATTCCTTGTGTTTTTCCCCTGAGTCACCGTTCTTTTTCCCAAAATCCCTTGAGAAAACTCTTATCTCCCCAGCCTAGGATGTAGGAATTCGTTCTTGCAGGACTATGTGAAATCCCCCTACTGGCCTTTAATTAACCCTTTCCCCATTGGTCGTTATCCATAGATTCCTATTGGTAGTAACTAAATTCCCTGAAAACCTATATATACCCTTGACCATGTGAATAAACCCTCTCTCTGCATCCTCTCCTGCGGTCTCTGTGTGTCTCTTTCTCTGGGCATCTCGGGGACCACGTGGCCGAGGGAGAAGGAAAAGGGGGAGCATTCTGCTCTGCTGTCGCAGAGAGGTGTTTATTCTTATCTGTGACTGCTGTGTCTGAGTGGCTGACTTTGGTGAGCTCTTATGATGGACAAGTCCTACAAGTTTATTTCAGGGAGGATAAAAGCCTGAAGTTATGAAGGCAAGGAACAATGTTATTGTTTCAGAGTAAAGAATTCATGTGAGAAGAAAATCTTTCCAGTGTTTTGCTTTGAAGCCCCCACTTTAGGAATCCTAAGGCAAAGAGACATGATTCAATCACTTATGTGGAAAACTCATCCACTTCTCTAATAATTTTACATAATCTTTTACAATGGTTTTCCCAACAGGTTCAAAATTCAAAAATATTTGTCTTTTCCCCTAATGGCAATAAGTAAGGCTCAGAATGGATCCCACCTGGAGCCAGCAGCTTGCACAAGAGTGGCTGAAGAGACATGAGCAAGGCCAGGAGTAACAGCCCTTCCATTTCCACAAAGGGCAGCCCTGGAAAGCACCCGAGACCAGGAGCATGGGGAGCAGGTCAGACAAACAGGGCCTGGTGCCTCAGCCGAGGTGTGGAGTGGCAGCTTTCATGGAAGAGCACCTCTTTGGACATGGGGCATTCCACTGGCCAAGTGAAGTGACCTGTAGCGAACATAATCTGGCGACCAGGCACATAATGTGACCATCTGCACAGGTCGAGGGCACTGATCCTACTCGAACCCCAAGGTGGGTGCTCAACCAAGAGTGAAGGCTGCAGCTCTGGTCAGAGAACTTGCACCATCTACCCCAGCAGTGGCCAATGCCCCCATCCAGATGGAGCTGCTGAAAGGAGAGGCTGCAGTGCAGACTTCAGACTAAAAGAATATCCAAGACCTTTCTCCTGGAGAAGGGGAAGGAGTAGGATGCAGACCTGCCTGCCAAAGGTGTGCCCAGGTAGAGGACATCCTGTGGCAGGTGGCTGAGCTGCACGAGGTGGTTTGAAACATAATATCAGGGAAGCTGAGAAGGAGTTAGATAGCTGGTTCCAAGTGTAGTCTGGAGTGCACCCACAGCCCATGGCCAAACAGAAACAAACTCCTGCGCTGGCACACACAGGAGAGTGGGGATCCATCAGTACAGAAAACAGAAGCTTGCAACATCAAGGACCAGCAGGAGGAAAAGACTTCCCCTGAAACCTGAGGTGCCCTTGCAGAACCCCTTCACTGCTCTGCGGACCAGAGAGGAAAGACTTCTGTGCCTCTGTCTTTCTCACCCACTGAAGAATTCCCTCTTTTCAGGAAGTTTGTCACACTTCTTTCTGATTTTTTTTTTTTTTTTTTAAAAATTCAGGACTAGTGCTTAAATTTCTCAAATTGTTAAAATGATAGCAAGATCAACAATTTTTCCATTTTACTTACTTAAGTACTTGATATTATGAATATCTGTTTCTGTTTGTTCTGCTTGGGCAGTTTGTGAAAGATGGCTGTATTACAGAGCTTTAAATGGTATTTTTCCATGAGAGAAATACATTTTTCATGGAAAGTGTCTTAGAGTCACATTTTGAAAGAAGAAATTACAAAACTGATTTAGTGCATAAATCAGAGAAAATATTTATTTACAGACATGTAAAAATTATGTTACAACATTTTAAAGAAAATTGTAATGAACCATCAATCTGCTCTACATGGGCAAACTCTGAATGTTTTAATTCTAAATTGCAGTGGCACCAATTAAAAATATGACTGCTTAAAAGATTGTAGCTATCTACACAGTTTAAGTACAGTGATTTTTCAGAACGGAAAATGGATCTATAGAGAAAACTAATAAAAATTGCAACAATATGTAATACAAGAGTTTACAAAAGTAAAAATATTTTTTCTTGATCCAAACTTTAAAGCTTTTTAGTAAATATTTTTCATTCATGCAGCTGCACAGGTTTGAAACAAATATCTGAAATACACAGAGCATATAGGTCTGTGTAGGTAATTGGTTTGATCCAGGACTGTCTGTAAAGGATTCTATAAGACTGTTGACTATCCAAACTGATGTTTCTTATTCTTCCATATTGCAAGGGATGAGCAATGTTAAAAAAAAAAAAAAAAAATCCCACAACTGACAAAACTCATGTAAAAGAAGTACAAGTAGTGATGGCAAACAACACTGAGCATACCACATACATGAACAGTAGAGAACTATCAAGCTCTGTTGGAGCTACCAGCATCCTCTGTAGTGATTTGAACAAACATGCCATGGAGAAACCCTGCTAGTAATAGACTGCACGGAGTAACAATCTTCTGGCTTGCAAATGAGGGAGTGCCTCATGGTGATATCAGAGGTGTCTTTTTGTGTCCAAAATATATTCAGGACTTAAACTGTGGTGTGAAACAGTGCCAACATTATCAGTGTGCAGTTATTTCTGTGAGTTTATAGTGTAAGGGTAACAATTGTAAAGAATGTGTGAAAATCGGAGTGCTTTCTCTGAGTATTAGCTCACTTGGAATGGACATGGTGAAGAGACAATATACCTAGATTTTTCTTGTATCTAGTTTATTAACAACAACATCAGAACTGATCTCCTTGGATGACATTCTCCATTTTTTAAGTCAGCCAAGAGTTTATATGATTGAAATGGAAAAAATGTGCCTTGAACTGCTAAGGTTTGGAGTTCTTTTTTTGTGTGTGTCTGTCAGCCAAAGATCGAGATCTCAAAATGGCAATTCTTCTTGTATTTTTACAGTTAAAAAATGATCATTACCTATACTAATAGATAGGAAGTGGTGGAGTATTTAATCCTCTGATTTGACCTAACATTTCACTTATACAGAGGTAATATTTTTTATTTGTTTGCTGTACTTTTCTGGGAGAGTCAGCCTTGGTAAATTCTGAAGCTATGATTATTTATGCTCAGGTATAACTACTTATTCTAGCCTTTCCTTAATTAAGTAGCTAGGTACCACTCAGCACTTAAGTAAGCCTTGTAACTCCACGACAATAGACAGACTAAATATAAGGTACACAAACATAATGGAGAGTACTATGTTACATAGTCTCCTAGTGAAGAAAAGTCCCACTCAGTAATAAGTAATTAAATTCAAATGTATGCTTTTCTTCCAAATTTTTAAAATAATATCAGTCCTTCTTTGATTATGGTCCCCTTACTGGAAACCTGACCAGAGACCTTGAGTTCCCACCTCCTCATACCCCCACTATTTGAGATAAACCTGTCATCTCAGAAACTGATTTTTTAAATATAAATTCAAAGTTCAATCTTTTAAAGAGTTTCTCTGATACCTTTTGTTTTCTCTTGCTTTCAGTCTACAGAGAATGATTAAAAGGGCAGGGCAAAGTTTCATCTTTTTAGTTCTGGATAATCCTAAATACCAAATACCTCTGGTCATGGATATCAATGGATGTCAGAGTTCTGTGCTGCAGACTGGAACACAGCTGGGTCTGAGCTCCATTTGACTGCATAAGATACTTCCTAAATTAATGCCTTTTCCTCTTGAAAGGCTGTAGTTCCTAAATAATTTATTTCCACTGCAATCGCTTTAAAGACATGTCTCTTTTTATAGAAGTGTATCTTGCATGAAGCTGTAGATGATATATTCCTTGTTTCATGTCATCTGCAGTGCTAAGGAGATCTGTCTTTGGGGTGATGAATAAGTTGGTACTTTTATTAGAGAAGCACACCTTGTGCCCATATCATATATGCTTTGATACCCTTAATGTCTCAATAACACAAGAGAAAAAATGCTTCCATTCTGTTTGAAATGAAATATGATTTATTAAGAAATTCTATACTGACATTCCCCCTACAACATCTGTAATAACTAATTATTCCAACTTTGGGCTTTTAGGAGGGATTTACTGGTTTGTGTGTGGAAAGACTACTGCTGGGAAATAACCCAAAAAGTAATAAGTAGGCTAACTCAGGCTGTCAGATATTGGCAGGCTATAAGTAATTTTCCTGGCTAGACTTTCCATATGGTAACAACAAACTGCCTTTACAGATTTGCAGGAATGGCTGTAACAACTGTCTGATGAATGGTGTTACAGAGTGCTTATCTGAAGAAAGGGGTTTACAGGAGGACCTACTTTACACTTCTTCAAGGATTGCTCTCTTATTTTGACATTTTTACTTTTTAGAAGCTATCCTATTACTAAATGCAATTATTTCAAATGAAAAATAAATAATGGAAAATACAATACAATGTATTTAATTGTGACACTGATCATAATGGTCTTGTTTCCATTAAGCGGTAAACAAAGAAGTGCAATATCACCTGACTCTAAACATGGTAAAACAGTAAAACATGCTAATCATAAAAATAGCTTTTAGAAATATACATTTGTATACAGTGTTTTCCACACCTGTTAAATATGTCCTTCATATTATTATGATACAGTACATTGGCCTTTAAGACATCAAAATTAAAAAAATAATACCAATAATTAGCCAGAGAAAACCACATTTACAATCTAAACCATAAAAATCTGACAATTGTACAGCTTAGAACATATAAGAAATGGAATTTCTAATATTTGAACAATAACGTCCATTTTAATAAGTAAATTGAGTTTCATACAAATTGAATCAAAGGTGTTGCTAGCCAGTAAGAAACCGCAGTTCACAATTTTCTGTGGGGAAGTCAGAGTTTCTCTTCTCAGCCTTCTGGGGTTCATACATGACATCTCATCACTTGATCTGTAGAAACTGAGAAATGAAATGTTGGCTTTAGTATGAAGGCATAGAATTTCTTCCAGCAGAACGTCAAAAAGAAGCCAAGACAGCTGGAGAAAAGAGCGAAGAGGACTATGACTTCACTTTTTCACAAATCAATCAAATTTCAAAATCTATTAGACTTTCCCACCTTAAACCATCAAAGGCTAAAAGAATAGTGTGCCTGAACCAGTGGCTGGTCAGGACTCTGCAACAGTCCTGAGTTAGACTGTATGGACCAAAATAATAACAGCGAATCAAGCAAGAGCTGTTGAGGCTAAGGTATAACTCCCCTCAATACAACAAATAACAGCAAACAACTCCAGAGAAATATCTATCTTAGCAGCAGGGAATTGCATAATGTATCTTATCTGCTTTGCAATAAAATGTTTTATTTGCATAATAGCATTCAATCTAAATAAACTGCATGTAGAATTCTTTCCTTCAGTCCCATCACACTATTTATATACCTTACTCCATTACTGTTCTTGAGTACATGCCATAGGATGTAATTGTATATCCTCTGATTTCTTTTGTTTTACCAGCCACATTGTGAAACTGCAAAAATCCAGTATTAGCTAATGCTTTTGAGGATCATTCTCCCAGCAGAGGCAGGAGCAGGTAGCGTCTAAATTTCTGAGTCCTATGATATGTGACCCATTAATGCCACCAGCTTCAACTAGGCATTCAGTGATGCTGCATGGGAGCATAGGAAATACAGCTGCACTAACACACAGAAAAACTGACAACACTTTTCTAATCATATCTGTTTGGAGAACTGACATTAGAAAATGTTAACAGAAGTAGATGGATTCTTTTTTTTAAATTGACATTTTCAACCCAAGGTTTTTTGCTAATTTTGGCAGGAAAAATATATTTCAGCAAATCTTTTCTTCACCTTTCTTTTCCTTTTGGTTCTATTTTTTTCTATAACTAAACTAGAATACAACTGGCAAAGCCTGGTGCACTTCTGATCAAAGCCTGAAAAAATTCCAGGTGTTCTCTTCAGCCAATTTTCACCTCCTTCAGTGAGTTTTAAGTCTGACTTTTTTTCCTCATTAAAAAAAAAAAAAAAAAGAAAATTTCTGTTAAAATTCCACTTAATGAATACATGGTTTTCCAGCAAAAATTTTACCAGAAATATCAGAGTCCCTGCATGAGAGGCCCTTTGAAGCATTCAGGCATCAGATTTCCCCTTGTTGCAAAGAAAGAACCAGATTTCTGATTGTGATCTTCATGGGTAACCAGGATTAGGGACAAAAGCTCAAGTGAGAGATCCTAGAACTGCCTTCTTTAAGTTAAAACATCCTGAAACTATTATCCTCTACCTGCACAGAGAAAAATCTTCATCTCCCCCGTTTTAGGTCTGATCCCTAGATAGACCTAACTGTATGAAAAAAGGTCTTTAAATTCTCCCCTTAAGTCTGAGAGAGCCCTAATGGTTGTTAAGTAGCTATTCACCTCAGAAGTGAAAAAATCCCTCACTGTACATCCTATTAGCTCCAAAGAGGGTTCCTCTTTTCTAGTTTTTTTTAACCTAGGCTTTGCTATTCCATTATGCCACTATAAAAAGCAGTAATTATGCAAGAAAGAAGAAAGGCAGATTTTCAAGTTATTTATTGATGCTTTTCCCACCTGCCATAAACCCGTCAAGGATTTACCTGTCAGCAGCACTAAAGAGCTTCATTAAGTTACTGTTGTGAAATGTTACTTCTAACCACCTGGATCCAAGCCATCAATGCTGCTTTGTTTTTGTTTAGAAACAATGATAAAAATTCACTGACTCTACCAGTCCAAAATCTTGTGTTTGTCCTTCTGTATACAGGCTTCTTATTTGCCTCTCAATGCAAATAATGTTAAAGTCTGAGAAGAAACTTTAAAATCTGAAATAGTCAAGCTTTTATTTTCCATGAAATGACAGGAATCCTGGGCTATGATTAATCTAGACTAATGCAATGCTAATTTTATTCTATTTCTTTCTTCTGAATAGTGTGCAGTTTTTCATTTGGCTTTATGGTAGTGCTGATGATATTAAAAAGCCCTCATGATAACTAATTTTTTTTTGAAATTTTTTCATTTCTTTCCCCTTATATATAAAACCACCTCCTGACACAACAAGGATGAACTGAATTACATTTAAGCCAGCAATAAGGATTTCATTTGATGTAGCTCTAACAGAAAATCACTTTAGAAAGTGTGATTTGAACATAATGTATTTTAAGAACTGAATAACCCAACCGAGCATGTAGACTTGGCATCTGTAGACAATATCAAAGAAACAATATATATTGTCCTAATTGCCATCATAATCTCTGAAAAAAGGCTGGAAAGAGGTTATGGAATATTTATTGGTTCATTTTCCACCTGAAATTATTTCTGCTCAATTTTTTTTTCCCCTATCTGGATGGCTTTTTGAGCATGAGCTATTGGAAACACTCTTCTTAGGCATAACACTGTATTTCAGTTTTCCAAAAATGCTATTGCTACTGTTATTATCATTCGAGTATGATCCTTCCAGCACTTTTACCAAATTCAAATTAGACTAGATTAAATTAATTTTAACTATGCACTATTACAATGTATATAACATTGGAAAGCCAGCATTAAATATTAAAAATCTCACTAAACGAAAGTGCAGTTCTACTTAATGGGCCCCAAACTATAATAATTCAAAATGATGTAGTAAATCAGATAAAATTCAGTAAAAATGTAGAGTTTCCCATCTTGCCTTTTAGATGTTTAATGGTTTTATAACTTACCTCCCCTCAAAACCTAGGTAATTCCTATCTTTATATCTGTAGATCTTTAAAAATGCTCTGCATGGAAAGGACATTTTTTTTGTGGGGGAGCCTGGCCATCAGATCACCTGCCAGAGGACCAATTCCTCTAAGCTCTCTGCTTTGTAGTCACAAAGCATAGCATAGTAGGAGTAGCTTGCACTCTGTATTGCTTCTAAAAGTCTTTTAAAAGACAGGCTCGACATAGTGTAAAGACCTGCAAACTTCATTCTTTTAGAATGGAATGTGTCATCCCCCTTTCCTCAGCCTCCCTAAGCTTCTGGAAGATGTAAGGGTAGACCAGCCCTTCTATGGTAGGGGAGCTACTGACTTTTCTAAACTCATTCAGATGGACTTTGTCTGTCCGAAGGAGATGAGTTTTATTCTCTGCTAGTTGGATCCAAAGAGAGCTCAACCTCTTTCCTGCTCTGATTTATTTGTTCTTCCTTACAGTTCTGAAAAAGGGAAAAGAACAGGAACGTGTTCCTTCTCCCCAGTAAATACCTAGTTTCTTTCTCACAGGGTTTACAGGGAAAGTGTGCTGGACTTCCTGTACCATGCTCATCTTCCAGACTTAGATGTACAGGAATAAATGTTACTTTATGAGAGCATGAATTGAGCATATGTTCTTGGGAGGGAATATTAGGAATGCAGTATGACCTAATGACAGAAAAGGTGTACATGATTAACACCTTCCCTTGTAGTATATTAAGAAAATGTTTAAAGAAAAGCCCCACAGAACATGGTTGTTAGCATACAGTTTACCCTGCAATAATTATAAGCAATAGGAGCATCCAACAAGTACATGTGATGTTCATCTGACAAAATACATCTGTTTTTAAACAATCAATTTCTCTGAATCTCTTTTGTGACAACATTAATCTTAGAAATTCCCAGAAAAAGCAGCTAAAAAGTAGATGGAGAGAGGATGGTGCATATATACACATGAACTTGAAACTGAAAGCCTCAAGTATCTTTTCTCTTGCACTCCTGCCTCTTTTTTCTTACCAGACAAATCCACTCTCAGGACTGGAATTCTGAGGTTAATAACTTTAATGGAGGCATCTGAAGCTACTGCTGATTATTTTTTTGTAAAATTTCACGTCTAGCTCTTGCAGGCTCCTGTTGAGTAGGAGACACCTTTCTAGCTTTCTGCTGGTGTCTAACTAGGCTTTGGCAGTGGATTATGTGACCGCCGTACATCACTTTCTGCAAAACAACTCCAAGCCCCATAAAAATGCAGCAGATGCGCTGTCCTTTCACTCCCAGCATTGGCCCTCATACTTGCACTACCTCAAACTGCAATTGTAGCACGACTGCTTTGATTGCATCTGAGGTTCACTCCTATATTGTTATCTGCACAAACTGAGAATACTGATTCCAGGTCCACAGATTGTGTCCTCTAGAATAGCATACACTGTTTCATCTCTAAAAATTTCTTTTGATTATGAAATGTTCTTTCTGGACAGTCAAGGAGGTGAAAAACTGAATTGGTTTGCAGATCAGGATTTAAAAAAAGACCAACAAAACAACTAAAATTTAACTAGCCATTTTTAATATAGATATTTACCTAAAATGAAAGAAATCAGAATGCAGTACAGAAAGCAGTAATGCAAATTGTTATTCTGTTTATTTGCTATGTCTAACTCAAGACAATATCCTTTTCTCTAAAGCAGGCAGCTCACACTGAGTGCAAAACCAGTAATTTATGCTTGTAAGGTGCCATGGGGGCATACACCTTTGCTGGCTTTTGCACATCATTCTTCAGCATCAATGGAAAACCATAAGGAATGAGCAGGGCTTACCAAAGAATCTTGAGTTTGTATTAGCTATCACATTGACTTCACAGCTGTATTCATTTGAGGTACTCATTGCACTTCATTTCTTGATTTAAAGCATGAGATCTCTAATTCAGGAACAGTTATAGAGATGATTTAGTTTAATGCCCTCATACAAAATGTAAATGCTCACTTCAGTAGAAGTGAGCAGGGGAATGTGTATTTGTATTATACACTTGCTGCTGTCAGGTGTAACCCTTGTAAAACAAAAATGACAAAATTATGTCACCAGAGCAAAACTTTTTCTAATGAGCTAGTGACAGAGTATTCACTGCATTTAACAAATAGAGGGATTGTACAGTTTGATAAATATTAATAAAGAATAATTAAATGAACTAGTTGCACCTTCTTTAAACCTTTCTTCAAATGATGAAACCTAATCATTATATTTTTCATTCTGTCAATCATACTTTAACTACTAAAACCACTACAGAATCGTTTTTCTGTTCATTGAACAGCTTAATTACTTTGAAGTGTTAGTACTCATGTGAGTACATGTGAGAATGACTGTTTTACTCATCAGTGAAAACAAACTTCTATCTCCTTTGTACTAAAATGCTCCGTTTCAATTGTTTGCCTGAAAAAAATCAGCAGGAAGAATAAGATAGCCCTATCAGATACTGATTTGGCCCCTAGACCAACATATGTCTTCTGAGTTCTGCGTAGGCAGAATTGTGATGAATGCTTTTGAGTGTAGTGGTGGAGAGAGGATCCAGTATTTGAAAAGCTCCAGGGAGGACATACTGCAGTTGAGGTGATTGTCATGTGTGAGACTAAAGGAATGACTTTGGGGTCACCATGCTCATTTGAGAGCTTGAGATAGGCTATGAGGGAAAAAGCTTACTTTAATTTGTGTGCTTTTATTCCTGCTACACTGCTTTATCAGCAAAATATTCTTCTACAAAGTCCTTTGTAGCAAAAGGAGAAGACTTGGGGATTAGTAGCACAGTTCGTGGCGACAGTAGGAGGTGTCTGAATCTGGAGGCACTTCTGCAGAGTGTGGGGTGGGCTGCAGAATCTCCAAGCAGCAAATGTGAAAGGTGGGGAGGTGGTGCTTTTGCAGAACTTGTTGCACTGAAGTTTTTAACCAGAATGCACTCACACTGCTACCCCATGGTGAAACTCCGTTCTCACCAAACTCCCTTTCCTGTTCTGTCTTGTCTGTTAAAGCTAAACCAAAAACAGTAAGGCCTCCCCTATGCTGTCCACAGAGTTCCCTCGGCCTACACCAATGTGCCTGGAGAGAAACTCAACACCTTCTTGGGATCCTATGCCAAACACAGCAGAGGAAAAAAATGTCCCATTTTCATTTAACCCTGCATATGAGTGGATATTCATAGCAAATTCTCAGACGTGTGACTCTCACTGGAGATCCCTAGGTGTTTTCTGCTTCTTGGGATTGTGCTTGTTCCATGAAAAGCAAGTCTGAGTCCTATGAGTCTGTCAAGATTCATGGTAAGCATTGCCCTTTAAAATCCTGAATCCTACAGAGGAGATGGTTTTAGGCTACATGATGCTGTTAAAAAGCTGCAGAATAAAATTCCTACTGAATTAACCCATGCTTGGTTTGAAGAGTAGGAATTCTCTAGTGTGAGGTGGTGGTCCAATTAGTATTAATGTTGAAGGCAATAGTTTCTGTCCTAACAATGCCAAGGGGGCAGGTTTACACACACAGCTTAATGCACAAAGGAACTACCAAAGCTTGGACCCTGAGGACGTTCACTATGTCTACATTTTAAGTAGCATGGGTTTAAAATATATGAAAATAGGAGCTTACTAGGAGAACTACCTTAAACTAATTACACAGAAAATACCTATTTAACTTTCCCAGTATTGCCAAATTAGAGTTTATCAAACCCCAAAGTATACCCATTGCAGCAAAAAACCCACTGTATGCAATGATGGTATTGAAATAAGGAGTGTCTTGTCTTATCAATCGGAGATTTTTCATTTACTTGGATGCAGAAGTTTTACTCAACTGATAGAGCAGGCAGACTGAGTTAAAAACCAAATTATTGGAGAAGAAATGGGGAGGGCAGCTTGCTGGAAGAAGTGGTTCAAAGCATATAACGTGAGAGAGATACCAGCAAAGCCCAGAGTAAACTATAGGAAGAAGGAGCTGAATGAGACTAGCAGTGATGCACAATGGATATTGAAATGGTGACAGTATAATGAATTAAGACTGTCAGTGAAACAAACAGGATGTAGAGTCACCTGCTTAAAACTGTTATCTGTGAAAGACTCGGTATAGGAATGTGATCAAGGTGGAAAGGACAATAAAAGCTGGTCCTATTTTGAATATGTTTTGCTTTGCATTTTCCTACCTAATACTTATTTTAATGCACAGTGCATAGGAGTGCATAATATTTTGGGTTTATGCGGATTTCAGGAGACATTAATTTTAAAATAGAAGTTACAAGCCAAAATGTTGGATTTTGGCTTATATTTTAGTCTACAAATGGTGCAAATCACCTAATAGCTGAGAAGGGAGTAGTATAAACCTGCAAAGAGGAAACAGAGATGAATTTAGCCTTTTGAGTCTCTATTTTTTGGGGGCTGGAAAACACCTTACTCATTTTGAAAGACTACAAAGCTGTGGTGTAGTTTTAGAAATCAACAGCAACAACACATTGGAAACTTCAGATACACATAGCAGCATGACAGGCTGACTAAGATGGCATTTGATTAACTCCCAAATCTTCATTTTGGCAGACTGAGCTTGTTTTATTCCTCACTGATTGCTTTTTTGTTGAAATGGCAATTACTGTTCTATCACCTTCTAAATAACTTCCCTTCTCCAAGGTCTGTAAATGCCTATGTACAGATAAATTCAATCTGTCTTTCATGTTTTGATATTAATCATGCAGAAAATCTTCTTGGTAACACATTTATATTTTCTCAAAAAACTGAGACCTTTTGCAATAATTGGGTCACTAACTGCAGTTGCTCTGCAATTTGTCTTGAAAAAATAAAAACACTTAAAATTTCTGCCTTTAAATACAGAAAAATAACAACCTTTTGGCTTTCAATGTTTACAGCTCTTTACTCATGTGAAGACTTTCGACAGAAAAAATGTTTCCTCTGAGGGTTTTTCATTCAGCATTCTTCAGGCTCAAGCATACTGATAAAGCCTGTGAAATGAGTGTTTTCTAGGGGAACGAAAGCTATTTACTTTCAAAGACTGACACATCAGGAAAAATGTGTGAAGCATGACAATTGTTCACTTTCAGTTAAATCTAAAAATTTGATGATTAAGATGATAGACTCAAATCCATAGCCAAACACAAACCCAGTGGCTGGCCTGAGTTGTTCCAGAGGATTTCAGTGTTCCAGTGAGAGCCTAGGAAACAGCAGTGTCCCCCTTCCATCCACCACTTTCCCAACATACCTCATACTGGTGCTTTGCTGTCTGTACTAGGTTACTATTTCAATGCCTATTCTCCCTGCACAGGGCTGGGGAATGTTGGTTGCAAATAATGGATGATCCAAACCCAACCCAGCACCTTCAACAAGTCAACCAAAGTTTACTGGCGTCAATCAAAATATAGGGAAGTAAAAGAAGAGCTACTCCATCAGAATTAGTTAAAATTACAATGGCAAAAGTATTTGTGGGTGGAAACTGAAATCATTCTTCATATTTAAAGTATTGAGTTACTTCAATTAAATCTGAGTTTCTTTACCTGTCATAAGGTATAGCAAAAAGCTTGTGATATTTTTCATAAGTGGCCATCATCCTCAGCTGAAAAGAGATCAAGGTTTTCTTCTGAATGGTAGGTGTTTGCCTGTCCTTGTTTATGCACTGCACTCAGTTTGACTCTACGCTCATAAATTTTAGGCTAGCAAAAGTTGTGGAGCTAAGTCTGATCTACTTAGATTGAATAAATATAATGAGGCTACCAATACTGAATATTAAGGCCAATTATGTTGTATCAGAGATGAGTTAACATAATTTAGAAAAGTATTTTGTTTACATGTCTGAGAGAGTTTTTGGCCTGATGTGACAGCATTATATGCCTCTGATTAAATTCACAGGTCAGTGTGTGGTTTGTTTTTTGTTTCGTTCTATTAAATTGGGGGCACAGCAGTTGTTTGTGATAGATGAAACTGAGACACTAAAAGTAAATATTTTGAAGCCTAGAAAACATCAAGAACTATGACTGTCTTATTAAATGATGACTGAAACTTGAGGCAAGTCAAGATCGATGTCAGGGTGCAACGAGAAAAGTAAAACAGATTCAATTAAGAGTGTGTTCCATGTTGTTCAACAGACAATTTTTTTGACTGGAAAACATATACTGTTTTGTAAGTTTAAACAATATACTTTGTGAATGCTTCTTTCTTGCATGAAGAGCCAAAGGCACTGGGTGGTCTGAACTCAGAAAGAGTGGCTGAGTCCACCCACACATTCAGTCTTCTGAATCACATTGCTCACTATATGTTTCCAGGGTCAAAGCTGAGAACAGGACCCAAACTTCCTGATCCCCCATACTTTCTTTAAAAAACGAGATAAACAGAAGAAAAACCCCATTATTTTCAAGCACTTTACATCTGTAAAATTCTAAGGGTTGTAAATTAATTACACTTTTTACATTATAAATGCTTTAAAAGTTTGAAGTTGGTTTGGGGTTTTTTTGCCTTTTTATTTTTTAAGTGGGGACTAAATAATAGAAAGCAGATTCAGAGGAATATATGTGAATTCAAGAAAATTATTTTGTTTATTTGTTTTACAAAAATGCCATTACAGGCAGGAAAGTCTAGTAGAAAGACGCAAAATGCATGATAACATTGCTTGGATTTTCTGCAGGTTCCCATGTGATATGTAGAACATAAGAATTAAATAACGATTAGAAAAATAGTATGTAGTCAGACAGAAGTAACCTGGTTAAAACCCTGAACACCACTTAGGAAGTCTTCTGATAAATCGACTGCCAGGAAAAATGGGGAGGAGGAGCCAGTAACAAGGCCCTTGCAATAACTCATATGACAGCAAGTGAACTGCAAACACATCTACTGTGCTATTGCATATATTAAATATAACAAAAAGGCATGTCAGAAAGTTTCTTATAATTTTTGATTTCATGGCATGCTTTTATTATTTTCTCCATTTTTTCAGTCACAGGTTATTAAATTTATTGCAGCTTTGGAAGGTAGAACAAATTAGTATCTGTCGGGTATGGTGCCCCTAATGACTTTCTTAGCTTGCTCAAGTACAAACATCTTGCACTGATATTTATCAAGTGAACACAATCTTTACCTATTCATTTGTCTTAGGAACGAACAGCATCATGTTTCCCCTGATACTAAAAGCAGGATTTCAATGAAGTCTAAATATTCAGTGCATAGAAAAGACAAAATTTTTCTTGGTCTTGGTGCTTTTTAAAGTAAGCTGAATAATGTATTGCTTCAGCCATTGCCATTAATTAGAAGTTTTGCCCCTTTTTTTCCTAAGCAGTACCCTGTATAAGTTATCACAGTAACTATTGATCTTTTTGACAAGCCTAATCTGTCTAATTTGGCTTAAAATAGAAGAGTCATTCTCATCTGTTTTAAATCTCATTTAATTACAGTAATACATTAGGTACTATCAATACTAACTATTATTATATAGTCACATATTTGATCAGTCTTGCTATTTGAGATATGCAAAACTGGGTTTAAACTAGACAAAATTCATCAAAATTTTGTTGGTTTTCTGTAGCTCTTATTCTACTCTCAGCTGAGTATTTTCACTGTTGATTTCCACACAAAATAATGAAAGCAAGGAAAGATTCAGACTTTCATACAGATTTGCTATTAAATTGATTTCCCTTTAGCTGCTCATAGGAGGGATGTGATGGATACACTCTTAACCAAACTAGTGGTAGTTTGGTTAAGGCTTCAAAGCAGGTAAAGGTCTGAACCATAGCCCAGGAACTCTCTAGTTGCAATCTGAAGACCCATGAAGGCAAAGGGTGACACAGTGAGCATGATGTGTATGAGCTTGGAACACCTGTCATGCAGTTAACACATGAACAGCAGGAAACTTTTCTAAGACTCATTTAAAAAGGAACAAAGAAAGTTGTGAGTACAAAGAGTCTCGTGCACATATTTCCCATTGCAAGTAACTTGGCTGCAATCCAACCACTTTATTCTGCAAATATGACAGCCTAAGTGAGCTTTCTTTGAGCTCTCCCAGCCAAACAGCCTGGATGTATGGTGACGGTCTCCCCTTAAGCCAGAATGCTTCTCAAGGTTACTCCTTGAGGCAGAGAGACCATTTACCAGTGGCAGATGTTTAGAAGGTGACTGATATTACACAAAACCTTTTAGTATGGTAACATTGATTTGTGCCTTGGCAACTTTGATTTGTGTCTTGGTAGTTTTGAATCATTGTTCAAATGATTGTGCCATACAGTCATCGAACTTTGCTAAGTCACACTTTTACAACAGCATATTAAATCCACTTTTGCTAATACCTTTGATAGTGGACCTCTCAGCAATCTAAATTGCCCATTTGTGAAAAGAGGGAAATGTTTTTGGTGAGCTTTAGCCAAAGCACTAGTTGGTTCTACTGATTTAAACAGTAATTACATCAATTCCTACAAGAAATATAGCTATTTTTTATATCATAATGGCTTTACTTTTGTGTAATGAAACTCAGTGCAGCAAGAGGATTATCCTGAGTTTTATGTCTGAGGCAGTTTCTGTTATTTATGTTTGAAACATGATTCTGTATCAGACCTTAGAACAAATCTGATAGATTGAAAGCATGCAGTGCGGAGGTGGAGAAAAGGACAAGAGGAAGAAATTAAATACCTCTGAGAGGTAAATACAACTGAAATATACTTAATAGAATGGGATCTATAATTGTTGTTGAAATAACTGCTGTAAATCTGCATCTTAACCAGAACTGGGCCTTTTACAGTATCTGTATCTTTGGTTTTAAAATAATTCAATAAAAATGCATCTTAATGCATCTCATTAAAGTTGACTCATTATTGTGGAATTCCCATCTAATAATGCTTATGTAGGTTCATTGCTTTTAGCATAGTTACACCAGTATGAAAACACAATGCTGTGACTGTGAATATATCCTTCAAATTCCAACCAAGCACTAAGCAGTCTAATCTGAGTTATGACACCACAGATCTATTGTATTTGAAATAATTTGGATTGCATGCTCCACCAGAAAATGCTGTTTGCTCTACTGAATGCTTAACTACTAAACCACTACAGTGCTATTAATATTATAGTTAGTTATTTTGAAAGGTTGACAGTTTGATAGAAACTATTATTCTCAGGCGGTGTAATACAGATAAGAGTGCTTATGTATGACTTGTTCCAATTAATTATTTTGTTGGTATGTTACTAAGCATTCCCTGAAAGCGATCTTTTTTTTTCAAATTTACAATACGTCAGGCTTTCAGGTAACTTATTGGATGCCACCTGTGTTATTTACAAGGGGATTGCAATGACTTGATTGGTGCTGCCTCAATGATCCATTAGCACACTTGGAAACAATATCAGAGGAGATATATTAAATGTTTTCGGAGTGCACTAGGTTGTCCAGCTGCTAAATCAGCAGAGTTAGGGAGCCACCAATGCATGCTAACTCAGAAATGCTTTTTCTGCAAGCTCTCAGCCCCACCACGCTCTGTTAATGCTACTTCTAGTAAGAAGGGGCTTGCTACAGAGGGGCTGAGCACAAGCTTGTTCTCAAATATGTGATGGACTGTGTAGCAAAGGTGACTTTGTAGTTCTCCACCGTGAAGCCACAGGAATAAGAGGAAGTTTTTTTGATTTCCTTCCCACTACTTAAAATTTAAAGCCATAGCAGACACCTAAAACCTGCTTGATATCACTGATGACTTGGGCTCCAATGATTTGTGGCCTGTTTGTGATTTGTATATTAACTGAACTTAGTAAACATGAAGAAAGCTTCTTTCTTCATAGGATCTTGTTTTCTGTAAGATAGGGTGAGAAACTGCATAGGTGTGTTGCATTCTTCACAACACTGTTGAGGGACAGTTTAAAATAAAAGGAATTAGTGGATATGTTTGCACTGGGAAGGAATACAAAAATTTTAAATTCACTGCTGCTAGAAACTTTTTAATGTTTGGAGCAGATAGGAAGCCTGAATTATAGGTTTGGTAAAATCTGGAATAACCAGCTAGTTGGGTTTTTACTTAAAAGGAGCAAAGGAAACAGATCTGAAGTTCTCAACCCCTCCAGCTACCTCTGATGCTCAGTTTAGTGACATGAATTGTGAAGTAAGCTCAGGAGCTACCAAATTAGTGACTATTTTATATATATATATAACTGCAATATATGCATGCCCTTGTACAGGGGGGAGGCAGAGATCGACATGTAAGAGCAGGTGGGTGGGAAGCTTATGGCAAAGTTCACTGAGCAAGTTGAAGTCAACTATTTGACATATCTGTACATAGATGGATCAAGTATGTGAAATCACCATTTAAAGAACTCTCCAGTATGTCAATGTAGCAAAATTCTTTGGGAGCTGTTCTAAGAAGATCCTCAAGCTGGAGTGTCTGCAGCACTGGAGACACTTACTGAGACATTTGTGGACAAATGGTACAAAAGAAACTTTCCCAAGTGGTCATGTTTGATGACTGCAGCAGGTGCTTCAAATGCAGCATGTCTTGAATTAGAGTTCAGATGGGCAATCAAGTTATTGTGGCGTAAAACTTTTTCACACTTCAGCTGAGCCATAACGACTGTTTGCAGACATGTTTTTAGTCCATAGAAAATGACAATGCAAGGATGAACAACATCCTGGTCTAGATGGTGAATGAAGAAGGTGTGCAGTGGTTGAATGTGATGTTTCGTGTGTGCAGCCAGGCAGACAACTGAGGAGGCTGAAGGGTCTTTAAATCCATGCCTGACTTAACTCAGACTGCAGGCTAAACTGCTCTGTCTTTCCTTACATTTGATCTAGGCTGAAAGTAGGCACAAGGACAGCTGCTATCACTCAGTTAATGTGCAGTAACCTGTTCCTCTAAATAGACAGTGTGTGAATTTTGAGAACTGATCCCACCACCTAAGCCCACAGCATACATCCTGCGTAGTCACTCCCTTTGCAAATTAGAATTAGAAATAGAGAAAGAAACATATTTTTGAGTCCTCTAGTGCTAAGATGCAGATTCACACACACAGATGCAGAGGCTCTGAATTCTGGCAGTGGGTATGTTGCTATTGAACATTTTGCTTTACATACAGCCTTAGGACAACAGAATTGTGTTCAGCAAACCTGCAGCAGGTTTTGGGCAAATGACTAGGCAGAAGATTTACAGCTAAAGCTGAAGAACTCAATAAAGGTTAAGATCTACTTTTAAGTCGTGTTCCTCTCTCCCTCTAAAAATACTTCTCATACTAGTGGACTCACAACTAAATTTTCATGCCGAACTGGCCTCAGAGCATTAGTTATGCCCATTTAAAATATTTTTCTATTTCCTCTGCTTGCCTTAGCAATGAAAGAAAAATATTTTTTTCTTTTTAAATGTTGTCCTAAATCCCTTTAGCTTTATATTTGGAAAACCTTAAGAAATGCCCTTTGGAGGGGTATTTATTATTCTGAGTCCAAGGTTATGATTTTATCCATGGAAAGTTTGTCATAATTGTTTCTCATGTAACACTTTTCATGCTTAAAAAACCTTTTCTTTTTTCCTCAAAAGACTTTTTACTGGCTCCATTCCAAAATGATACGTTTGCCATTAGTCAGCTCTTTTCCTAAATAACTTAGTTTTTATAAAACAGACTAGCTACATCAATTAGGGCTTCTTGCTCTATAACAAGCTTATACATCTACTTTACTTTTCACAAAACAGAGGGCAATTTCAGATAGCAGGGCACAGAGGAGGTAGAAGCAGAATGAAATCCCAAGTATTCCTATTGCAATATCCACTATATATTTAAAAGTACTGTTACTGACTTTATAATCTATAATATTATTTGGTAATATATGAATATAATATATCAATGACTGGAGTAGAAAGTAAAACTTATAGGAATTGGTCATTATATCTACATAAATATATTTAAATACAAATGTACAACAGACTAAATTACAATATGCATAAAAAACTATCAGCTTCAGATCATAACAGTGCTGGCCAATACTGCTGACTGTTTGGGTAAAACTATAGATGAAAGATACATAATTCAGTTTATAATAGCCTTTCTGTGGAAAACTTCCATAGCCTGAGATTTCTTTGAAGTAATCCTTTGCCAAGCAATCCTTTATCGCATCTATTGCAGTTTTGAATTCATTGATCTCCTCAGGCTTTGCAAAAGAAAGAAAGTGTTATTACCTCATCATAGAAGGCAGGAAAACTGAGGTGAAGTGGCCTCTTCCAAAGCTTGATGGAAATGGCAAGGGAGGATGAAAAGCACAGGGATTTAACATCAGTGACAATGTCGGTTCTAAGTTTTAAAGTTTACAATACTGCCAGCTTCTCATCTAGAGGGTCCCAGCCTTTGGGAAGGTGAAAGCCATGAGGCTAACTGGTCCCACTGCCTTGGCATTGGACCAGGCTGCACCTGACTGAGACAATGCACATAAGTCCTCTTCCTTGGCCTTTCCTTGCTACCATCATGGCGGGATTGGAGGGATACCACCCATGCTAGGATGCAAGGCAGAGAACACCACTCCCCACATGCAGTGAGTGAGCTGTTTCCTCCCGTCACTCATGCACTCAGTAATGACATGCGGAGAAACTAGAGCTGTTTCCCCACTGTGCCTTAGATGTGTGTCTCAGACCTCCAAGCTGTCTTTGGAGCTGTGTCTGCAGCACACTGCACTTCAACTAATCCTGTAACATAAATTTTGGAAAGGCCTTTTAACTTGGAAGCAGTGGTGTGCAAATGTGGCTGTGCCAATTCCAGAGTTACACGGTTAATGGAGTCTTCTTGTGCTGCTTTCTTTTTAGACTCTTTTCTACTGAGGCCTTTGATAGATAAAAAAATTCTTCTATATCATGCATCATTATATAGTGTAGATATATGCTAAATATGTTATAATCACAAGGTGAAATGACAGCAATGAGATGCTAATACACTGTATGATAACATCCTCTCTTAGTTGTCTGTGACAGTGAGTCTAATGCCTAAATACTGTAAAACCTACCAGTCTTGTTAAACTGTGGTCACCCCTATTGCTGATAACACTTCAGCTGGTCAGGTATTAGCCATGATGGGAGATTATATTTACAACTACCAACTTCCTGCAAATTCAGAGTGACACCTTCTTATAGACATCCCTCATATTTGTACAGGAGAACCTGTCCCTTTGAGAAAAAGGAATAATGTCATCTATTCTACATTGCATGTTAAAGGATGAAAGAATTGTAGTAGCTTCTCCTAGGGATATACTGAGGATAATGCTACTCAAGATATATAAATTCAAGAGAGCCTTGTGCTGGCTAAAGGGACACAAACCTGCAAATTACAAGTAGGTTTAAATTGCATTTGTAGTAAGCAGTACAAACCACTGATTATTCACATTCTCTTGCTCCAGACTTGCTGCTGTTCCAGCTGGGTCTCTTGCTAACTGACTTGTGTTGACTCCACTGAATGATTTTTATAGCACACACACGATTAAATGTGTGCTAAATAGCAAGCAATGTCAATGAGCACCAGAAGTGCCTTCTCCACAAAGCAGAAGAATATGAAAGCCAGGAAGAGAGGGAGAGTATTATAGAGTCTAAACCAATGTGACTGTTATATTCTTATGAGGAATGCATAAAAGGGTACAACTTTGACTTTCCAAATATTTTTTAATGTTGCTCTAGAAGAACTTAGGAGTTTAGCACCATGGGCATTTTGTGAAAGGTGTAGCCTCAGGCTGAAAACCCAAACACTTCTTAGCCAAACAGGTCTTAAGAAAAAATCTTTGCATCAAAAAACCTGCATTTGCCAACACAACCTGCAGAGGATCCACATGGAAGACAGGGACTGGGAACTGTGGGAGAGCACATGCTTACTAATGAAAAAGTTCTCCATCCTAAATTCTTATTTAGTCTTGAAACGCTCCAGTTAAAAAATAATAATTAGGAAGAACACTAGCAGACTACATTTTCCTTTCTCATCTGCATTTCAGTAAGTGAAAAATAAATGTAACCAATTTAATGTACATTTCACTTCCTTTCTAAAATCATCAGGTGTAGTAAAATGTATTTTTCTTGTTTGTCCTCAGAAGTCCCTATTCTTAATTGATACTACAGTGTATGAAGAGTGTAGGACTAGGCACTACTTACAGAACATCACAGTGTTTCTGTGAGTTTATTTAGTTAATCCAGACTGTTGGTTCTCTGTGGTTACTTGTAGGAACCGTATAGACAGACATGGCATGATTATTCCTTACCAGCTCATTGCTGCCATCCTCATCAAAATCCTCCTCTATCCCATCAGTCATATCTTCTCCATCCCCATCTGCATCTGGCCCTCCTTCAATTGGCTCTTCCGTAGAGTTATCTGCATTCTCTGATATGCATTCCTCTTGAATCAAATCAGCATTATCTTCCATTTGTTTCTTTTGGGCTTCTGTAAGGAAAACATATTCTATAGAGATTCAGTAACCTTTCCTATTGGTGGCAAAGTGCTCTGAGGAAGAAACCTACACTTCCCATCTCCAGATGTGCTAACTCTGTAAAACTCAGTGTAAACAAGGCAAACCTTGTTTTCAAAAATTAGTGTATAAATCAGTCACAGTATCAATATGATCATCTATCCAATCCAGTGGATCCATCCTTTTGATTTTCTGTACTTGACTTTACCTTGGAAATCCAGTTGGCATAGTCACCATATGTTTATTTATATGCAGCCAATGAAAAGTACATAAATCTCTGCTCTGAGAAGTGGAAGGCTATTAAATGCCAATAAATGGACAAGCATTTGCATGAATTTGCTGTGAATATATCTCAACAACCACACAGATAATCAACAAATCCTTCTAGCCAGGTTTTAGAATGTTTTTTATGAAGTAAATTAACAGTTGCTCCTCCCTGGTATAACAAGCCAATTACTTGGATATAGGCTTCCTATATTTTTTTGCAAAGTGATGAGAAGAAAGACCATTTCCAAGGAGGCCTGAGAAATCTGTTCTGATTGGCTTTATGTAGATATCTGCATTGTTGTGGCTAAGTATTGTGAAAGTCCTGGATATGCTGAGGAACTTCATACAGTCAGCAGGTATCCAGAGGAGGATTGATGGAGGAATGTTGGAAACTGACTCTCCAGAAGAGTGGATGGAGGGATCAAAGTCTTATTCTAGTGGACATCAGGAGTTTAAATGAAAAGTTTTATGTACTCAAAGTGAATAAGGACCAGAGTATTGGTTGCATTGGTAGCTAAAAAACAATGTCTTTTCAATATGACAGTGACCAATACTGAACAAAAGCATTTCTAGAACAAAAACATTTCTTTCTTTGTAAGGCTGACTGTTCTGTAATGCTAATAGTATATCATGTACCTTGTTGGACAGCCAATGAATCAAGGATTGCCTTGAAGCTTTATATTTTTTCAGCTCTATGAACATATTATTATTTTACCATGAATTATTCCCAGCTACATATACTATTCAAATCTGCTTGTATTTTTCTGTACCATAGTCTTTAACCAAGACATTTGTTTTACCTTTTGCCTTTGCACATTTATTTTGCCACTTTCATTCATCTCTTTAGTCCTTCTTAGTCTTTAGTCCCTCCTTTTCAAACTGGCTTACTGAAGACACAGAACAACTAATCTTTCCTCCCTTAGTCACCTAATGCCTTCAGAAAGATTCTTGGGTTTAAAGAATAAAAAGTCATCTTAGATAGCTGCTTCAGCAGTACTGTAGTCACATGTATTAGTAGAAAATTCAGCCCATGGAGTCTCATCTTCTACTGGTAAGGTACTTCATACAATACCATGTGTACTGTTATAAATTATTGTGTGACTTGTCTTACTGTACAAGGAAATATGGATTCAATCAGCTATGCCTAGTGTGTCTGGTCCTACCACCTCCTGTCTCAAGTGACTTCTGAGATCCTTCAGCTGTGGTGGTGACAACTGAATGAACTTTGGTCAAGGATTTTAAAAAAGGGTTGCTGAAATGACAGACTCAAATACATTTAAATGGGAAACTTTCTAGGATACAGCTGCTAAAAAATTAGGTCACTTACTTAATTGTCTTAATGAGAAAATAGACTGGATTCTTCAGAGGAGTCTAAAACACCATCTCAGTATGCAACTCTTTTGGGCTCTTCTGAGAAGGTAAACTTAAGATGCTAAATTTCAGCCCCAGTGTCAGGTAGAATATTCTCTAACAATTTTGTCACATCAGAACCTCTTATTCCCAGCTTCCTGATTCAGATTTTTACAAACAGTGGAGCTTTCCTATAGATTTCCTATGTATAGGAAATCCTATTATCTACGTTCCCCCTATTGGAGCGGTCAGGGTTTAATAACAGAAAGAGACAGAACATCGTGTGGTACTGTAAGTAGAGATTTCATGCAGATGTGGAGAGGTAACCAATGTATGCACTGAGCTTGTCCAGCCTGTAACCTGTCACATTCCTCCAGATGTAACAACTTTTAAGATTCAAATTAAATATTCTTCATGATAGTGATTCAAAATTAGAAAACCAAAAGGGCAAGATAATGGCTTGATTTTTGTTTTGTGTAAATGAGACACAGATGCTCTCTCTGATCCCAGTCTTAGTGAGGCCACATCTTCTGGCAGAGGAAAGTAAGAAAAAATGTTGCCAAACCATAGAGAAGGAACAAAATAATCTTATCATCTTACACCTGACACTGTAAATTAAACATTTCAGCTACTGATGCAGCTTACGCAAATCTTTTAGCTGACGAATCAATCATCTGCAGCCTAATCACTGAGACTACATAACCCTCCTCAGCAGCTCAGGACACTTAAATGGCGTTCCATGCTTACTGATGTCTCCAAAGAGAGGCAAGGAATATGGGAGATGGGTTCTGCACCTGATGTTTTAAAACATCAACATTTTGAAATCAGTTTTTAATCTCAGGATATTCACTGCTTGTCTTCAAAAGACGTAACACTATGATTCAATACAAATCAACGTTTTCCTCTTTGAGCTGATTTCTATTTAAATGAGTTCACTATAGTCCTTTAGCAAAAGTGAAAATTGGATATCAAAGTACAATGATGTGCAGATTGTTTTGCATAGTAATGGATTTTATATAAAAGCTCCCCAAATTAGGGATGCACCATCTCAGAGTATTTCAGTACACAAGTGATTCAACAGAGTGTCTAACAATTAGATCGTTACTGATTATACCAACTTTTATCTAACTTGCATAGAGTTCAAAATGGAATATAATGAATACAGGTTGTATACAGTTCTCCTGAAAAAGATAATTACACTCTGTACTAATGGTTTACCTTAGACTTGAAAAAAACCCCTCAACTTCATGAGATAAACTGCAACAGCTGAGGGATTGGTCCTTGTATGTCAAAATAGACTAAGAAAATGACTGTAAAGAAAAGGTAGTTTGTATTTTTAAGATGTTTTCTTTTTTATAAAGTTACTTGGGAGGAATCCAGATCTAAATATTTATTTTGCCAGTGTCAGGTTCATGGCCCTCAACTGCCAATTCCCAGTGATATTTTAGATAGTCTTGATGTGACTCTCTTTTGTGTTCTGATGGGATTTTTGTCTTCGTGTAACTCACCACTGCCCAAAGAACTAGGCAGTTGTGGGTTCCGAGCCAGAATTTCTTTCCCATATTTCACAGAAAATACATAAAAATTTTTTATCACAGAATGGAACAGCGTAAAAATCAGTGAGCTTCTCATGGGATACAGATGCCATTTCCCTGCTGGCTCTCGTCAAAATATAGTACACAGCTCCTATATGAAGATATACCATGTGATCCATAAGGAAAGAGCAAAGAAAATAGACAGTCATAAGAACTGAGGTTGTTCTCTACATATACCATGGTGAAAATACAACTTTATAACTCAGCAAGACTTTAAAGTGCTGCCAATTGAGATCATCCAGCTACCAAAATGAACACTGCAATGGCAGTAATAAAGATCTTGATTAAATTACAAAGTAGTATTGGATTTTTTTATTCCAAGTTTTGCTTCAAAACAAAACATTTTAAACCAGAGAAAAGCTGAACTAGAGGTGTGGTCAATTTTACAAAGAGGCCACAGCTTCACTCAGTAGCTGAGGCTGGAAGGGATCTCTGGACTGTCCAAGTCCAATGCAATCAGGAACAAACTCAAAGTTTGGTCCAGGTCCATGGGGCCTTGGCCCAGTGATTTGTGAACATCTCCAAGGATGGAGCCAATGTGATCTCTCTGCACAACCTGCTATACTGCTTAATTGCATCTCTTTTCCTCATACCAAACAGAAATTTTTCCTTGCTTCAACTTGTGACTATTGCCTATTGCTCAGACAATAATTATTGTTATAGACCATCTAATAATTCTTAATGTGTTTAAGACAAGCATCCCTGTGGTCAAAAAGCTCTAACTTAATTCTGTTCAGTCTATCTTTAGAGATGTTTTGTTTCCAGAACAGCTGATATTTTCCAGATTTTTTTTTTCCTACTACACCATAGAAAACAATTCTTGGAATAATGGTGCATGTTCTGTGAAGAGTATTAATCTATCCTCACAATAGTTCTACCTGAGAGTTAATCTACCTTGCTTCAGGCCATCATAATGTAGCAAAATTTCAGGAAACCTTCTGTTCTCTTTGGTCTGTCTGCCTGACTGGTAACTAGGTTCTAATTTAATTCATTTCACTACAAATTGCTTTTACCTACCTGCTTCAGCTTTTTGCTGCTTTTCAATCTTTTCCAGTCTCCCTAGCAAGGAGTCAATTTTTGTTTTGATTTGGGTTAATTCCTTCTTGATTGCTTGCAACTCATCTGATTTCACTGTGGAAAGAGAGCAAAATGCAAAACATGAAATAATCTGCATTAACTGTGGTAACCTTCACCCCCTCAAGCAAAACAGGTTCTTTTGGATTTTCTCTCTGATATATAGTCTGCTCCCTCACTTCTGTCAGTATTTTTAGAGATTTAGGTCTTAAAATTATTATTGTTAGTCAAAAATTCTGAATCCTATGAAATCATGGAATTCTAAGCCCTAATGGCAAGCATCCATGTGAGGTATATTTTTCTGTAATAATAATTTCAGGCAAAACATCTCAAGGGCATTCTTCATAAATCCAAGTAACTTTTACTGAACAACAGCCTATAGAGAAAAAATGGTTCAAATGTGACAGAAAACTCAAAGTTTTGCAATGTTATTTTGCTGGGCTCTTTTGTAATAATAGCAACAACAATAAAAAGATTAATCACAGTAGCAGTGTGTATTTTTCAGCAAGAGCAAATGGTGATATAAGCCAGGAGTGTAATGTTATGTTCCAGTCAAAAACTTCATTACAATAGGTGTTAAGTTTTGTTGCTTCCAGTTCTGGTAATTTCTTGTACTTTTTCCAGCTATGGATAACATATGAAAATATTTCATTTTATGAGCACATCCAAGGACAGGAAGGCAGCACCTATAAATTAATAGTGAAAGTTTCCAAATCTTTGCTACCTTGCATTACTCTTCATTTTTGTTCATTGTTGCACTCCCATTGTCTAATGCAAGAAGGAGTAACTGCTTTGGAGGTGCTTTGGTTTCAAAAGAAACAGCACTGCAGTCCTCATAAATTACCTCATTATTATGGCATTATCAGGACGTGTTTTTATGTCAGAAAGCAGTCCAATCAGATTCACTTGACCTGTTTATGCTAGGATATCATGTGGAAAAGTTCAAGAGGAGAAAATAGGAATCCTGTGCTAGCATGGGAGAATAAAGTAATTTCTAAAGGGCAAGAGTAGCTAACACAGCTGTCACTCTTGCAACTCTTGTAGGAAGAAATGGACCATCACTGTGAGGGACTGGCAATTGAAGAGCACTGAACTGTGTTACTTATGCATCCTTGCCATTGCTGTAGGAGGATGTGCCTTGACTTTGGTGTGTGTATCCAGAGCATCTATATACACAATAGGAGGGCCCTTTTAGAGTCCTGGAAAAGGGATGTTCTGCTATGAAGAAGGACAGGTTTCCTTTCTGTCAAAAGGGTCTCCTGGATGCATCTTGCTATATCAGACCTGTTCATTGACTTTTGGGTGTGTATCTCATCATGGTCTCTCGTGTAATTTATATTGGGCAGTCAATGTGATGTTGAAGTATGCAGACAAGTTATTGCCTTCTTCAACACTAGTGTATGAGTATGTGTTTGCTTCAAATCAGCCTTATCTCAAACTTCTAGCATATTGACTGTAGTTGAAACCAAAGCTTTTTATCTTAGGGTCTGGGTCATGTACATTATAGTCATAACATATCAGCTAAAGACAGTAGGTTGCTACATGTAGTCAAGCACTTGTTTAATCGTGTGCTCATATTGAGAAATTGCATTATCTCAAATAGGCTGAAACCTCTGATCTCATATTGAATGAACTGTAGGACTTAGAGAAAAAAGCATAAAACAACTTTGTGCTAGACTCTTACATGCTACACAGTATTTGATGGAATTATTTTGTGTTTTTATAGAGCAAGGCCTTAAAATGTTCTTAGAGAAATAACGGGTCACTGTCCAATCCCACAGATCTGAAAGAAAATGTTAAGATTCTGACAACTGTATATTTAGAAGGTTACTGCTTCCCCAAGGGCAGTGGCTGGTCCATGCTGGAGTAGCAAGGTAGCACAGATTCCATAGTGAAGTGGTGTGAATCGGTCCAGGGGGAAATGCTAAGTATTTGCAACAACCCACTATGAAGCCAGCTGGCAACACATTCTATGGGACCAAGCTGTTGTGTCGGAAAGGGTACCTTGTCTGGCAAACTGAGTGCTGGCAAAGCCTTAAAGGTCAAAACTCAGAAGAGACACTGCAAGGGCCTGATGGCATTTGTTTCCAGTCTACTAAGCAGAGCAGAAGACATTTGCACTTCTGAGTTTGGTAAGGAAACAGGCACATACATAGGGTTGCTGTTCAACTTGGGCCAAACCTTCTGTTGCACAGGGGCTTCCCTGTGGTGTCTCTGGAAAAACCAGGCTGAGTAAAAGACAGCACCAGAGGGAACATGGGTACAACAATGAGGATTCAAAGAACAAAGCCCAGTGGAAAAGGATGTGGGGCTGCTGGTCAACAGCTGGCTGAACATGAGCCAGCAGTGTGCCCATGTGGCCAAGAAGGCCAATGGCATCCTGGCTTGTGTCAGAAATAGTGTGGCCAGCAGGACCAGGGCAGTAACTGTGCCATTATACTTGATCCTGGTGAGGTCGCACCTTGAATCCTGTGTCCAGTTCTGGGGCCTTCACTGTAAGAAAGACATTGAGATGCTAAAGGATGTCCAGAGAAGGACAACTAAAGCAATTAAGATGGTGAAGGGTCTGGAGAGTAAGTCATATGAGGAGTGGTTGAGGAAATTTGGGTTGTCTACCCTGGGGAAAAGAAGGCTGAGGAGAAATCTGGTTGCTCTCTACAACTTTCTGAAAGGAGGGTGTAGGTGGGTAGGACTTGATTTCTTCTCCCAGGTAACAAGTGACAGGACAAGAGGGCATTGCCCAAGCTGTGCCAGGGCAGGTTCGGGTTGGACATAAGGAGTAATTTTTTCACAGAAAGAACAGTCTGAACATTGGAATGCACTCTCCAGGGAGGTTGTGGAGACACCATCCCTAAAGGTATTCAAGAAACCACTGAATGTGGCACTTAGTGCTATGGAATAGTTGACAAGTGGTGATTGGTCAAAATTTGGACTCATTGATCTTGGAGATCTTTCCCAACCTAGATAATTCTGTGATTCTGTGATCATACTGATGCCTAAGGATTTTTATGTATTTTTATGTATTTTTGGTGTGTATTTTATGGATCTTTATAGCTTTAGAAG
>JAWWEW010000078.1:123495221-123575798 GCA_035583185.1 Anabacerthia variegaticeps | reverse complement strand
TGGGTCCTCCGTGCTCGGGGGATCAGAAGGGGTCCGGACCAATAAAGGTATTTTCTATCTTATCTCCATTAACCTTGCGCAGAGTGTCTGTTTTGCAGGATTTTAGGCATCAATACAGTCAGTTGAGTGTGAGCCAGTAATACACCCTTGTGACAAAGAAGGCTCCATATCCTGGGCTGCATTAGGGAGATGTTTTGCTGTTTTGCAAGAAGATTGAGGGGTGATCTTTTCTCTTGTTATGGTTTAACTGCAGCCAGGAACTAAGCAATACACAGTTGCTCACTCCCCTCCAAGCCCCAGCAGAATGGGGGAAGAAAATGAGAAGAGTAAAACAGAAAACTTGTGGGTTGAGATAAGAACAATTTATTAATTGAACACTCCCACCCCACCCCCCCCATAACAACAACAACAATAATAATAAAATAACAACAATAATAATGAAAAGAAAAGTAACAGAGAGACAAACAAAGCCCAAGGAATAGAAGGGATGTAAATGAAAACACAAACCGACTGATGACCAGCCAGTGCCTGAGCAAGCTCGGGCCAAACTTCTTCCAAATTTATTGCTGGGCATGATACCATGGTATACAACAGCCCTTTCGACACCTGGAGTCAGCTGTCCCAGGTGTCTCCCCTCCCAACCTGCTCTGAAGCCAAAAAGGCCTTGACTCTGTAAGCTTAGCAGTAAGTGAAACATTCTTGTGTTATCAACACTGTTTCCAACACAAACACACACACTACCCCTGTCAAACCCACTACACCCCAGTAATCAGCACTTGTGAGTCCACTTCTGGAGTATTGTATCCAGTTCTGGGCTGCCCAGTACAAGAGGGAATGAAGAAGACAAAGCCAAAACCAGACGCTTCTCAGTACTCCCCACTGATATGCCAAAGACCTTTGACACAAATCAAAGTATGTGAAATTCCATCTGACAAGAAAAAGATTTCCCACCCCCACCCCCACCACTGTGGGGATGGTCAAACACAGTCCTAGGAAACTTGCTTTGCTGGGCACTCACAACAAACTAGCTCCAGATGTCCTTTCCAAGGTTAACCATCCTTTGATTGTGTGATTCAGTACTAAGTGGCTTTGGAAGAACTTCAGTCTTTTCAAGCGGTTTTATGATAAAGACAAAACGTAGATATTTTAAATACTGTACTCCAGGTGTTCTGCTTTGAGCATATAAATTCTCCTTTAAAACATCATGAGGATCATGGGGGGCTTTTTTGTCTGAAAGTTGTTTGTTTGTTTGGGTTTTTTTGTTTGTTTGGTTTTTTTTAATTGATCTCAGGCAAGAAATAAAGCATTTGTAAACACAACATGAGACCTGCAAGCATCCAAAATATCTGTTCATCTGCTTTTGAGTAATAGAACAGGAAAATAAGGTAGCTTACTGTTTTGTTTTTTTTTCCCCTATTAACAGATAAGTAAAGACCAACAGGTGACAGAAATGCACATATTGAAAGGGAAAGAAATTATTAATGAAATTCACCAAATACTGACACCAAAATGGCTAAATACCTTAATGACTTTGATGAAAAAAAGTAAATAAATAGGTGAAATTTGCTGATTACATAAAATTGAAAGGTGTCATGTAGTCAGAGTGAGCTAGAATGAATAGAGAGATCAAGCGACTTTAAAGAATGCTGCATTAGAAAAAAATTATGAAATGCAATTACACTGAAAAAAAAAATCCTACACTTGATTAACAGCAGAACTTTTAGTCTTAACATCAAGGCTCAGCAGCAGAAAAAGGCAGCAACAGAATAATCCTTGGCTTCACAATAGACTACCACTATAATGCAGCCATGAGAAGGAAAATGCAGTACTAGGACTTGCCAAATGATGTATTGCTAAAGAGGTGTAATGTCTTTATATAGGGAGTATAAGGTGAGTACAGGTTGACCCCCTGAATTCTGACTGTTATGTGTGGAGAAGGGCTGTGAGGATGACCACAGAAATGGAAAGCCCATACTGTGACAGAAGCATTTTGTTTGTTCGCTTGAGACTAAAGAAGATAAAAAAGAATAAACCTTTTCTGCTAACACAGTGTTGGCACAACAAATGATCATGAATGAAGGAGAAATGAACTCAACTGGAAATCAGAAGAAACAGAGACAGGAAAAACACAAGCACTAACTACCTTTAAGATGCAGCTTAAAGGATTAGATGATACAGCTACTTGCAAGAGTAAGGAATTTGATTTAGTGACCCTTTCCAGCCCTTTAGGGCCTTCCAGAATGCATCTTTTGTTGGTGTACCTAACACCAAAGGAGAAAAGCTATACCCAGGTTGAAACAAGAAATGTAATATTAAGGTCAATCACATTTCTATAAATTAAAGTGTTCCTGTTGAACTACAGCTATATTTGTGAAACATTTCATGCCATAAATACAAACTGATTCATCCACAAAGCATGATTCAGATTTCTTTGGAAAGAAATGTCATGTATTTTTATCTAAGCCCTTCATGTTTAATATAAAATATTTTATCATATTTTATTGCTGTAGATATCCCTGAAAAATGAGTTAGCTGATGAAGCTAAGTACAAACTATATGAGTCAAAATGAATTCATTAAAGACATAATTCAGTACATATTGTAACATCCTAAGTGTCTACTCCTTAATCTCAAGCACACAGGATATAAAAGATTTGATTAGTATTTTCATCCTGATTTAAGATGTGCAAAATGAAAGTGCATACTCTGAGACCCTCAATTTCTACCTTGTCAGAAAAAGTAAGTTTTTCCCAGTTCTATATAGCAATCAAGTCTGAATGTGCTGCTTCATACCATTAACATGAAGAACTACTATGTGTACTTTACACACCAACATGTTTAATTTTGTGCATTACTTCTGGTAATTTGGAAATGCTGATTTTTATTTTTTTTAAGTCTTTGGAGTTAAAAAGAAAACAAAATCTTTTCAACTGCTCTTTGAAAAATTATAGACTTAGGAAAGAAATCAAATATTCCTAATGAATATTGTGTTGTATAATGAATTGTGTTCTGGAAGCAAACTTAGAACACATATTGTGACTTTTTGGGGAAAAAAAAAATTGCTGCACTGGCAGACCTTATTTTTGTGGATGTACTCATTAATGAACAAGACATTTTTGGTATTTTTGTAACATCTTTTCCCTGAGCCACAACAAAATTCTGTCTTTGGATTGCTGGTTTTCAGAAGTGAATCCTTTTAATTCTGGTAATTTCACCGAAGGATCTCCTATGTTCTAACCTTTCATGTTACAAGTATGGATTAATGTTCTGGATCCAGTCTGAGTGTGGAGAACACCTATGAGAACAGTTATGTCTATGAGGTTTCTGCTTACATCTGAAAAATGTGTTAAGGGATTGATCTCATGAGAGTTTTGCTATTTGGGGGTGAAATCTTTCAACCATAGGCAATACCATCTTGACATTGTTAATTGTGAGCTTACAATTAAGTTGTTTTATAGCTTTCATTTGATGAAAACTCAAAATAATTTCCTTCCCACAAACTATGTTTCTCCTATTGTAGAAATTTTTTATTTTACTAACAATAAATTACCATTAAAATTAATACTTCATTAGTTCAAGAGGTCCAGGTTAGCACTATAGAGTGAGGGGCAACAAAATATTAAATTGGTTCATCCCACAATTCAATGTAACCAACATCTCCAAGAAAATGGTAAAGGAAGCCACAACACACATTCGCTACTTTCCAAATTGAAGCCCCTAAGGGGATGGCTCCATTATTTCTCTGATAAAGGTCTTAAAATCAGCTGATTACATTACTGTCCAAGTCAATAAAATCATGTTTCTACCTTTATGATGGGTTGGCTGAACTTGACAAAAAGGGAAGTAATTCTATGAGGAAATTAAGCATGAAAATTGTATACTGTGTGCCTGACTCCTTTTAAAGATATGCTGCATGCAGAAAGAATTTTTTGTACAATTTATTAAATCACAATAAAGAGTTTCTGCAGTTGTGTTCCAATTGCCATTGTAAAGGACAAAGGGTAGAAAACCAAGAAAGGTCAAAATGTCCATCCATCTTTTTAGTTATGCAGCTTGCAGCTCTTTCTTCAGTGTTAAAGAGCTGGATCCAAGGATGATCTTGACACCTGGAGCTCTAAGACTGACATTTTTAGAATTCAGATTGCATCTGAATACATCGAAGGATACTTTCACTGGGGCATAGCACTGGCTGTTAGGACCCGGACACTCCTGATTGCACTTCCGTTGAATAATTTATAAGTTCTGCAGCCCTTGCCATGTTATGCAGATAGTGCTTTGGAAGTCTTAGAACAAGTGACTATGGCCACTTGGACCAGAGCTGAATCCTGTAATATGCATTACCTAAGTCCTGACGCAGTACAAAATAATATAACTTCTATGCGTTCTAAATTGGAGATCTAGAACTGCATACCTTCTATCAAATTAACAGAAGAAAACATAATTCATCACTTAAGGAATTGAGAAAGGACAAAAAGTATTTATGGACAAGTGGACAACTTCAAGATGTGTATGAACATGTCCAGACTCACGCTCATCCTCCAGAGAACAAAGGTAGTGTTGTTACTCCCGGACATCTCACAGTCTGAGTGAGCTTCATAACATGACATCTAAACTTAGATGTCTTCCTGTGTGCTAGGTGTCAAAACTTCCATTATTAGTAATGCACATCTAGCCATTCATTCACTGGAGACTTGTGAGTGGTTTAGCTGTACAGACAACAGAACCTCATTATCTTTAGCCCTGTTTACCACTTGTCCATTCTTTCAGTCACTTTTGTGTTTATTATGTGTTTTCCTTCAAGGTCTGTTATCATCAGGTTATACAATAGGATTAAGAATAGATCCTAGTGGGCTGCCTAGAGGTCCACCTTTGTTAGATGCTAGTGTGTGAGATTTGGATATGTTATTAAAGCAGAATCTGTAATAGGGTCCTGCTGATGCCATAATTAACTCCTCTGGCAGTAAGATGTCACTTATTTCATGGTTGTATGTAAGACAGTATGATGTTTTGTTGGCCACTCCAGTCCTGCAAAAGTCTTATTGAAGTCCTTCCATTCTTTCTGATATCTGATCCCTACCTGATCTTTCTCTTCCTCTTCCAGTGACGCTTCCAAGGACAGTATCACTCCACATAAGGGGCAGGGGAAGACAGGTGGGTGCTGAAAGATGCACGAAGAGGAAGATGAGGTTCCCAGGACATACTATGGAATGGGGAGCTTGATGAGCTTTCAGGAGGGAATACCTATCATTCGTCAGCTCTTCTAAGGCCAACTCACTAAAGAAGGGTTGAATAACCCTAAATTGCCAATCCTGTTTTGAATTCCCTTTAAAACAGGCAAAGACACTTTGCCTCTTTCTATCCTCAAAGGAATCTGGCAAAAAAAGAACACATAACCCAACCTCCCCTGGCCCTCCCAGCCCACCCCTCACCAGCTTACACACTGCCCTCAAGTTTCCAGAGAAGTCAATGTGCTCTGTCTATACCAAGATTATTAACTTTGCTGCATTACCAGCTGTTCACAAGACCTTATGATGTATAAGCAGTCAGGATGATAGAAGATTTTAAACAGGCTTCTTCTGAGGCCAAGGAAGCAGGTCAAATGTTGAAAGAATTTCCTTCAAAAGTGTCATGAATGTGCTCCTTGACTTGCAGGAAAGGCCTGGAAGCTTTGGTAACCAAACCCATTTTTCAAGCTAGAGAGTGAGGGAAGCAAATGACTGCAACAGAGCAATATAGTAGAAGCTGTCCACTTGCGGAAATTGCTAGGATCATTGTTTCAATAACATTCAACTGATGTGAGCAACTCACATTTAGATCCTGAGGAAGAGGCCCCACTTGAGGTGGATCGTGATGCTCCTTTCATGGAGAAAACCCCTTTGCCTCTACGGGTTGTTGTCACAGCCACTCGAGGCCGTTTCAGTGGAATCACTGCACGGGGCGGTGGAGGGACACGGCCATGGTAATCAAACAACCTAGAAAAGATTAAGTCAGCTGGACTCCATAAAACCTTCTGTGATTTCATGTCATGGAAACCCTGTCAACTAAATTTTCATGTTTTCTTTGAGAAAATTACCCTTTGAAACCTTAATCACTTTATATCACAGTCAAATTACATTTCAAGGACCTATGCACATTAAGTGCCTTATTCAGAGTTCAGTCACAGACCAGTGCATAGCTCAGATTTTTTGGCATGATTTAAATGAAGGATGCATTATGGGACTCTGTTATTTGCAGTATGGAAAATCCTTAACCTGCTTTCCACAGGTCCACATCGTTTCATTGCACACAACCAACAGTAGTACATTTTGTTGTGACATTTCAGCTCTTTTATTACATGCATGACTTAAATTCTAGTTTTCTATCTGCTATCCTTAAAGATGTAAAAAATAAAAATGAACTTTTCTGTAGACAACCATCACCATAAAAAAAATATCTTGAAGTTTGTAAAATAGCAAGTCTTTGAATATGTTCTCTTTATTGAAGAACAAATCAGTGTAGACAAAAGTAAACACCCAAGCACACTTAATTAAAAAAGAAAAAAGAAAAAGTGTTGTTTAAATCAACACCCCTAGCAGGTATATATTCAGAGATTTACCACCAGTCAATGAAAGATCCTCTACAACAAAAATGAGCTTTTGTTCCCAAACCCAAAAATACGGTTATCAATAGCAGGTAATTAGCCTGTGTAGAAGAAAATAAAGGCAGTAGAAAATGTAATCAATCAAAACCTACAGATACATTTAGAACATAAAAGCTATGAGTTCTGAATATGAAAGATCAGGAGAAGCATGTCCAGCCTCGTGAGGCCAACCTCATATGTATATTTTCTACCATACAGGTTCTGCTGTCTTAATGCTGAGAAGTTTCTAAATTAGAAAATTACACTATTGACTTGATTTATGGATACATTTCACTCTCAGTGGTTTTCCATAACAACACATTCACCAAGATTGACACCAGGTTTCACAGAAACAACCCGTAAATATTTCTTTTGTTGTGAAAGTGTAACCATTATAGTTGGTCATTTTTCTCTATCCATAACATAGAATTAGGGAAAAAACCTAAAAATATATAACCTTAATATTCATGTGGCATAGATAAGAAACACTACTCTATTTAAAAACACACAATTCCACTGTTGAAATTCAGAGCAGTAACCTAAAATTAAATAAAAGCCTGTGGAAGGTAACTTTTTACAGGACATGAGCTAGTCCTATTTTAAAGGCTGGACTGAGCAGAATTAAACTGCATTGATGACTTTTACTCCATATGTTTATATCTCACTACTTTTAGCTTTGTACAAAGGGAGCATGGTGATTTACATGTAAAACTAAAACTAGTAGCTCAAATTGAATCAACTCCAGGAAAAAGCAAACTTGAAAAATATCTTTTCTTCATTTTTCCTACCATGTTCCTGAGCTGAAAGCTACATACCATATACTATCTTAAGTTCTGAGTGTAAACTGTTCCCTTGCTACTGTCCATTGCTTTACATAAAAGAAATCTCAGATCAAAAGAGATTGATCGAGCAATGCTTTGCTCCCCTCTGACTCACTTGGCCTGTGCTAAACCAGGCTGCTGTAAGGCAGAGACACAGAACTGCTGGGTCATGAGTTGTGATTCAAAGAAATTCACTCAGCATCTAAGCTGATAAATGTTAAGTCACATTCCTTTTTATTCAGTGCTAGAGAAGTACTGGTGGTAATCCTCCATAAGTACTTCCAATGAAATTACAAAAGCAAAAATTTTGTATTTTCAAAGGTCATTATACATCCATATTAAATCCTGCCTTTCCACACCTTCTCGCTATATAAGTCCTTTGTTTCTAGTCCATAAAAACCCTTTGTGTGGTGTATCCTTTTCATCTTGGATGAATTGCTTCCCAGCCTTGAATGTTAAATGCTGACTGGTTACGTGTCAATTTGAAGAGATACATCCTGCCTACTTGCAAAAGTTATGTTCATCTGTCCATCTTTAGTTGCCAAAACTATATCCCTTATCTAAAATTCAGAAAAATCTCAGCAAGCAAAAATATAAGATTCTTATTGCATTAGAAGTATACATGATTTTTGCCTAAAATAATTCTACATTTGTTCTTTATTAACTATTTTCTATTTAAGTGTTAGTTTATGAAAATATTAAAAAATTAAAACCTTAAACAAAAACTTATCTGTACTAATAAATCCAGGCTTAATTGGGAAGGTATGTTCCTGGAACATTCTTCAGCAGATATTCTATATCTTTTCATAAACATGGATGAAAAGACAAAGACATGAACGTCATATTGAAGAATTTTACAGCTGCTATGTGTAGGTAAGCCTAGAAGAACTCCATAGGAATAAACACTGAGCAGTTAAACTATCATTAAACTCTTCAGCACAGAAAATGCCTCCAAAGCTCTTATAGAATAATAAAACTAAAAGAGCTGTTTAATAAGCACACATTTGGTGGTGGTAATCATCTCTGGTTTTGATATATTTAGTCTTCTGATACACAATGGAAATAATGAAGTGAATAATACGTAAAATCACAACTGATCTGTTTGACCATGTGATGGGATTACATTATAAACAAACAGTAGAAATAGCGTGGGATGTTACAAAAATATAGCCACACATACCTATTGTAGAAATCATCTCTGTAGTAATCATAATCAAAGACATAACCACTGTGGAAAAAAGCAGAAAAACAAGAATGAACTGATTCATAGAAAAATATACATTGATTAAAACTTCTGTGGTAATACTGGCTTACTCTCAAATTTCAATCTCTTCTTCAAAGTCCTTCCACTTCTTTTGCACAACTATACACTGTCTATTATGTTTGTCAATGCTGTTGTCAGCTATCACTGTGGTATATTTGGAAATGTGAAGTCTGGGGCATGGAGAGCAGTGTAAACAGTTGACAGCACATAGAGAAAGGATTAAGTACAGCATGACAGCTCTGTAATTAGAGGACCATTACAGCGTAATTCTCTGAGTGATCAAATGAAGTTAGCATTCCAATACTGACACTGTCTTCTTTTCTGGGCTAACATAGCCTAATCAGTGGAGTAGGATGACAGTTAAATAGATGAAAGATTGCTAAATGAGTGAGTAGGTGAGCTAGGACAATTACTTTGATTTAGGAGAACCATGAAAATTGTTGGACTGCTTGCTGGTCCTTGAGTCCACCAAATTTATTTTCAACATAAATAGAAAAAGCAAAAAGTTATGAAAATGAATGCTGCAAGCAATAGTGTTACAGAGATGCATTTCCTCTCATGTTCAGGAAGAAATATACATTGGAATCTGGGAAAAGACAGGCACCATCAAGGGAAACAAAGAGATAGGAAATTGAAAAGGTCTAGGAGAAAACTATTTTTGAGCTGTGACTCACAAAGTCAATCTTAGATTGATCTTCCTGATTTTACATTCCATTAGCAACTTTCTACCTTTATGGTGAAGAAATAGCAATGAAGTTTTATGTATCTCACACATCAACAAAAGCAAACCAAACCAAAACAAAACCAACAAACCAACGAACTAATAAATGCTCTGCATGGAAAAGTCACAAGGGTTTGTTACTCTGTCTAGTAACACAAACCCTCAGTTTCTCACTGGCCTGAGAAGAACAATTACGAATAGTAAAACTGAGAAGAATGAAGAAAGTATCATGGAGAAACTTTAAATGTGAAAGGAAAATGGTAGAAAGGAGAGACTAGAAAGGGCAAAGCACAGAAGAAAGCATGCCCTGAAAATAAAGGTGGATCATAGAATGATAGTGGTTTAGGTTGGAAGGGGCCTTAAAGATCGTCTAGTTCCAGCCTTCTTGACACCAACATGGACACCTGAATGATAGTAGCTACATATTAAAGAAGTTTGTCTTCACAGGGAATGGACTTATGGATAATTTCTGCTCTTGAACACTGACTAAATTGTCTTTAACCTTTTTTAGTACCTAACTTTAAGAATGTGTAAAGAATTATATCAAAGTAGATCAGGGTGCAAGTTCTACCTCTGCCACATCTGCTTCAGAAGTGCGTGCCCAATTGCAAGTGATAGGGTAAGTTGTATTGACTGTATGCATAATATCCTGTAGTTGAAGATCGTGAGACTCGCCAGGTGAGAAAGCCAACTGTGGTCCTTTTAGTTATTTATCTGAGAAAAGAAAGCCCTATATGCATTTTATGTGAAACGCTTACTAAATAAAACAGCCCTGAGAGGCTAGAACCCAGCAGCAGGTAAACTGTGTGTAGCAGAGGATGCAAAATGTCATTAAGTAATAATAGACCATGTATAAGATCATGTTTTTGCATCTTACCTTAACACAAAACTAGCAAAATTTTTCCTAAACTATGTGACAGCTCTTGTTTTGTCTTTCACTCTGTATCCAGTCTGCATGGAGCAAAGAGGTAGTGGGTAGCAAAGCTATTATTTTATTTACAGCTATTCAAGTTTCCTGGTGGTTTTATTTAGCTGAATGATTAATAGCTGCAGTAAGCCCATACTTAATATTCAATGTGTGTTTTTAAGTAGAAGATAACAGACAATTTGAAGAAAAAAAATTAAATTAAAAAGCCCTGTCACATGAAACCTTTCACCTGAGGGTGACATTAATTTAATTTGCATAAAGACCAGACAAATTCACTTTTTCAAGGTTGAAGACCATGGAGCTGAAGAAGAATAATTCACTTTGCATCTGATAGAGTAAGGCTGAAGGACAACTCTATTTTTCTGTAGTAACTCAGCTCTGGCCCACAGGACACCATAAGGACTGCTGGCCCTTCACTGGGCTTTAAGAGTGTGAAGCTTACTTTTCATGTACAAATGTCATGAATAGTGTCACTGATAAGTCAAAGGGAGGAGAGAAGTCTCAGGCAGAGATCTGAGTGCGCTTTTAAAAAAGTCAGTAGGCTTGAGTGATTGGGAAAAGCTTGCAGGTTCCTCAGACAAGGGTCTTTGCAAACAGAGGAGATTTTGGGAAGGGAAAATGCAGGAAATGGTCTCTGTTTTGGCAACCAAGTGTTTCTCTCCTTCCCTTCCTTGTGCTTTAACTCTGCCACTGTGCCACTGAGGAGATTCTGTGACACAACATTCTTTATGCACAATGCTTTTATATTGTTGAAAAGGCTAGCTTATATTTTTTTTATTATTATTATTTTTTAAATTTAGTCCAACTTCTTGGATAATACTTGTCTTTTTAGAGAAGTTTTTCACATCAGTCAGACAATAAAAGTTTCATTCTTTTGCTCTGTTCCCTGTTGAGGTAACTTCTGTCTTGAAACTGAACTCAATTCTTTATGTTCCCTCAGCTTTGTGAATGGCACCTTCAACATGCGTCATCTAATGCTCATCTGTGGGACCAGAGCAGGAATAAAAAGAAGGAAATTTTGAAGCCTGGCTAGCACATGGCTGTATAACCTATGATATTTTGAAAATTTTTATGGGTTGTTCATATTACCTTTTAAAATATTTAATTGCTACAGAAACACATACTGTTATTGTGTCTTTAATTTTCAGCTGAAGAAACACCAGTGGTTTTCTTCTATACAGCTGAAGCTGTATAAACAGCTCTGCTACAGATGTTACCTCTAACCTTAAAGTTCAGGTGCTCTGTGTTTTCACGTGATTTAATTCAGTAGCATCCATTGATACCAAGACAAGAGGTAACTGCAGGTATTTTGTATGTTGCATGTCAGTCAGTCTCTGAAATGGGCATACACCTAGCTTTATCTGTAGCAAACATTATCCAGTTTCTCCTCCTTATCCATCTCTCTGCCAGAGCCCATGACTGGATGTAAGAAGTCAATGTTTGTTGCTTCTAACAGTGCAATCTGCTAGCACAATTGACAAACTAAAAGTAGTTGGTTTCCTTATATTTCTAGTCTCAGTTTATTGTAAATGAACTGGTCCAAATTCAAGGGCATCCCTGTTAATTAAGTCCCATTTACCAAGATATGGGTACTGGGGACTCCAGCAGGAGGTGGAAATTTGCATTTCCCACAGACCATTTGGGATGTCTCTGCCCTGGCAAAAGGCATTTCTGTGTGAAAGTGCCATTCATGGGGAGTGGGAAAGAGCTGGGTCTGCACAGGGACCCCTTGCCTGGGACCCCTGGCAAAGATGTTGCAACAGCTACTTGACCCTCAAGGCAGGAAGAGCATCCAGCAGTACTGCAGGTGGATGGGTTGCTATGAGCTCTCAACAGAGCAAAGGCCCCAATTCCATCTTCCCTTTCCCGTTACTTAACCACCTTGAAGAAAGTGAATGGAAGTTGAGTTTTGTTCATGGATAAAAAGCATTTATTCTTCCATGCTGTCTATTAAACTAACAGAAGAGAAATATACTGGAGAACCTTATCTGTAGATGTTGAATCTTTTGGAATAAGACAGGTAAAGTCAGGTGGCTTTAAGTCTTTGGGAATTTTGCTGTGGATCCTTCTTTATACTGATGATCTGGGTCTCTTTTCCCCTCTCTGAAACTCAACCTGTAATTACAGGCTTCACAAAGGTGACATATAGTAGCTCCCAGGGCTAAGTGTCCTTCCCTGGTACTGCTGAGTTCACTGTAACTGCCCCCAGATGCAAAACATCATGTGAGATATGGAGAATCATAGAATAGTTTGGGTTGGAAGTGACCCTTAAAGATCATTTAGTCCAACCCCTTTGCCAACACCAGAGAAATTTTCAACTAGAGCAGATTGCTCATACCCCCATCCAATCTGATCTTGACCGTTTCCAGCATAAGGTCTAGGTTTTCATAATGGCAGTTCCTATTCCTCTTGACCACGAAGCAGTTGTTCTGCATGTGTACTGAAAAGGCTATGAACCACTAACAATGAAAAGAATACAATGAAAAACAGAACCTGTTTTTCTGACATATGATAGAAAAAAAATTTCTGGTTTTCCAACTGATCTCACTAGGCTTTTCCTTTTTTTTTTTTTTTAAGTTGAATGATGATGATTCATCTGTAATAACATGCTGAAGAGATTATAGTATGAAAGCAGCCAGTACAACTTTCCATCTACAGCCATAACTGTTCATACTTCTGCATGCCAAGAGACAGACTTAAGATTTGGTAGTGCTGCAGTATAACAAGAAACAGAGAATTAAGACAGTGGCACTGAGGTCAAGGCGACTGCAGGGCTCTTAACCTCTTAGGAGTTATTCTTTAGTAACCCAACAACCTGTGTAATGGAGGCTTCAGGAAATCACTCATATGGTGTTGAATACCAAATACTCCACTGGTCCAATGCAGAGAAAGGTTTAAATGAGCCTGTGAACTGGTGGAATCAGCGGTTTCCTAATGGCACTGTAAACAGGCAGATTACTTACCGACAAACATATGCCATTTCTACAATATTAGCAACAGAACTGTGTGCATGATGCTGATACTACAGCAGAAGACAGTAAAAGACACTGTTATGCTCACAAAAAGGCAGAGAAAATTCATCAATAAAGTGTATTTCTGCTAAGCAAAAGTCATTGTTCCTTTTTCTGACCTAGTATTACGAAGACAATCTTGTATGAGCTGTCCCTTTTAGCTTGACTTAACAGTATGCTCATTTAAAACTGTGTATGCCTGAAGAATAAAGGATTCCACAACACTTTGCTTTCAGAGCTATGATGCTGTACATATTCAAAATTCCTATGCATATCAGCAGTTGCAAATGGGTCAATCAGGCAAAAACAATATTATGCTTCTGCATCTTTGAAATAAACCTATGGATGTTATTATGCCTTTATTTATCTGATGTTGAAAGTGCATTACTGCAGTGTCATCTTTCTTGAATTCTGTGTGTTATGCTCACAAAAGATTTTTATAAACTAACTAACACATCCTGTTTTAATTTAGTTATCTCCAAACAATAGAGAGTATAACTGACTCCAGTGGAGTTATTCCAACTTTAGAATAGTTAATGCAGAACAGAGCAGAAATAACTTTTGTTGTTTTCATGGCAACAAGAATTTTGTCTTGCATCTAAGTTGGCCTTAGCTAATATCTATTTTTCTTTCTACAGGTATAGAGATGTATTTGTAAATGATAAATAGTGACAAACCAGGAATAATGTATCTTAATTCAATTGACGGTGCTATCACTGTTTATATTATCAATTTCTTCTCTGTTGTCAGCCCTGGATAAAAATATTAAATACAAAAGCAATATTCCTTCAATCAAACTCTTTTTAGGATGCACATATCAACCCAATGGTTGAAACTAGTATTCTAGTCACTTGGAAAATCATTTCTCTTGTCATGTAAAGAGAGTTTTAGAAATTGCTCCTGCTGAGTGCAAAAACGAATCAGTCTAAACTGACATGATGTTAAAAAGGAAGTGGGTGAGGGTAACTAGGTGGTTTAGAGAATAAGCATTGCAAAATGATGACTTTCCCTGTTAGAAAATCAATCAGATGAAAAATACTTCCATGAACTACTGAAAAAAAAAAAAAGGTGGAGATTTCAGGGCAGTTTTCGGTGCAGGTTTACCTACATTCCTAAAGACATGAATTAAACTGGTGGGCTGAATCCCACCTTTAGAGATGATTTGACTTTAGGTAAGAATCAGACTGCTGATAGAAGTGAAAAGACACTTGTATTTTGCAGTTCAGACAGTATATTCCATAGAGAAAGAAAATATTCTCCAGAACCTGCTTTATACTGACAGACTTACTGTCATATATTCTTGTATGTTTACAAGAAAAAAAGAGGGAGCTGGAAGAGGAAAAGTAATTGCAGAGAATTATTTTGCACTCATGTCCATAATGCAATTATGAGGGGCAAATAAGTATTTTTAAAATGCTAACACCAAAATACCCAACCACTTGTCCCAAAATGCCAAACAATTGAACGTAACCTCTGATTTGTGTATTTAAAGATTAATTTTCCTAGCAATTTTGCAACTATAGGTCAATAAAAGTTATTTTTTTTCTAATTATCTGTATTTATTCAATTAATAAATGCAAGATATATTTTTTTCTGGAAGTGGGGGAAAAGTATGGGGGTAAGTATTAAAAAGTGCAGCAAGGGATGTTGTACTGGAAATGGAGATTTTTTTTTTTTCAGCAAAACTGAGAATTTTTTGGCAAATCTAATCTGAAGAAATGCGTTTTTTCTAAGCAAGACGTATATATAAAAAAAAGCTGACATACAGTACTCCATTTTCCATTAAAATATCTTTCTGTAGGCACTAGGCAGAATTTATTTACAATATGATTAGGCTGTATTTTTTCTGTCTTAAGATATGTCCCTTCTCTACCCTCATCATCTCTCCCCAGAACTACTTTCCCAGTGAGGTGAATTTTGGGAAAACTGTTGAATTTACTCTCTGAATTATAGGCAAAACTTGGCAAATGATTGAAGTTGCATATACACAGTCAGGTAATTAAGTCACTAAGACATTTTCCTGTAGAGGATTAGGCAAAGCTTGCGAAGCAGAAAATAACAAAGATGTTGAGATCAATATTCAGACTCTGGGGATCGGCTGGTCTTGGAGCTGTTTATGGCAGCCAGAGAGGCATGAATGATGCAGGGATTTCAAGACAAAACTAAACCCCAATAATTTACTGTACATCTAAGTGCTAAGTATTAGAATTACTCCTAATTAAAACTACTTATTGTGGCTGCAGGCACAGTCTATGCTTATCAATGTCCTGATGCTTTTTAGAAACAAAATAGTAGCTTTTGTAAGTAAAAAAAAAAGTGAATAAATCCACTTAATGTCTCCCTGGTCTTTCTCTTCCTGTTGTAAAAGTATTTTTCTGTCATTTAAAGTAATGTCCAATTATTTATGCTTCCCATGGGAACATTTTATAGTAAGGCAATGAAAAAGCTTTCCAGTGGCCTAATCATTTCCCAATGTGTTCCTTAATTGTATAGTCTGTCTGTGAATTCTTGATGTCCATACAGTACTTTTGTCTTCCTCAGTACAAGAATAATAGGTTCTTAATAATAAGCCTCTTAAAAATCTGTTTTAAATTCAGTGTATTCAAGGTACGACTGTCAAACCACACAGATGTGATTGATTATCCAATTTGTTAGTAATATTGTATACCTTGACGGAGTGTCATTTAACTTGGGTTGAGACAAGTACAGCAGACTGTCATGAACAGGTGTAGGAAGAAGTGTTGGGTTTAGAGTTTCTGCAGCATTTCACTGAACAGCAGATAAATAAATTAAAATCGCAGTGGTAAAACTGGACATGAAAGACTAAACACTTAAGATTATAAAAACAGATCTCTGAAACTTTATGTACTCTTCAGAGAAGCTGTCTTAGAAGCACTGAATGAAACACAAAAGCACAGTTCACAAAAGATTAATCAAGTACGATGTGACGATGTCAGAGTTTATGTAAAAGAAAAAATTCTAGAAAATTGCATCACATGCTTTTTGTCCTCCTTTTCAAACCGTCAAAAGGCTTAAGTTAAATTTAATTCTCTTCTCATTTACACTAAGTTTATGGATGTAATTTAGTTATTTTGGATTGAGCAACTCAAAGTTTAAACCAGCAAAATGAAGACAGGAAGGAGAATCAACTGTCAGTATCCTGAGCATGGCTTGTGAAGACAAGATGTAATGATGATTCTTCCAAGAGTCTGCTTTGCAAATGAATTTACAATATAAATGAAGATACCAAAAACTGTGCATCTATGAAAACATTCTTGTACTCTTGAGCCAGTATGCAATAATTTATATGGTAAACTGATATAGGAAGTGCACCTGCTACAATGGAGATTCTTCTATAACTGAGCACAGAACTGGACTCAATTCCAGTCTGGTCAGAGAAGAGTGGAAAGAGCAGTTGTGCATCACACAACCAGTTGTGTATCCTCTAGACCAATGCTAACTATGTTGACTACACTTTCCTTGATTTCTGACAAATATTCCTAATACTTCAGTATTATTCATTATTGTGTTTATTCACTTTCTACATACACAGTGAAGAAAAGAGGATTTATTTTCTGTAAGGGAACAAAAAGTCACAAAATGAAGGAATTCCTAAAATATCAGTGGAAAGACTTTTTGATTTACAGAAGGATATTCAAATGTCACCATTCTGAATTACTTCAATGTAAATCTAGAATAAGGAAGTTGAAATTAAGGAATCAGATATTTATTTTTCTTAAACATATGTCTGGATTTTCTCACTATATTTATTCCGATAAGGGAAAGAGGATTTTTGTCCCAGATGATTCACCAGACTGTACTATGTGGCTAAAGAGCCTGGTGGCTTGTAATGATATTGGTATTGCAGTTTCCTTATACAGTTTTGGACATATGGAAGAGCCACTGATTTCTTGTCAAACAGGTATGATGTGAATATGAACATTTGGAATATGAATATGAATATTTTCTATGTATCTTTTCCAATTTACAAAGAAGAATTATTTGGCACTTATTAGGAGACCTTCTTCCCCTTAAGGAATCCCCATATTAGTTTCTTTTGCGTGCTTTGCTAGTGTCTCAGTCAATTCAAGAACTGAGGTGCTGTGACTGTCTTTTCTGAGGAAAGTCTTTTGCTTTGGGAGGGATCTTTCTCAAGTTTCCTCAAACAGTTCCTGCCTTCCATGGCATGGAAGATAGTGCAATGTGGATACTCCCCTGCTTTACTCTGCCTGGTATATTTCTTTCTGCTTATCTGCACATTCTAGGGGCTTGTTCCACTCCCTCATTCACTCTCAGGGCATCTAACAATATGGGGTATTAATCATTTCCTTGCTTCCTCATTCAAGATTTTTTGAGGAGCATATCAAGTATAGGGTTTGATCAGGTTACATTTTGGCTTCAGGTTTTGCCTGGTCTAAGCTTCTTAAAATACAGTAGTCACATAGTGTAAATCACATGACAAACATTTTGTTAGTATAATTGATTTTAAGCTAATGGTCCACACTCTGACTACTATATGTTAAAAAAACCCACAAAACTAAAACTGTCACCCCACAGTACACTTGGGGAGTTCACTACTTATTTTATGTGATCTTCTCTTCATCTTCTTCCTTGCCTTCACTGGATGTTACAGAATTTCTTCTGGAGACTTTGCATTACTGTTTTAAGCTCCAAGGAACAGTTGCACAGTTTGACATTTTGACAACTTGCTTGCAGCAGATGGGCAAGTTTCATCAGCTGATTGTTATTGTCTGTTAGGAACATAATACTAATATTTAAGCAGCCTGGTCCAGTAGAAGGTGTCCCTGCCCATGGCAAGGGGCTTGGAAGTCTTGAAGGTCCCTTCAAAGCCAAACCGTTCTATGATTTGAGCTTAAGATCCCACATTGAATGGCTCTAACATTAGAGTTGAGAATGTGTTTTATCCTGTTTGTGGAGAACATTTACAAGCATCTTTTTATTCCTATCAACACTGGCAAAAAATGAGTATATGCATGTAAAAATTACCTAATCATGCATTCAAGACTCTCATTTAGAAAGACATTCATCACCCTTCATCACTAAGACATAGTAGCCATCATGGTTCTTATACAATGATCTGTATATCCATTTCTTTTCTTCCATACTGATCAATTTTAACACTTTAGATATCATGAAAATGTCTGCACAAAATGGGGTTTGGGGAGCTTTATGTTTCCATTATTGCCATTTTCTGTAACAACTTTCCCTAAAATCATGTGGTCACAGTCCCTGGCAGATTAGGGCTCTGCTTACTGTGTTATGCCTCAGAGCTAGTAAGAAATTATAGAAAGTTTCACTTCAAGTTGTTTATCACTGGGAAGCGCACATTAAAAGGTAACAATACAGACACAGACTAAATTTGGTTTCATATAGTCTACTGAATTAAGCTACCAAAACAATTTAGTGCTGAGAATTGCCTCTAGCATCTCTTCCCGAACCACAAGATTTGGTGAGGGAGTGAATACTGTTAAGTTCTCTATCTCTGTTCCCTCCTTCCCAGTTCCTTATCTTCTTGCTGAACTCCCCTCACATGATTTTTGCCTTCTCCCAGCAAAACCACATTACCATCCTTATACAACTTACATGACTGGAATTTTATTTTTCTCTAACTTCTCTACACAGCAAGACAATTTTATAGCCTATAAAGTATAAGTCAGAACACGAAATGCACGGAATTTCTGATACCTAGACAAGGTCTTGCAACCAAATTGTACTTGTTCCAGATTTAATGTATAACCATGATTAATATGTCTGTGTATGTAAAGAAAAGATTAGTTTTGTGAGGAAACAAAGTCTTATTTGATACCTTTCAGGTTTCTCCATCTTTACTAAAGAAATGGAAACACTTTGCCACAATACTTCTATATAAGCCACAATAATGACCTCCAGTTTATTTCAGTAACTTCTCCATCTCAGAAGATGCAGCTCCCATTTCCAGCAGATATCCTCTTGTACATCAAAGGATAGACCTGCAGTATGAATTACGTTACTTGAGAAATGCTTGTTTTGCTCCTTTGGGTACTAATGTTAATTTCTGTGAAAGTGCTTGTGTTTTCAGGTAGTCAACGAACAGTTCATACAAAAAAAATGCAGTCTGAAAGTCAGAAACTTTTCATTTTGACTATTTAATGTTCATAATGTGCCTGGAAGTCTATCTGCAGTTTCTGTCCCTCAGTTTAGATGACAAGAGAATAAAAAAGGCTACATCTTTCCACTAAATAAGTGATTCTGGTAAAAGCCATCTACAGGCTTGAGAGGTGGGCTGTGTGAACCTCATGAGGTCCAACAGGGCCAAGTGCAAGGTCCTGCACCTGCCTTGGGGCAATCCCAAGCAAAAGTACAGGCTGGACAGAAAATGGACTGAGAGCATTCCCAAGGTGAAGGATGTGGGAATGATGGTGAAAAAGAAGCTCAGTATGAGTCAGCAGTGTGTACTTAGAGCCCAGTAAGCCAACTATACTCTGGGCTTCATCAAAAGAAATGTGACAAGCAGGAGAGGGAGGTGATTCTCTCCCTCTCCTCAACTTTCATGAGACCCCCACCTGGAGTACTGCATCCATCTCTGGTGTTCCCTACATAAGAAAGATGTGAATCTGTTGGAACAAGTCTAGAGGAGGGCCATGAAGAAGATCAGAAGGCTAGAATACCTCTGCTATGAAAACAGACTGAGAGAGTTGGGGCTATTTAACCTAGAGAAGAGAAGAGTCCAGGGAAAACTCACAGCAGCCTTCTAGCACCTAAAGGGGCGTGCAAGAAAGCTGGAGGGGGACTTTTGACAAGAGCATGTTATGACAGGACAAGGGGGAATGGCTTTAAACTGAAAGAGTGTAGATTTAGATTACATATTAGGAAGAAATTCTTTACTGTGAGAATGGTGAGACGTTGGAATGAGTTGTCCAGAAAAGCTCTGCATACCCTATCCCTGGAAGTGTTCAAAGCCAGATTGGATGGGGCTTTTGAGCAACTTGGTCTAGTGGGTGGCATCCCTGCCCATGGCAGTGGGTTTGGAAATAGATGAAAATGGAATGGAGAAAATTATAATTGCTTGGACTTGCAAGTACTTTCTGGCATCTGTCTGTGTGGTTATCAAAATGTTTGTTAAAAGTAGCTACAGGATGGCAGCTGATTCAACCTCCTATCCTTATCCCTGAGAGTAGAGGTTACAGGATCCATGTGTGGGAGAGTTCAGAAAGGTTTGGGTTTAGGTTTGTCTTTTTTTTTTTTTTCCCCCCTTAATAAAGGATTAGATGCAACTGAAGAGGAAATAAAAATAACTCTATATATGTTGGAAATTAGTTTACGCTCTTCAAATTAAACAAATGCTTTGGCATTAGCTACAGAATCTCTACCATAACAATGTAAACTGTCAGTTGTTGGTCATGCATGACAGATCCACTTTGATATTTCTACTTCACATTTAAGGCACATTCTCCAACTTATAATTCTGCTCTAGTATGTGGTTGTGAAGGATTTCATTTTGTTGGGCAAAACTGATCCTTACATGATTTCAGAACCAAAGCTGAAGACTTTAGAAATGAAAGAATTTGAAGCACAGTAATTGAACTGTTAGCAGTAAAATTTAGCCGACTACTGGCAAGGCAAAATGTGACCTAATTCCCACTTATTTTTGTGTACATCATCAGCAAAGTTGTTATAACCTGCTATACCTGTGTGTATACTCCCACTACAGTGTGTATGGCTGATATTGAAAAAGCTGCAGTTTGGCTTGAAGAATGATGAGAATTTTAAGAACCTGGCCTGAACTTGAGATAAAAAAAATTGCCAAACTCAGTGCATAACCACAGAGTGTTTTTGAACTGCAGTTCATAATTAGAATTAAGACAAAAATAGCCCCAAGTGAAATTGAAACCAAAACAGCCGAAATCAATACTCTTGCTATCAACATTCATTTGGGCCAAACTGAGTCTATTGCATATGATCATAAATACCCTTGAAACAGTCCTGCTTTTTTTTTTAAATTATGGTCTGTAAAAGCATTATACCAATGTACTTGAAAAGAAGTTTGTAAACATGGTCAGATCTCAGATTAAGCTAAATTTGTATAAAACATCTATGATACCATTCATTTTACTGGTTGAAATTGTAATTTTGTTTTATTTCCATTTGTTTTATTTCAAATGAGGGGTACACCACAGTATGCTAATGAATAACTGAATGATCCAGTAAAGCAAGATGTGAGTAGTTGTTCCTTAGTATCATACACAAAGCATACAGAACATTCCAACAGAGCAGCACTAAAGAAGACGACTCCTAGCATGGAGTTTATTATCCTCTTAAAAACCTTTAAAAAACATGAGAGCAATGTAGGAAAGTTCATTTGCTCTGTATCAGCAACACTTCTCTCTGTGTCTTTCTGTGCTGCCTCCTCTCTTCACAAACTTCACATCCCAGACAGGCCATTCACCAATTTCACACTTTAGAAAGCCCATGTATATAGGGACTGGTGTGGAGAAATAACTTTTTAAACAGATTCAGTTACTGATTGCTACTGTGATCATGGTTGGTCGAACTCCAAAGAAATCCCTTGTTTAAGTAGCTGCAAATTATATTACTGCAGAGCGGTGTGAAGCAGACTTTCAAGTAAGAGCTCGCATAGCAGCACTGGCTGTCTTTCTGTGGTTTGGTCTTTTAGTCATACCTTTCTACTACAGCTCAAGTGGAAGTTTTAGGTAGATGGACCAGTCTCAGATTTCACTTCCTGCTGAAAAAGATTAAGCTGATTTCAAGGGTGGAATCAGTGGGATCAGTCATAAGATCCCCTCTGAGTATTTGTATAAGGCCTAGCATGCTAAGAACTTTATATTAAGGAGAGTTTCAATTGCTACTATCATACGATAGTAAGAGCCACACAGGCTGAAGAGCAAGGGGAAAATACAGCTTGACTGATTTGAACAGCATTAAAGGGAATTTGAAACTCAAAAAACCCCCAAACTTCACAATTATTGTAGCTTTCAATATATTTATCAAGGCAAAGATACTGGAATAAAACTTATTTGTCATTAATGGGAAACTTGAGGAAAAAATGAAACAACCATCAGAAGGATGAAAAACTGTCTTAATTTTCAAATGTCTTGTGACTGGGGTGCTAGGTCTCATTTATGGTATTGTTTCACGTGCCTGTTAACCTGCCCCAGTAAGCTGTGTCTATTCACAGAAGCCCATACAGACTGATGGATCAAGATGCTATGTTGATACCTCACAAACAGGAAATAGGAATAGTGTGATAACACAGACCTCTTTAAGCACTATTTTCTCTAAGCCATGGATCAGTCACTGCTGTTTGGATAAAATACAGCTAATTGGGTGTTAATTGTTTGTTCCACAGTGATGGTATGTACCCAGTAAATACTGTCCTTCCTTCCACCTTTCCTCTTCCATTGCAAGAAAATACCTCCCATTTTGTTTCTTTGTGTAGTCCTTTTCCCTGGTCTTTATGTTCCCATATCTGTTTATTGCCTTTCACTCCCCCACTTCCCAAATATTTCAGCCTCCAGACTTCCTTTCAGAAAAACGTTCTTACACATAATTTTCCATCCTCTAGAGAACATCTTGACTGCCTGGTAGAAAGGTGAGACTACAGATACGCAGTATTGTTCATCATTAACCCAGAATAAAAATGGTATGTGTATGCATTGTTTTCCTAAAATTACTAATGAAAGAGTAGTCTTGGAAGACAGAAATAATAAAGAGTAAAAAAAAAAAAAGGAAAAGGAAATAGAATTACTAGAAGAGAAAAAGAGTAATCTTCTACTCTTGCCTTTCTCGATTATGAAGCACATTTGTACTGATGTTGTTGAGGTAAGGGAGGGGAAAAAGAGTTTATTAAGGTGCATGTTTGTTGAGTTTGTTGCTAGAAAAAGTAACAGAATAGAAAAATGTTTTTCTTTTTTTTTTGCTAAACACATGAGTCTGTTATTCATGTAATAGATATATTGCTGTGCATGTGAAAGTGATGTAGAATGAGAAAGATCAGGAAAATAGAAGAACCACAAAATAGTTATTTAGATTGCAGATGAGTAGAAAAATACATAATTTAGGATCTTTAAACACTGAGTAATGTTACAAGGCCACTGAAAAATTCAGTAACAACAATGGATCAACATTATTTTTACTGTGACTTGGTAATCTCTTCTTCAGAGATAGCCACAAGTGAAAAAAGAAACAAACTATAAATTTATAAAACAGCAGTATTCATCCACTGCTTCAGACTCTTATAATAATGGAAGGAAGGCAATTATAGAAAAGCTTAATCCTTGTGGGTTTTGGTAAATTGGAAGAGAAGTGTATCAGTAATACTACCTGAAATTAAACTATATAGATTCTCAGTGTCTTTCACCACTACCCATATGTGTTGTTAGCCCCCAAATCCCTCCTGTCTCTGTGGTGACTACTCTGGGAGTTTCACCCTATATAGACCCTTTGCAGACCCCTGACTTCCTCTTCTTGCCCCCAGGCTAAATCTCACACATAATTAAAGAGTTGGTTATCTTAGAGGGTATTCTCTGCAAAAGCAGACCTGCTACTGCCTGCTTAAGTCACAGAGTCCAAGTGGTTTTAAACATAAGGAATTACTGCCTGTCTCTAAACAGTGAGTTTAAGTAACTGTCAAGTGTGTTCAGTCCTCCCATGCTCTTCATGAAAACAGCTCCTGAACAGCTGTCCTGAATAGGAATGAGAGTTACAAGGTTATGTTCAGGTTGGTAGTTTATTGGTGTCATATTAACCGTGCAAAATGAATCCAGTATCTCCTATTTTTTGTATTTTTTCTCTGCTGAAGGAAAATAATTTTCTTAGCTATCTGTCTTCAAAAGCTGGATAGAAACAGTAAGAATATGTCTGCTCCTTCCACCGGTGATATCTGTTAATCAGGATGAGAAACAAAAGGGATGGTATTTATTGTACAGAAGATGCCACGTGGCTACATTGTTTTGTGCCTTATAACCTATTGTCCATTAAAAACTCAACAACATACCAAACCTCCACAAAAAGTGACTGTGAATTGAAAAAATTTGTATGTTTTGGAAGTGGACTGAGTATTATCCTAACAGACTCTGCAAGCATTAGGCTTTTATTTAAACAATCTCAATTCTTCAGAGGGGAACTGTGAAAGTGGTGTAGTACTTCAGAATTTGCCATAGATCTTCTGCAAAATGGCCTTATGGGAAAGAAAATGCTAGGAGGCAAGAGAAATGTGGGTGACAAATTCAAGTTGTTAGATATATCTCAGAACAAGTCTTTCAAAAGAAAATTAAGGAATTTTACTTTTTGTATTTCAAAAGCAATTCCAAGCGCTTCCAAGAATCTGAGCCCACCAGAATTCTTCTGTCTCATGTGGAAGTAAGTACCTGTGTTTGAAAGGTACTGTGATTAAGATGAGATTCGGAAAAAAACCCAAGGCTTTTCAGTCTTTTCTATTGTCATATACTTTCTAGAAACAGGACCTTTGTGAGGAAAATAGTAGTTCCTACAGATCTCTAGTCTTTTCACTGAGAATGTAAGAAATTGAATTAAATAGTGCCAATTTTACTTGTATCTCTCTTCTTTCTCCTATGACAGACAACTATTCATCATAAATAATGCATTCATTTCACTTTTGTCTCTCTCCGGGCTTTCCACCTAAATTTATGCTAATTATAGCAAACAATCAATTAAAAAAAAAAGTGACAAACTCAGAGAACAGATTGAATCTCAGCTGACAATCAGATGTATATGATATGTATTTTCAAAGACCATCTCACCTAAGAGCTATTGCCTGTTTATCCAGAAGTAATCCCATTCTCTGCACTTGACAGTAGGAGAATCTAAGTTCTTGCTAGCCTCAAAAAAAATAAAATAAACAAATCAGCTGTTTCTTTCTATCTCTCCCTGTCTCTTCTGAATTCAACAATATGGGACGTATTATTAAATGATACCTAACAAAGAAGAAAAATAGTTTTAAAAGTTTGACAACCTTATTAGGACCTGTGATGGATTTTCTACCGCTTCATGTGTTGAAGTTGTGGCGACTAGATGTTATTACGGAAGTTACGTACAATTACAGTTAGCCACCAACAAGAATTAATTCTAAAAATTTTTACTCTGCAAGATAGTTACAAATTAACTATGGTCTCTCTTGGCCATATAATACTATTACAGGCCTTAAAAGACGCTGCATTGGCTGTGTCTTAAAGAATGAATTTATAATTTTAGGGCTTAGACTGATGACTAGTTACAAATCTGCATGCAGTATTGGCTGAAATTTATCAGGTGCTAAACTTTTACGTGCAGAGAGCTATCATAAATCAGCTGCCATGAAATAGCTGGTGAATGGTTAATAACTAGATAGCAAATCTAATTATCTAGAGTGGATGACAACTTTGGTTGAGGTGGTATTTATGTATTATTATTATTATTATTATTAAATGGTAAATAGGGAGCACTGATGTGGATAGTTAAAAACTGTTGGCATTTTAAATATACATTTTTATTTTTTAAATTTTATACATATATCCTGCCTCTGATATTAAAGTCTTCCAGGCACTCTGACTACTTGTGTGACATTTTATACTAACCCAACACAATCATGAATCCTATATAATATGCAGAGGAAAGAAAGTCTGCACAACTCTTGGGCTTGCTCAGGTTGAATATGAACACAAACCCCCAAAAGCATGGAAATAACACCTGAGGAGAGGAGCATCCTGTGCCCCTACCAGCATGCAGCACTAGATGTTTCACCCTTCCCTAAGGATTTTACTTTCACCTCTAAGACGCAAAGGAAGACAATCACAATGTCAACCTCAAATTCAACTTTGTATTCTAGTCCAAAATCATAACATTGAATTCAGATACTCTTATCTGAATAGATAGTATACTTGATGAATTTTTACTCCTGAATGCTGCCATTAGAGATTTTAATTAAGGAGGTTACTGTCATTTCAGTGCCAAATTATGCCCCTGTCCTGCACAGAGAGTAAAGAAAACTGTCTTTCTTCTTTGCTATGCACTTTGCATAAAAAGAAGGGTAAATGCATGTGCCTTTACTGAGGGAGTATAATAGCTGTTCTATCCCTGCATTTGATACACAAACTAGAACAGCAAGAAGTGTGGTCTGCTTCTCTCTGACTGCTTTGTGAGAAAGGGGAACAATGAAACAATATTCCTTGGTGAGATTTCTCATGGGAAGACTGCAGCCCTGCACATACATGCAGAACTCAACAATCTGTGTCAGTCCTGAGCTCTTAGGTTGCCACGCTCCATATTCCCTTCCCCTTCCAAAGGAATTAGCAATAGGAAAGCACCAAGAAGTCGTATGCTTAGGCACAACAAAATGAAAAAGATTAATTAGCTCCTACTGGCAGTATAATGAAAACGTGGGAACAAATCTCTGTTGCAGAAGTGAGATGAATGAGAAGCTTGTGTGCAGGACCAAGTCATCTGTAGGCAGCCTACGATAATTTAGATCAGTGTTTTGACCAACTCCAGCTGCAAGTGGCAGTAAGGGCACCCACGTGTTAGCCTAATTGAGGCTAAGTCAGCACTTCTTCTGCAAACATTTACTGTATTTTAAACACCTGGTAGTTGCAGCTGTCTGGGTTAAAACCTTAGATACAGATCCTGGCATAAGAGCTCATCCTCTGTAAAAATGAAACCCCCAATTATTGTGGGACTAGGAGGAGCATCTCTGACTTAGTACTGAGGAACTGGATGTTGGTTTGGGCCCCTCCTCATTACATGGTGGTCTAACCTCTGCCTGATGCCCTGCTTTGGGGTGGAGGAAATAGAGTAATAAAAGGCAAAAGTAGAACAGAGGCAGGACTAATTTTGGGGTTTTTTATTACCCTTATCATTATGAACTTGCATAAAATAACTCAAGTGTATTACAGGAAAACTTCCGAGAAGTTCTGGAAAGAAGCTAAGTCTATTTGCTCAGATTAGACTTCCTAAGAGGAATCAATTTCACTGATAAAGTCACATACAGTGACTACATGGAGGTAATGTGGATTTACATTGTGGCTACCAATCTGCTAATATGGAAAAAAATTCAAACCCAAACCATAAAAATAATACTTTCTCTTAGGTAGACATCCCCAAATATGCTAAAATTGCTATCACAGCTCTTGACCATAGTAGGAACTACAAAAATAGGATTTATTATTTGTAGCAATTAGTATTAATATAATGGCTACCATTGTCTTTTTTATTTCCTTCCTGGATTTTTATGCTTTTACATTTACTCATCAGTCCCAATGTCATAGAACTTCTTTTTTAGCCTTAAAGCTGAGATTTTCAGGGAATCACTTCATTATAGTGGTGGAGTCCTCCATAAACCCACTCAGCAGGACAAGTTGCAAAGTGGAATAATGAAAGTTAATAACAAAAGGGACTGAATTTGATAATGAATTTGGACATTTCAGAGCATGCAAACAAACAGCAGTACACAATTGTCTCCCTCTCCAATTTTTCCTGCATTTAAATTATTTTTCAATAATTTTGAGTTGGTAGAAACAGCAAGCAATAAATTCAAAATGTACTCAAACCAGAGTTACTTTATGCTATAGAAACTGAGACATATCTCAATCCTGTTTATACTGACTTGTTGAGTTCTTTTAATCATAATTTATGCACTTTCTTGCTTGCGCCCTTTAGTTCACACTTCCGAATTTGGAGCTGGATTTGCAGGTAGTACAACAATTTGAAAGCAACTGATAATTACATGGTAGAACTAACCAATACAAAGATATTTTGCGTGGGATCTTTTGTCTGCAGTTTTTGTTCTTGATAGAGTTAAGTATGGTGTGAACAAAGGAAAACAAGAATGAAGACACATAAATAATACACAGTTCTGAAGAAAAACAGGGAAGGAGAATTTTAGGACATTTAGGAAAGTTTCAAAGGAAGAAGACGGAAGAAAAACAGTGCATGAAAAGTGAACTTCAAACTCAGAAATAATTTCCCTTACTACAAATACTAGTCTACATTTTATAAAAGAAGGGTACTTTTTTAGAATATGTAACATTTAAAAATAATTTTTTGAATGCTGAATTATCATTTTAATATAGAGACCATATAAGTGTTTAAGTGGCTATGACACTATTCTGACAATAGCTGCAATATGCAAATCAGAGTAGTGATCTAAAATTGGGCTTAAAATGTGATTTCTCTTTCTATTTCAAAAATTTGCCTTTATTTCTGTTATTGAAGTATCACAATTTTTTATTTTGAAAGAAACTGTCAGTTTTTTTTTCATGGGTTTAGACAGGTGATATAGACAGTATTTGAAATGGTTTATGAATGAAAGGTAGTGAAAATAATAAATTTAACTCCTACGTATATTTTAGTATGTTTTGCTTAGTCAATAAAGGCAAAACATAATATTCTTTTAAGAAGGAAAATGACTGCTGACTTTATTGACTAAATCCAACTTGCTCTAAGCTCAGGTATAGTAAACAACCATAACGTTGAAACAGGATGTTTATGCTCAACATGATCTCATAAATTATATTGTATGATAGTTGATTATATCAATATCCATGAAAATATACATATTCCTACTTACCCAACCGACAGGAAAGGCTCCTTTGATTCAAGTCTGTCAAGTAAATAAAAAGTTTTAAATACAGATTTTTTTTTGTACTTTGGAAAAATTATACAATGAGTTTAAAACAGCCATTCTCAATACCAACTTTACTTAATGACACAATTTAACAGGAATAGAAGGTTTCAGAATTGGTTTAGAAATCAAGTATTTACAAAATAACACTCCTAGGTCCTTTCAATCTCACAGATTAAAGTGACTTCTGTAGATATTTAAATGAGATGGCTAGAGTGAACAAGAAATATTTTGTAATTTTTGCTGCATTTTTCATGTAAATTTTTTGGAGTTTTAAACGTTAAACACTTTTTTTTTTTTTTTTTTTTTCTCTCCTGTTCTCATATGCCATGGTCACTTCATGATTATGAGAACTTCTGGTACACTTGCCAAAATCAGAGCTATGCTGGAGCTGAAGGCTGCTGGTTTGGTAGATCCAAAATCATGCCCAGTTCTAAAACCAGTTGTTAAAAGTGTTCTGCATCTCTCTGCTGTTTCTGCTGTTGCTGTGAGGAGATGCACCACCCACACACTGGCAGAAGCCTCTTCTATTAGTATTTTCCACCCAATAAGGATGGATGTAGAAGTCCTCATCTATGTTATCAGACAGTATTTCCACTCTAGTACCTGCAACTGGCTGCCCTTCAAGTTTTAGTGTGTTTTGGCTGCAATGAGTTTACTAATATCAGCTGCTTTCTAAGACCATTAGTATGTGATTTTAGGATCCTTTATAAACATATTTAAAGCATATTTACAGCTCAGTGGTTCTGAGTGGTTACATGACATACAAAAGTGTTCAGCAGTGATAATTTCCACTGAGAGTACTGTGTCAGGAGGAGCAAATAACACCCCTCAGGTCATTAATATTTCTTTGTAGCCTTTAAGAAAAGTGTTTCTAAGAAAGCAAAGATAACAAAAACAAATATCATATCTGGAACTGAACATTTCGTTTATGAATCTGAAACCAATTCAGACCCACAAAAAAATATCTGAAATAGAACTGTATGACTATTTGTAAACAAAGGTACTGTAAACAATAAATGTTTTAAGAAGGAAACTTTCTTGAATGCCTGTAGAAAAACCAAGTACATTTGCAGTTATTATTCTGCAAAGATTTTGTCCAAAAAACTCACAAACCAATAGACGAGCTTAGTTATTGCCATCATCTAAAAGACGAAACATATTGAAAACAGTAACTTTTCTATTGTCCTAACGACTATAGCTCACCTTTTTATTTCTTTCTGAGGTTGAGATCCACATGGAACTAGAAGAATAGAACAGGGAAACACTGGTGGCTTTGCATATACCTGGAAGCACAGTAGAAGCCCAAAGCTGTATATCCTTGTGGTCAGGGGGATGCTTATCCAGGGCAGTCCCAAGAAAATGCTGAGTTTGGCATTCTCTGGGTTTAGGCAGTGCTACCAGTGAGCAATAAAGCCACAGGGCCCTTCATGTGGGGGTTTCATTCTTCTCCTGGAGGATCTGTGCACAAGTGGTATTTTGTTTCCTGTTTTTCTGCTTAATGAAACTCACCAGAGGTGGGGAGCACTCAGTGTTTGGCTAGAGATATTAACTATAAGCAAGATGAGCAAAGAATGAAAGCCCCAGAACATATCTATATACTTCATAATACAAACATTTTGTAATGAAGAGAGATCTGGCACTCTCCTGACAGAGGACATTCTGTTGGATTTTACTAGTGATCAAAAAGTCTGTGATAGAATGTTCAGGGGCAAAATACTGCAATTAAAAATCTATTTGAAATCCATTCTCAAGATTGAATTCCATTTGATTTAAATAGTGCTGCCCTAGGTTTGACCTGTCTCTAGTCTATTAGACTAAATGGTTTTAGATAATTTGCTGCATTACTTTTAATTAGTTCTAGTGTTTCTCATAGTAAAGAAATACAATTACCTGTTGGCCCTTTATTTGGTAATGCAGTATATAACGAATTAATATAAAGGTTTTAAAACTGCAACGCCTTATGAATTAACATCCTATATCATCTTTACTGGTGACATTTATCAATATGTATTATAGGTTTTTTCCTGACTCACAGAATATGCTTGGTTGGAAGGCACCCACAAGGACCTTTGAGTCCAAGCTTTAGCCCTGCACAGGACCTTCTTGAATAGTCACACCCTCAAGACTATCAACTCAATGTACACTGAATTCTTCAGATTTTTAAGATGTTCTTGCATAATGAAATATGATATTCCAAAAAGAGTAATCCTGATAAGTTTTGAGAAGGGCTGTCATACACCTCCAGGAAAAATCTTAAAACAGAAACTGTGTTTTTTTCGCAAAAATGTGTTGAGTGCGCAAGAAATACCAGGTTGGACAGCAAAGAAATTGAATTATGTTTTAATTATGCAGGAATTGTAGTGAAGTAGAAGAGATTGAAATTTTTTCTTTGTTTCCTGAAATAGTTCTCCCATCAGAAAATTTCAGTTTGTCAGTATGCCAAGGCAATATATCAGTTTGGATAGCAGGGAGGCAGGCTAAGCAGTAGCATGACAGGCACATGGCAGACTGAGGTTGTATTTTCCTTTGATTCTGAGATACTTCTGAAAGGTCTGAATTTCTTACCTATCTATAAGTTTTGCAGGAGGAAAAAGAATGTTTACACTATGTAAATTGCTCAAATAAAATCAGTCTTTTGAACAGGCATAGACAATCAATTTCTACCCATTGATATGCTACAGTACTGTCACACTGTGTTTAAAATAAAGACCCTAGTAATTTCCCATTTAGTATTGTACCCCTTGCAACCTGTCTTGGAGAGATATTTTGCACCATCTGATTAACCCAATTGTGCATTTTATTATTTTCTTTGCTTCTAAGTTTGCTTATTAATGCAAATAATCTAAATCCCATCTTTGTTATGGACTGAACAAATATTTCAAGATGGGTAGACAAATGTACAAGGAAACGTGACTAGACTAAGGGCATGTGAATTCCTCTTTGGATTGTAAACAAATCGTTTAAGGACAGGAAGATGTCAAAGTAAACTCTTTCCTTGCATAATTGTCCTATTAAGATTACAGAGAACATGTTTTTCTGTATCTAAGGCCTGACCCAAGGTACATAAATCCATATAATTTCTTGTTAAAGAATCTTCTCCTCTCCTTCCCAAAACTATTTACAGGACAAAGTGGATAACAAACAGGGTTGCATTTTTCTATACATGTTGAGTTCATGATTTGAAGTGATTAGAAAACATCTTCCTTCAGAAACTTTTAAGCAATATTACTCAGAATATATGTATTTTGCTAATATATTTTTTAAAGAATATTATATATTCTGCTAACTCCCAATATTTTATACAATGCAAACAAGCTTAATAAAAGCATGCCTTAATTTACAGAATAAATATTATTTCATGGAACTTCCACTGTGTATTGATTCTGAAATAACAGTTGGTGGTGTTCACTAGGTAGTCCTTCCTTCTTGGTTTCTGTGACTTCAATTATTTCAGTCCAAGATAATTTTTCTGAGCTTTGTCAGTAACCATTTTTAGATAGAACTTATGAGGAAGCTCATTTTGTCTTCTGAAGTTTCCATAAATATCTTTATAAATGTTGGCAAGTTTTATTAAGAAGCACTGTCATATTATGGAACAGATAAACAGTAGACCAATTGTATAGATTTAATCTGTCAGAAGTGTCTCAGAAGCAGAGGGAATGGAAGAATAATTTACAGGTTTATGTCAACTTTTACAACTGTTCCTAATAAATTTAATAAGCTCCACTACCAGATAATGGTTTACATTGCAATTGATGACTCTGATTCGAAAAACAACCACAAACTATTGTTTTCATGACTGTTGTGTATAATTTTTTGCAGTGGCCTGGGAAGATCTATTCCATAGAGCTAAGCGTTACTGTTATTTGTTGGAACATAAAAATTCCAGCACAAAATAAAATGAATCACTCAAACCATGGATGAAAACTAATGTACTGCAAGCTCAAAATGTCATTTCTCAGTGCAAGCTTACTCCTTCACACGATAACTGACTTAGGAGAGAAAAGATGAGACAGATAATAGGCAAGACTTAGCCTGATTTTTAAAGCTTTTGATACTGCCTGATATGAGAGTCTCATAATCAAACTGGGAAAATACACTCTAACCCCAACATGGCCAGGCACAAAGAATCTTGCCAGAAAGAGGAGTACATTTTGTAATAGAAACATTCACTACTATACCTTATTTACTTTCAGTTTGCATAAATGATTTGAAAAACAACAAAAAAAGAGTGTGTACAATAGTTAACAAAAACCCCTGTTTTTTAATCAGTCCAGTGAACATAGTTAAAATCTAAAATGTGTTTGATTAATCAGAGAATTAATCTCAAATCAGTGTAATGGCATTTAAAAAAGAAAACTAGAGTGAGAATTTGAGAACAATTATACATCCATGGAATGAAGAATAACTGGCTGGGTATTACAAAAAGAAGAGGAAGAGCTGAGTAGCAGGAGGCTGCCAGTTTTGGGGTACATATGAGAACATCTCCCATCAGAGCTGATCGAGAAGGGTCCTTCAATCAGCACATGCTTCATCTTTTCTACTCTCAGATCATAGTCAATCAAAGTTCACAACTGGAATATTTACATTTACTAAAACTAAATTTTACTGATTACTGAAGAATTTATTCAATAAGGAAACTACTACACCAGTAAGCACTCTATGGTTTAAACAGTTTACTTAAAAAGATTATCCCTTTGGCTATCAGACTCTCTATATGCTGATCTATGCATAATCCTTAATAGATGTATAATAAATATTTAGTTTCTTATGAAACCGTGACAACATATCAAACATTATGACTTTACAAAAAATTGCATATTTTTCCCTAACATTTTATGATTTCTGACAAGGTTAATTATTTAACGTTGAGATTAACTTATAACACATCTTGAAGCATGAGGTTTTCCCCATATCCATGAGGAAAAAGTTGCACCCTGAAGAAATTAACTTTCCGAGATGTCTGCAGGTGATGCAGACCTTTCACAACCTAATTTCTGATGATGAAGAAAAATGAAATTATGGTTAGTCCCATGAGATAGCATGGCTTGAGCATTTTCTGTCTATGAGTCTTCTGCTTACCCTTGGGTTTGGTTTGCACTCATGCATTTAATCTGTATTTAATATGCTGAAAGATGGAGCTGTCTTTAGTCTTTTCAGTGGTTTGAAGTGAAAGGAATGGAATATTTGGCTCAGCATATACGTATATATATATATATATATATAATGATTTTTAAGCATTTTATATATTTGGACAATAAAAACATATGTAAAAAAGTGTCATGTAATGTAATTTATTTAAAAACCCTGCAAAAATCACTGACTATTGGTGCAGTTAATTTTATTTACCCAGTTTCACTTAGCACCTAAACCCATGATTTGGTAGTGCCACAGCACTCTGTGCAGGAAAAGGTTTTGAGAAAACACTTAGCACAGGATGCTGTTGGCCATACCCGATGTCAAGGTGCCTAACCCAGCCTGCTGACACCTGCTGCGATATTAAGGGAGTTTTCAAATTCAGCCCAAGATAAAGCAAGGTTTGTCCCTTTCAGTTTCTTCTGCCTTAGTCTATAATATAATTTTTTTACAGATGAACATAGCATATGACAAAAAAATTAGCTAGTTTCCTAGCAAAATCTATATCTTAACAATATTTGTGAACATGAACATCTTGACATAAGGATGAGTTTCAGGGGCCTTTAGGATTTATTATCCCATGTGTTCTTGGGTTAGATAATCCTTTAACCATCAGTTAGCATAATGTGACCAATAATCTATTCAGAATTATCTCTGAAGTTTGACAGTTGAAAAGCTGAATAAAAGGTAGTTTTCACTAGAGCAAGTAAGTGCTTTAGAGACTGCCTCTCCCCTATATTAATTCTCAAAACAGCAAGAGTCTAGGCTGAACCATAAATCAGCAAATCTAAAAGCTGGTTTTGATATACCAGTACAAATGTACTTTGTCATACCGGATACTGAATGAACTACTGTTACAACTCTTGGGATGCAAGGGTTTTGGGACTGTGGTAGAAAAGGGTAGCATGGAGAACAAAGGTAAAGGAAGTAGTTTCCAGTAATACTCATTAATATATGGCCTAAATTTTAGGCAGCAAGAAGAGAGGAAAACATAAAAGCTCTAAGTCATTTAAAGGCTGCATAATAATAGATTATTTCAGAGAAATAAAACTAAAAAATACTAACATATTCATCTAATAGAGCTTCAGGAGTTGATTGTACTTTCTACCTCACTTTACTGTATTTTCCTTCATGAATCCAAAAATTGCCAAGATAACATAAACAGTGGCATGGATTCTCATAGCTGACATAAATCCTGGTAGTATGTCTGAAGAAAACTAAGTTGTGGCTTGGAGAGAAATTGATTCAGACTCTACATATGAACACCTTATGTAGTTATGGATCACAGTGTCTTCCCACACCACCCAAGAGAAGTCTCCTGTTGCCAAAGTGATAAGCTAAACTGTATATAATCCATACAGCACATCTATGTGATGTTTACTGTCATGAAGAAATTCATGCTCAGATTCAAAGTGAGATTCTTGCAAGAATCAAGAATAAGGATTCATTTTCCTTTCCTGCTCTTCCCAAACTGTAAACATGCTCAATTTGATACTTTTGTTCAAGCAAGCGAAGGAAACAAATCCTGGAGAATGAATGTAACTCCTGTCAGTTTTGATCTACTTTTTCCTGGGATTTGCTAATAATTGCTGAATTTTGCAAAAACCTATGCTCCTAACAAAAGAAAAAAAAATTGAAAAAAATACAGTGCTACACTTAGTGTGCCTCAGAGTTCTCTTCCTCACAGCTTTAATCATTCTTTGCATGAAGCTGATATCACCTGACCCTCTTCTGCTCTAAATCAGAGTAAGAACATTCAGGTCAATATGTACTGATCTAAAAACATCTAGAATGGGTTCATCAGGGTGGGCTGAACAAAACAGTGTTGACTGATCTAATACACACAATCAATACTACTTTACTGTGTGGCTATTTGCAGTCCCAGATAGATGAAGGTTAATGTAGGCATTGCCTTTGAGGATCCCAAGGGTAAAGGCTTAATATCCTCTTTCCCTCAATGACACTTCACTTGAAAGCAGCTACAGGAGGGGCACTTCTCTGGCAATGTAAGATTCATGTTTGTTATGCTGTTTCCTAGAATAATCTCACTCATGCAAGACTGAAAAAAGGAACATACATTTTTATGCCAATAAATATTAGAAATTTCTTGTTTCTTAGGACTCATAATAAATCATGTATGTTTATGGATACATTGGCTACTTTTCAGTAAAACAGCCAATGCTTTTGCCAGAAGTTTTTGGAATACCAACAACATAACCTACCAAAAAGGCATGCAATTTGTAACCTATTTCTTTAAATCAAAAAATTCCATTTGACATTATGCATCAACAGCACTATCTATCAGTCCTGGCAGACTGGATAACATATTTTCAGGTAGTATTCTCCAAGACTAACAGGATTCACCAAGAAATAAACTTTCAGAGTAATCTAATTGTTAATAATTGACTGCATATTAATATGTAGCTATTGTGCCTCTGTGTTGCATACAGCCTTCTATGCTGTTCGTAATCTTACTTAATCTGTTTGCTTTTAAATTAAATATACTTTAAATTTCTTCTTCTGATATTATTCATAAGACTTTAAAATATATAACAAGTTACAGCTTTTCATTTATCCAGCCTTACTTATTTATTCACAGACTACTAAATCTATAACCTAGCATCATATTTCTATTGCTCTTGCTAAGCCACTTAAATGGTGCCCTTGCAGTGCACCAGCAGCTCCTAGACTGAATTACAGCCTTCTATATAATTAGAGATGTTACATTATGTGATAAGCAACGTCTAATTGCAAATCCACTAAGTGGTTCTCTGAAGCACAGCCTTCTCCTGCATCTCTGATTACTTCTGAAAATGAAGAATTCCACAGTTCATTTACAATGTCAGGACAGGCCCATCTCAGTTCTGTATCATGAACCCTATGTTCTTATTTTAAGACTTAGTAAAACAGTTTCCAAACAGCAGTGCCTGAAAATCTGGGTACTATTTCCATGATGCCTGCTTCACTAAAACCCAAATGCAGCAAAGATACCATGGTGTCTGTTTCTGATGTTTTTTAATATGTTGAAGGTATCATCCTTTTCTTTTTAGCCAAAAAAAAATACAGCAGAATATCTACAGGAGACATCACCTTCATACAGAAAACAACATGCTGAGTCCAAAATTCTCTTTCTTAAATCCAGTGCAACAAACTATGCAGTAATAAAAGCTAGAAATTTCACATGTAATAAGTGATAGGAACAGAGCTTAGGCTGTCAAGATTTAAAGTGAATGCATGACTAAAAGTACTATTTCTGTTTGCCTGCAGGCAAACCCATCAATGCGCTGGATCTGTTAGGAATTTACTTTTTGAATTATAAACCAGTTTTTTTCATTTGTATTAGCAGCATAAATTCCTGTATAAGAAAGGAATCATAATAATTTCAATGCAATCAGAAGGCTGTGGATGTGTTTTCTGTTCCACTGTGGTATAAACAGTGACTAAAAACCATGAAAAAGCTAAGATAGGTTTACAGTTAGATACTTTAGCTATGGTATATTGCTTCAGGTTTCATAGCAGATGAAAAAAGTAAGAAAGAAAATTAAACACCGGGAAAAAAAAATAGAAGCAATAATGACAGAGCAGACTATTCTCCAAATCTGTTAGTCTCTGAGTACGAGTGTGATTATGGTATCTTGGTTTTTGTGGAAGAAAACATCAGTCATATGATACCATATATCCCCTTCTGCAAAAGGAAAAGTACTAAGCTAAGGAAAGGGATGCAGCCTCTGTGCAGATGTGTGTAAACTGGTGTCACTGGCTTCTTCTTACGAAGGAAAAAAAAAAAAAACAACTGAGAAAAGACTAAGTCTAAGGAATAATTTGAGGAGAGATTGTAACAAAGAAATGTGCTAGCCTTAAGTCTATGTAAGATGTACTTCTAAATGCATCAGAGTCAAGACCATAGTTTAAAAACTCTGGTGAAGGTGACTGGAAAAAAAAAAAACCATGAGAAAATTGTAAGATTTAACATAGAGTGATAATCTGAGAAGGAAAACCTGCCCTAGTAACTAGAGATACCTTCTATAAGGAAGTTAGCAGTATTTTTAAAATAGTGAAGGGGAAGATTTTTTTTAAAAAAAAAAAGGTGATGTACATTCATGCTCTGGATCATGTGAGAGGGAAAACTTACATTACTTACATCTTTGTGTAGTTCTCCCAGCCCCTCTGAGCACATGGATTTTTTTCAACATCTATGGGATGAAATTGCTTGCAATTGCACCAATATAATTCAGAAACACAGACTTGCTTGTGCTGCCTTCCATCCCCAGACTTTTTTTATTCTTGAGATATTATTTATTTGACATGAGGCTTTTTCCTTGAAACAAAATAAATAAACTAACAAAAATGAAGTGATTGAGAGCAAACTTCACTGGATCTGCTGTAGCTTTGTATTTTTGCTTTTTAAGATTTTTTATGTAACTGAGAATGCTGCATAAGTTCTCAACACAAGCAAAATTTGCACTGTTTGTTGTGAAGTTCAAGTGAGAATTTCAGACTAAATTATCATTATTCTGTACAGTACTGACTGCTTCAAATGTGATCTCTTTGATGAAATGAATGTAAATAATATCCTACTGGATGTAAGATGCCTAGAAATGTGGGGTTTTTTTATGGAAACAATCTTTTGTCAGGAGATGAGGTGCAGAGCAACATTCATCTTAGATTTACTCCATTGCTCTGAAATAAAATAGCTCTTTTCATGAATAAAGGTAATCAAAACCATCAGGAAGATACATTTCTGTAAAAAAAAGGAAGCACTTCGATTCAAACAAAATATCACACTACATAATGTTAATATGACACAGTCATTGAAATATGTTCCATAAGCATGAATGATTTTTTTCATTCAGTATCTAGAATAAAGTAGTAGTCATAATCACAATTTAAAAAGTATCAGAAAATATATGATCAGGTTTATTTTCTGTTTTCTGGACTGTGTCTTTAGGCTCTTGTAGGTCGGTGATCATAACTGACACACAAATTCATTAAGAAAAAGACTAAAGGAAGAAGTTGTTGGAAATCTAGGACAATATTCAATCATGAATAATCCTTAAACTTGCAGTTACTTTTGTTACATGCCAGTAGATTTAAGCATATCGATAATACACTGTCAATAGTACACTATTGCAGCAATATGCAAAATACTGGAATATCCAAATAGAATAGTAATGCTTGTTTGGACAGAATTTGTTGAGATTTTGTTAATGCTTTCAAATGAGAGGAGTGATCTCAAGAAGACCTTATAACAGAAGACATTATCAAGTTCCCTACCCTTGTCCTTTTCATACTCTCTCTTGAAATGAGGGGCGCCTAGCAGTGCTCAGAAAATCATCTCAAAATAAAGGATGGCTCTGTGGACTGAGAGGCAAATTAAACCATACCAAACTCTATAAACAATATCTCACAATAAATGTAAGAAGCAGAGAGCAAAGTAGAGAGACTGTAAACAATTCTTTCAGCCGCTGCTATAAAACAAAACTACAAACCCAAAGGAAATGAAAGGTGTGCAACATAATTCAATCAGTTTTGTAATGGAGATTATAAAAGTAAAAGGTACTGAGGAAAGTGATAAAATATTTGTGTCAAAGAAATATAAAAAATTGATATAAAAAGTAATTATATCATGGACATAAAAGATCATCTCTTTCCAGTATACTAATATTAGACATTTAAATAAAATAATTTCTTATGGAGGCCATAAGACTTATGAAATTGTAAAGTAAAAGCTGTTTAAAACAGCAAATTAGTAGCATGTTAAATTAAGCATGCTGAATATACATTTCAATTGCATTACATAGAGAAGTGATTGTTAATGGGAAATGACTGTGCTACCTAATACCACTCAGGGAGTGCTGAACCGTACACCTGAAATTTCAGAGACCTGCTTGGAAAAAACTTGTCCTTGCAGGAGGCCTTTGTAGGGTCATCATATGCTACAGCTGGTCAGTGCTGGGGGAACTCAGCCACCGCTGGGTATTTTCTGGCCAGCCAAGGTAGCATGATGAGAGGCAATTTCACTCAGGTTTTCCTGTCTTTGTTAACCTATTCAGTAAATCCATCCTGCTAATTGTATCACTCCAGAATGTGCCTCAGCAGGATGGATCCCAGGCTAGGCGGTGCCCAATAACTCACTTTTTCAGTTTTCTTCCCAATCCTAGTCCCATGCTTTCTGAAGTTATAAAAATATCAGTTCACTCCTGGCAGTTTGCCTTTAGTAAACTAACTAATTTTCTCAGAAAGCAGACTCAGAAGTGATCTGAGACAGTTTGCTCCCAGTTGTACCATACCAGTACCAGTACTAGTTTTGGCTCCCCATGCCCTGTGTGGTCTCCAGCAGGTCCCCACTACCACCTCATACAGCAGGGTCTGCAGTAGTTGTGCTCATTTTCACGCCACTACAAATCACACCATTTTCCTAGCCTGTAGCACAATGTTGTTGTTATTTTGAAAGGCTCAGAAATAGATGCCTCCATCATCCTTCTCAAATTGTTTCAGCCTTGTTGCTTCCAGAGAAGATTGTTAGCAAACGCCCCATAAGGACAGCCATAAAGAAAGGACACGCCACATGTTCTCAGGGAAGGCAAGGCACAGGCAATGTGTGCACTGTGGCTCTGCTCCACCTGTCCTGGGGCTTGGGCCCACCCTTGGAGCAACTGGGAATGGAGCCATTAGCAGCTTTCAGAGTCAGGAACTACAAGACCTCATCCTGTTTTAACAACAAGACGGAGCAAAAACTTTCAGGCATGTATCTAACACCTCATATAACATGGTGGTGGATTGAAATGAACAATAAATAGTTAGAACATTCTTTTAGTGTTTAAAGAAGGAGAATGCCAGTCTATCAGGGTATTTGCTGTTGATTCTACCTTGGTATGGTGGAGAAAAAAAATGCAGAGGAAAAGAAACAACAAATGGTCTTTCACATGCTGACACAGAGTTGCCTTAGTGAAATACTGATCAAAACACCACTAAATTCAAAAGACAAAGTGTGATCTTTTATTTTACCAGAAGATTGCTCCCAAAGAGTGTTTTAACACATTTGTGTCAGCACCTTTAGTCTTCACCTTGTGTTTCAAAGATATGAAGATTAGCCAGTAAAATTACCTTCTGCTGGAGGCTAGACCCACATAACAAGATGCAAAATAATTTTAGGACACAGATTTTTCAGACATTTGATTTTCTGCAGAAGTGCTGTGCTAAAATAGGAAATTCAGAACAATTTTGAACCTTCTGGGATCGGGTCCCCCCTCACATACTGAACAAAAATGCAAATTAGGAGGGATGCTGCTTGGAGATCACAGGTGTGTGAGGTTTTAGCTGATTCCTGAGCACTATCCTAACCACATCTTTAGTTGTTCAGTGAGTATGCTTAAAATTAATAATGTGTTTAGTAGCTTTCTGGAGCAAAGCCTAAATCTTTCAGTTATCAAAATGTTTTTAAGGCCTAAGCCAAAAAATACACATATCATAAAACTGTAAATGTTTTAAAAAAATGAACATAAATCCTGAACTAAGATAACATCAAGTATCTTTATACCATTACAGGCAAAAATGGATCTAATGACTTGGACACACAAGTAAACTATGTGGATATAACACATCATAAACATCAGTTGCTCTGTATGAGTCAGTTATGTGTTTAGCCAGTTGTAAATGTGATACAGACCTTTTTTTCAGAGATGCAGAGTTCTTTGAACACTTTTGAAGCCTCAAGCACTTCAAAATAAAAAAAAAAATCATGCAAGCCTGTGGAGTACTCCTGCTTGCTTACCTTAGAACTGTTCTTAAATGTGTCTCAAGTATTATTTAAATATTTTTAACAAAGGAGACTGAACAAATAACAGTCATCATCCTTAATAGTTTGCTGTACACAGTCACTGTTTTTCCATTGGATGTCTACCTTAAGACAGTTTTTCTAGGCAAATTTCCTGAACATGCTTTTGAAAATTGTTCACATGGTAAGTGTCAAGACTTGTTTGATTGACCATATAGCACATCTACTGTTTCTTCTTTATATGCTAAATCTGCTACCTTGTCAAAGAAAGAAATTATATTGCTTCAACTTAATTTGCTCCTGATCTTTTTGCCAATTTATTATCCTCTAGGTGTTGATAAATTGATTGCTCATAGTGTGTTCTAGTACATTTCTTGGAGTCAAGACTGGGCTAACCTGATAATTTTCTGGATCATCCTCTTCTTAAAAGTAGGTATAACACCTGGCCATACCCACTCTATCTTTACCTTACATGACCTCGGTAAGTTTCTAAAACCAATTTCTAATAATCCACACACAGATTCAGCTCGTCCTTTGAACACACCTCAGTGAATCTCATCATGCCATGTCCATTAAATTCACTTAGTCAAACACTGATTAGCTAGCTCTTTTATTGCATACCCTCTGGTTAAAATTGATTTTTTTAAATAGCTGGTCAACTAGCCACCGTTGCTGAAGTGAAAAAGACCTTTTCTGTATCATCTGCTATATACTCTCCTTTTCTGCTAACTAACAGCAGTATCAAAAATCAGAGGAAGTTAATCTAATGAGAATCTTTTTGTTACCTTTTATACTGTTATGTGGTTTAGCTTTTCTGACACCTTTTCAGATGACTCTGTTCTTCTTTTCTACTTCATTATAGTTATGGCATTTTGATTCCCCATTTTGTACAATTCCTTTTCACTTTTCAGGATGTTAAAAAAACTTGGTGCTGCCATATTATTCCTTTGTTCAAATTCTGCTTCAGGAGAATTTTCTGTTCTACCTTAACCACAGTCAATGCAAGATTATCTGCATTCCTATTGTCCCTCAAGTTTATTTCCAAGATATCTTAGTTAACAGGTCTTTTAGCTCATTTCCTGTCTGAAATCCATTACTTTATTTTTCTGCTTACAGTCCTTCCTTTTAACAGTGACTATTTTGTGACAACTAAATTTTTAACCAATGTCTCTCTTAGTGCAAATCAAATCTAACGTAACCACTTCCATTTTAACATTTTCAGTGTTGTGGGTGGACCCTGGCCAGCAGCTAAGCACCCATGTAGAAACTGTCTCACCCCGCTACCATTGGCCCCCGTTGGGATGAAGGAGAGAGCAAAAGTGAAAAAGCCTCATAGATCCACGTAATTGCAGGGTAACAAAGGAGAGAAGGAAGGAGAGGAAGAAAACCCAAGTGATGCAAGGACAATTACTTTTCGCCTCCTATAAGCAGTTCAGGCAGTCTCTAAGCAACAGCTGCTTTAAAAAAAAAACGCTCTGCAATTTTCATTTCAGAGCATGATGTTATATGAGAGAATATAAGTTTGGTCAGTTTGTGTCAGCTGTCTCAAATGTGCTCCTTCACAACTTCTTGTATACTTCAGGCTTATTAACAAAAGTAGAATAGGAAAAAGAGAAAACCATGAAGGTGTGCAAACACTCTTCAGTAACAGCCAGATTGGTGTGTTTTAGGAACAAATCCAAAACACAGTACTATATAGGATCCTATGAAGAAAGTTATCTCCATCCCAGTCAGACACAGTAGTGTGTCTTGAAATAAGTAAATGTTCTCAGTGTTGTCAAGAACTTTATAAACCATTGATGTCCTCACATATTATCGTGCTAACATATACTGAAATAATAAGAGTTCTTCATTATCACAGAATCCTAGAATTATAGAGTAGCTTGGGTAGGAAGGGACCATACCATAGAACAATAGAGTGGTTTGGGTTGGAAGGTACCTTAAAGATCATCTAGTTGCAAACGCCCTGCCATGGGCAGGGATGCTCATCTACTAGATCAGACTGCTCAGGCCTTGAACATTTCCAAGGATGGGGCATCCACAATTACTCTGGGAAACCTCGTCCAGTGCCTCACTACTTTCTGAGTATAAAATTTCTTCTTAACATCTAAACTAAATCTCTCCTCTTTTAATTGAAAACTGTTGCCCCTTGACCTATCACTATGTGCCCATGTAAAAAGTTGTTCTCCCTCTTTTTTATAAGCCCCCTCTAAGTTCTAGAAGGCATGATGAGGTCTACCTGGAGTCTTCCCTTCTCCAGTCTCAACAACCCCAGCTCTCTCAGCCTGTCTTCATAGGCAGAGATGGCACAACCCTGGAATCATCTTTGTAATTCTCCTCTGGACCTGCTCCAACAGGTCCATGACTTTCTTATTCTTAGTAGTCCAAAGCAGGACACAAGACTCCAGGTGAGGTCTTATGAGGTCAGAGTAGAGAGTGAGAATGAAGATGAGGGGGAAGTGGAAGAATTCTCTTTGCTCAATAAAAAGCCTCTCATAATATTCTAGAGAAATATTTTGCACTACATCCATGGAAAGACACAATCTATGACCTTTTTTTACTCTTTAAAGTTCCCTCAGAACTTCTCACAGGTTTCTCTCTTATCCCTGTCTTGTCTATAGAAAAAGTATTTATGAAAAACTGTTCAGAAGCTCAGAGGTGGAAGTGCACATAAATGCCAGAAATCACAGAACATCTTCCAAATTCTTTTGAAATAATGGCACAGGGACACAGTAGACCATGGCTACCAGTAACACAGAGTTTAACAGCTTGCATTTGAGAGTAATGACAAAAGAGGGAATTCTCCAAAAATACTATATCTATCACTTCAGTTAAGTGCAACTATATGATAAAACTTCAAATTACTCCTATGTAGCATCAAAGTACGTTCTGTAGTACTTCTGTAAGAAGTGAGGTTTATGGAGCAGAACTTGGTGATCACCTTTGGCAGAAAAATCAGTGAGAAATCAGTTTTGTTGCTCTTAAATTATTAGTCATTTCACTGATCACTGCAAATTAAAAACTCACAAAAAATGAGGCCATAGCCAAGCAATAAAGCATAAGGATTAAAAAATGAAATAACACTCAATTAAAAGACAAAACAAAAAATTATTGATAGTAGCAGTAATAGTGGGAACATTAATAAACACTGCACCAGTCTTTCTGTCAGTAGATTTAGTAAATGACAGATTTAAAATTTTATTGTGTATTTCATTATAATTTTGGTAAACACACACAGTGACACTGGTAGATATATTTCAGGTGACCATAATTTTCCAACAAAAATTGTATTGTAGTAAATTAAATTGAAATATTGTTTACCTGTAAAGTGCTGAAAGTGGCCGCTTGTTGCCAGGTTTTGGTCTGTATGGTTTTGGTTCTCCTGCCATGTTGATATCTGAAAGCAAACATTTGATATCAGCAAGTCAAATGTCTGGAAGTTAGAGTGAGTTTACAAAGGCATCGTCAAGTCACAGGAAATGAGTAACAGGCAGTGAAAACGGACAGATACCTAAAACATCTGTCTAGTTTTTACCTTTTCTGAATTGATTGTGTAATACTTTCCTAAAAATTCTTATTGTAATGCATGAACAGTTTAGGAAAAATATCAGTTATTGTTAACAGTAACAGAGAGAAATGACATTTTTAAACACAGAGGTTTCCACTCATGAAGGTGGAGCCAGTAGTGTATTTCTATTACAGAAGAAGATTTGAGTGGTAACTTAGATGTTGAAACAAAGTATGATCTCAAGTCACATTCTGCTGTGGAGGACTGCAATGGTTCTGAAGAGTTCCCCTTTAGGGTCTAGAGAAACGCACACTGACTTTTAACTGCTACTTCAACGTCCACTCAGAAAGTAATTCTTCAGGAGCAAATAAGGGAGTATCTATTTCCTGTCCCAAATGCATCTTTCCTTGGAGAAAGAGAAAATCTTGTTTTGCAAATGCTTTATCTTAGGCAGATATTCTCAACAAGATCTGAAATCCTGTAAATACTTACTAAAAGTTCACTTATAACTGAAATGTGAAAAAACAGTCAAGCTTATATAGACATTAGCCATGCTTGTTCTCAAATTTGTCTTTTCATTTGAATCATACTCAAAGACATACCAGGAAATACATGCCCCTCATTACGATTGCTATAACAGTTACACATGGAGAGAGAGGCACAGACCCTTCTGTGGGGAATACCTCGAGCATAGGAAGCTGCCTATGTAAACACAAACCCATATTAAAAACCTCCTCCACTCTGATTGAATGTTGCAAAGTTGACATTACAACAAATTGTATGTATGAAGTGAAACTTCTGACCAGGAAACAAATTTGAGGGATGTTGCAGTGAAATCTCTTCTCTGCTTCAGTAATATAAAAAAAGAGTAACAGTCAACAAAATCATTGGAGTTATTTCAGTGTAAAATTGCTATGACAAAACAGCATATCCCATTAAACATGGAATCGCATGGTGATCAAGACTTTCAGGAAAATACATGTTCTTGGTAAAATCTACTTTTAGCCTAAAATTGAGTGTAGTGGAAGGAAAAGGGAAGTAGAAAGCTGAGGTGTAGAAGGAGGAAGCAACACTGTTCAGTACAGTGATGGTAAAAGCTCAAATATTTTTATATATTTACTCTTGACCTCAAAAGATGCACTAAAAGCCTAAGACTTATTGACTGGATACATTTATTTCACACAAAGTGAATAATAAAAAAAAAAATCAATCTGACATTTTTTAACAGCCAGAAACATTGAAAATGTATGCCCCTTAGATTTTTTTTTTTATTAACTAAAAGTATTTTTCCACTGGAAATTTCATGCTTCAAACATTTAAAAGAATTTAAAAGACTTTTACTTATTTTCCATCCAAATTTGATATTTTGAGCTCAGCCAACACCTATTTAAAACTATGCAAGGACAAGAAATTAAATGCTTTCATCTAGAACTATCTCACATAATATATTTTACTAACATTTACTTTATATAAAGCATCTTGGAATTAAATCTGACAAGTATTTTTTGTAGGAGTCATATTACCATTAATTCATAATTTTTCATAAAATATTTATTTTTTAACAAACTTTCTAAAATTGGACGGACATTGGTGACAGGTTTCATACCTCCTTGAAATGCTTTCCTGCACTTAATTTTAAGCAACTACTTTATTAAACATATTATTTTTGTCTTCCATTTTTGTTAAAAATTCAGCTATGATGTCCTTATTTCAAGAAATATAAATTCTACACTGTTGAATCAAGAAAGTAAACACCCATCATTTTTGAAAGCCACTGAAGAATTTTCATAGCTCTCTTGCATTTCCATTGGCCCCTGAAAGTAACAGAATTGGAACTAAATTTTTATCCTGTGATGTTTATGATAATTAGACCTTTTCACTCTATTTTAATATGTCAGCTTTAAGGTCATTGACTGCATTGACTTTCCCACTTTTCCCACTACAAATAGGGCAGATTTTTAAGAAAAAAAACAGAATTATAATCTGTTCTTGGGAAATACCAGAGGGTGTTCTTCACACTACCATTACATTCACAATTTTTTCATATCTTTCATCGGCTACTGTTTCAGAACTACATCCCCTGTCACTATTCTTAGGCGTATGAACATCATCAGGTTTTAAGAATTTTTTCATCTCCTTCCAGGAGAAATCAATACTTTCTTGATGATTTTTCTTGTAGACCTACATTTGTAGCTCTACAAGTCCCAGTTTTAAACAAAGGTGAGTCATGTAGAAGGTTAAAGGCTCGTTTGTTTTGTGTCCTCTTCATTTCAATCAAAAATGTCAAAAAGGTAACACTGAAAGAGATACAGTGACAAAGCTGTTCAGAATCAGTTCAGATTCCCTCACAAATAAATGTCTAAACATGCCAGCAGAATACAGTGAACTACTTTATACATAGCAATAGCCAAAAATTCTCTTTAACGCAGGAAATAGTTCATAGAAAAACTGTACACATGGGGCTTTTCTGTTAATATGAAAATGATTGAATAGCTCTGCAATTCCCTAAGCACTTTGTAGCAAGTTAAGAATGGATGTAGAAAATGCTTTGAAAAGTTAGAACCAATTTTCACCCTATTATTTTTCAGCACTATCTACTCCATCCTCAATTTTCTAAGATTAGAAGTGAACTTGTCAACATTTCACAGGATAGATTATTTCTATCCCAACTGGATATCTTGTGAGATAACTTGTTCTCTTCCTTCATCCATCATTAGTTTTACAGCAGACATTTACATCTACTAGATCATAAACTGTGTGTCAAATAAATGTCTTGGCTGCAGCATGGAGAATTACCTGCACTAATGATCCCACCCCATGGAATGCATAAGTGTATAACTACTTATGCTGTTAAATTAGATTCTGTGTTTGTACATGAATGTATCAGACAACTTGACAAGGGACACAGACATTCACAGTGCTTCTGGAGAGGCACGGACTTGATGGATTGGGCACTCAGTGGAAAAGGAATTGGCTGATGGTCTCACTCAAAAAGTTGTACTAAATGGGTAGATTTTCTAAGTGGAGACCTGCTGATGAGTGACATTCTTCAGGGATCTGTGTAGGAACTGGTGCTCTTTAGCATCTTTGGGAACACAGATGGTGGAATTGAGTACACACTCATCAAGTTTGCAGGTGATGTCAAGCTTTGTGGTGGAGCTAATATGCTGTAGGCAAATGATGGTGTCCAGAGGGATCTTAAGAGACAGGAGAGGTAGACCTGTGTGAACCTCAGGCTAGGTGCAAGGTTCTGCACCTGGGTCCAGACAATCCCACACATGAATACAGGTTGGGCAGAGAATGGATTGAGAACAGGATATGGGGGTGTTTGTGGATGAGAAGCTTTATATGACCTGCCAATGTGCTCTTGCAGCCCAGAAAGACAATTGTATCCTCGGCTGCATGAAAAGCACCATGTCCAGCAGGCTGAAGGAGGTGATTCTGCCACTCCACTTTGCTCTTGTGACACCCCCCTTGAAATACTATTTCCAGGTTTGGGGTCCACAAGATAGGATGCAACAAGAAGGTCCGCAACAAGAAGGTCCACAACAAGAAGGATGTGAATCTGTTGAAGCAAGCCAATGCGATGATCAGAGGGCTGGAGCACCTGTCCTATTAAGACAGGATGAGACAGTTAGGATTGTTCAGTCTGGAGCAGAGAAGACTTCAGAGAGACCTTACAGAGACTTTCCAATACCTGCATGGAGCCTACAATAATGCTGGAGATGGACTACAGGAGCATGTAGTGATAGGATGTAGTGATAGCACAAGTTATAATTACTTCAAACTGAAAGAGAGTAGGTTTAGATTAGATATTAGGAAGATATTCTTTACTGTGAGGGTGGTGAGGCAATGGAACAAGTTGCCCAGAGAAGTTTCAAGGCCAGGTCGGATGGGTTTCTGTAGAAAGTATCACTGCCCAGAGCAGGGGAGTTTGAATGATGTGATCTTTAAGGTCCATTCCAACTGAAACAATTCTATGATTGTATTATTCTATGAAGGAACGGAGCAGCCCAGGGAATTTCACATTATTTTCTCTATTGTATGCTATGTACTTAGACATCCACTTTAAAGTAAATCATCACTGAAATTCAAGATTCTAAGGAAACATTATAAATAGAAAAGTTACTATGCAGACAACAGCACATTGTAATGCAGTAGTCTGGTCTCTCTGTGCTTTCAGAATCAAATGAGATTAATGTCTATTAAAATAAATGCATTACCAGTTCTATATTTTCCTATTACCATAATTAACAGAGGTTAGTCAAAATAAAAGATCTAGATTTCATTCAAGATTCTGTGTCATCAGCAGAATATATCTAACTTTAAGTGTGGTATTTTTATTTGTAATTATACTGAAAATTTCTTAGCGGTTAATAACAAGAAGTAAAAATAACTTTATAAAGAGCATGAATACTGTTATAGAGGGCAGTGATTGCATTCAATGCCTACATAAGTTTGTCTGAAAAAGCAGCTCAGCTTTCTCCTATGACCATTTCCTACGACTGATTGCCTACCTCCTCTAGGCACTCGAGTAATGACCAGGAAGACTCTGGTGTATGAACATCCCATTTTTGGAGGGGCAATATCACCTAGCCTTGGTACTTGGCTCACAGATTCCCTGGCAAAGCAACCTGAGAATCTGGCCCTGAAGGCACCAGTTGACAGGCTTTGTAAGTGTAAGCAATGATATCTAAAGAGCACTCATACCCTAGAAATATTTCAGTATTTCTTAGCACCTGCCCCTCAGATTTTTTAAAAAGGTTATTTAAAAGAGAAAAAACAAAACAAAAAGCAATCAATTGTTTTATTTCATAAAAACAAATGCCATAAACAAGAAGCTTCAATTGGCAGTAGTTCAACTTTGTGGCTTTCTGCTGCAAATCCAGAGGCTGTGTCTCAGTCTGTATCTAACCTACAAAATTAAATAGAGCCTTTCCTTGTTTCTTGGCATGACTTTTGCCACAGTTTACAAGTACTCTCCCATTCAATTTCAAGATATAGGCAGACAATGCACATGATTTAGGAACTAGTGCTGATTGGCATTTCATCCAGTGATAGAGAATGGATCCAAGTACCTATAATAAGATATTAATGACGTGATCTCTGAGTGTGGGCTACATGTCAGAAAGACTGGACACAGAGACTAGGAGCCAAGAAAACTATAAGTACCTCTATAACACAAAAGTTGATTTTCTAAGACACGTTTCATCAGATGCTCTGATGTTCTGACACATTCTTCTGAATCGTTATGGAACCTGAGACATTCCTTAAAAAATCCTACACTTGTCTGACTTAAAATTTTGGATGAAAATGGGTGCCATTGCTTGCTTCCAAATCAGCTATGCTTTAGACCAAGATTTAATGGAAGAAAGGGTAATTTAAATTAACATACAGAGAAAGAATTCACACAATGAATATGGGTAGAGAGAAATCAGGATGCATTTTCTCCTCTTACAGATTACACAAGTTGTATAGGAGAGAAGAGAAAGACCAAGAGGTAGATGTAGTTTAGAGAAAGCCTGCAGATATATGATTTATAGCATAACTGAACAAAGCTAAAGCTAATCTGTCTTTCTTTTATACTCTGCTGTCTACTAGTCTTATAAATCTCACTGCTGCCTGTTAAAGGAATTTTAATGAAGTCATATGACATTTTTTACATCACAGACTTTCTTTATTCTTTATATGTTCCATTGATTACATTTCATCTGCTCCCTTTTCTTCATCTCTAGCTTGTGAAAAAAAAAGAAAAAAACAAAACAGAAAGCAAAGGACAGCTCTCAGTTCTCTTCCATTCTGTGCCCAAATTGCGCAGCTGTAAAGATGAAATTTCCCAGAAAATTGAACACAAGCTCAAATTAACTTTCAAGGCTAGTAAAATATTAAACGAAGGTCTGGGTCACACATTTTCCTTTTCCATAATGGTATTAAAAATAATTTGCTTGTGGGGATCTCAGCTGCATTTGGATTTTCTCTTAGCATTGAAGTAATTGGAAGCCTTTTCTTGTACAAAGATGACAGCTATTGTTAATGCTTCATACAGAAAGAGCTGCTGGTTGAATAGTATATGAAATTGCTTTGTTCAACCATTTCTTCTTTCATTAAATACTGCTAAAATAAAACGAGGCTATAGGATTATATAAGCTATCATTCTTAACACCAGTCAGTATCAAAAGTGTCAGGTGTCACCTTGCAGGAAAGTTTTTTCTGTTCCCCAGGGAACTGGGTTGGTGTGAGGACAGGCGACAGATACAGGGGGAAATCCTGTACTGTCTATATGCCCATCACAAACCATTCAAGGCCCTGGAGAGAGCAATCGGCTGCAGAATGGATGCAAATGTATTTTACAGCTGAGATGGAGCGTCAGTCTGCCTTGTTTTTTGTCTGTTTGCTGCCATCACTGCACCTCCTGCCCCAAGAAACGACACAGTCACTGGGAAGAACTTCCTGCCCCATTGGTTGTGCAACCAGCAGTGGTCCATGCCCATGCCCAGCAGAGAGGCATCACATGCCTGTGGAAGGGAAGAGTGCTTATTTGTGGCCTCTGGCCAACTGCTCAGCTCAGGGGACTTTGTGGCCATAGCTACTTGTCTGCAGACCAACTCCATGAGAACTGTGGAAGTTTGGGTGTTAACAATGGAAACCCCCAGTCTGGTTTGTGCCATGGTAGCCATGAAGCTGACTGTTACATGTGCTCTTCACCTCACTAGAGACAAACTATAGATGTTGGCAAGTACAATCTTCCTGTAAGAATATCCTTTTAATTTAATCAAGTTTTCAGCTTCTGTTTCCCACCCAGAGAACAGGATTTCTACATACCAAGTACTTGTTTAACACATGGAGTAGCAAATTCTTCACATGCTGAAGATTAACATTGCCACGAGGCTATTAGAATACAATAGACATCAGGAACCTTCTGCTATCTCCAGGAAAAAATAAACTGTTTTAATTACATGTTTAGTAATTAAAAAAAAAAATATTCAAGCAGGGACTCTCATATGATTCCTGCTCACATTTTACCTTCTCATTTTTGCTGTTAATAAGAAGCAGAAATAGTCCTTGACTTACAGCTTCTCATTTTTTTTGGGTTTTTTTGTTTGTTTTTTTTTTTTTTTCTAGACAGTGAGGTGTGCAAGGATCACCTTTGCTTTCTCTTGATCACAATAAAGATGCTGTTTACGAATAGAAAATAGAGCATCTTTCTTCTTTCAGATCAAGCACAGTCATTACTAGGCAGCAGCCAAAAAATTCTCTGCTGCTTTTCTCTGATAACAAAAGATAGTTTCTACCATGAGACTCAGACAAAGCTTCATGTTGACTAGATGTCTGAGTTTCTCAGCATTGCAATTAGCCTCAAGCAGCAACATTAAACAATGTAGTGCGGATAGAGTATGAAAGTCTTTCACCTACTTTTTCCAGATTTCAATATGATTTATTCTAGGGAACATGCCCTGAACCTCAGTAATTTTCAATTCATCCTCAAATTACAATTTCTTTCTCTCTTTTCTAATACTTGGCTACTTTCTCTGCCCCATGGCCTTTTATTTAAGTCTCCTGCTAATGTCAGCTTCATGCTCCTAGCAATAGTTTTTCATGACAATTGAAATCTGTGGTGTATGAAAGAGTTCACAACCCCCATTGTCCCAATTCTTTTGGTTTTATCACTGTTTTTACTGAAGATGATCCACTTTATTAATTCAAATACAAAGAAAAAACCCATTTTTTTCCTAAAATAACCATCACAATAACATTTTACAAAAAAATATCAAGAGTATATTGTGTGCAGTTGTTAACCATATTTCTTGAACATTCCAACAAAGCTTGCTTACATTTCAAGTGCATTTTCTCATAATCTTGAACAGCAAATGTAGCCAAGACTCTCCGGGTGTCACAAAAAAAATGGTTTCACAAAAAAATGGCTTCCACAGAAATGCACCTCATGCTGCATGTTGCAGCCTGAGGCCTTTCCTGATTTGCACAGAAGGTTTCAGAAGCCCCAGGGACAGGGAGAGAGGCAGTGGGTGGTGGTTTGGGGCAGAAAATGTGGATGGACACCTTCAAGGTACTGCTTAGGTGTGAAGGCAGTGTGTGCCTCTGAAAGGCTGGCTGGGGTGTATTGTCATTACAGTCATCACTGAGGGGTAGGTGCATTTGACAACCTGAATTTTGCTGTCAAAGCATTCAAGGGTACATCTGACCTTGAGGGTATTCCCACAGGCTTTCATGCAGGTTGACAACAGATCAGAGAGGAATCATGCTGTGGATTTCACTGAGTTGGAACAATGATGTTCACTCATCACAGGAAGCTGGCAAGGGAGACAGAAATGGACCTCTGCAGCCCCAAAAACACTTCCACGACTTTCCAGTGTTATTCCTCTCCAAAACATGTATGATTTTATCCTCATTCTTTAACTTGAAATCTTTCATCTAATTTTCACTGTTCTTGTCGTCTCAGATGATCTAGGTTTTCACCTTGGTCCCACCTCACTTGAATAAACCCACTTCCCCAAAACAACTAGTCTTAACTACTTCCAGCTGTTCAGTTCTCCTTTCTACATACGCACTTTCTGGCCATGATTTTAATTTTCCAGGTTTTCTGGATTAGGGGATCTATACCGGAGAATCTTTTCAAGCTCCAAATTCACTTTGGCATTGCTTAGTTCAAGTGTTCTAGCACTTCTTTTGAGATACAGTAGTTTCTTTCGGTACCAACTTCATGAAAACTTGTGCCCCAAATTACAGACTCATAGAATTACAGAGTAATATGTGTCAGAAGGGACCTTTAGACATCAAGTGGTCCAACTCCCCTGCCATGGGAAAGGACATCTTTTGCTAGATTGGATTGCTTAAAGTCCTGTCCAACCTGGCCTTGAACAATTCCACGGCTGGGACATCCACAGCTTCTCTGGGCAACATGTGCGGTGCCTCACCACCCTCACCGGTGAAAAGATGTTCCTTATATCCAGTATATCACATAACAGGGTTTTGAAAAATTTTGTCTTTGTAAATCTTTGTAAATCATATGATCGACATCCACAGAACTAGCTCATATGTTATAATGTAAAAACTATAGATAACTCCTTAATACTATTATTGTTTTAGTAGTCTAAAAATAACATAGCTGTGATATAAAGAAAAATGCCCTGTGATGCTAGCCTAAAGCCTACCATTTTTATTAGCATGTCAGGGTTGGGTGAAATGAAATGACAGCAGAAGTAGAGATAATTCCCTTGATATTTGGCACATGGAAGAAAATAATGTTGTGGAGATGATATACAAAAGAAAGCTGTGTCAAATCCAATATTTCCGTATTAGCAATATTTAGGTTCTTGCCACATTCTAGCTCTCTTTCACTGTCGGTGCATGAAGTTGCCAAGTGTATTCAGTTTGACAACCAAACTGCAAAACCATAGAAGCTTATTGCAAGAGCAGGACATTTAATAATTAGAAATACTGACAAGCTTCAAAATGATCAATATGCAGTGCTGTTTTATTTGTATCTTTTTGGCATTTCAGCAAGGAAAATATAAAAGGAGTTGATATGAATAGAGAAAATGCAATGTCTTGTCAGACTGACAGTTCATATACTGTAGCTTTCTGCCTCCAGCTGCCCCAGATGCTTTGGAAGTAGGCACAAGAACCTCAGACTAGTCAGAGGCAAGATTATTTTCCTTCCATTGTCTTATCATCTCAGCATGATTCTCCTAAAATGCTTACTAGTGTAGGACTACTTTTAGTCCTAGAGCATGATGTGTTCTCTCTCCTCCCATACAGATTTTGTTAGTACCCAACTGGTACTAGCTGGGGCCTGAAATCAGTACAATTTCAAATAACCTTGCTGACTACATAAATGTCCTATTACTCTGTTATTCTTGCTGATATATCACAGTGATATATTTTATTTTTTAATGAAAAAATGTGTTTGTCACCAATGTTTTGGCCTTATAATCCCTCTTACCCTTCATCCCCTCGACTCCTTTTCCAAACACTATTCATTTCACTCATCAGTTAGAACCAAAATCACAGAAGTCATGTCTGAAACCCTTTTTAAACACACAAAACATTGCCCTTCTCCTGAGATTTATTAGACTGCTGCTGTTTATTTTTGGAGATTTGCATTTGGTCTTGTATGCTATATATTTTACATGCTGCTTCAGAGGTTCTCTCACAAGTGGTTTAAAGTGTACTAAATGTTATCAATTACATGAATGTGCATATATAATGAATCAATATCAGGAAAAAGTTTAATAAGTTGCTAAAAATCCTATTAGGAAATAAAGTAATTATTTTTAAACTCATTAAACCAAGCTTCTATATCAAAAGTATTACAAAAAGGAGCATGTGAGATATTTCAGTTTAATTTTAAAGAAGATAAAAAGTATAAATTTCCATACATATTAACACACAGTGCTAGTAAAACTCTCATTGAACATTCACCACCCTCTTATGTTAGCTGGATTCACTTTCTTCTATGCTTTCCACTAACATTTTTTGTCTACCTTAGCTTTACCATACAAACGATTTCTATAACCCACTAAGAAGGTACGTCATTTTGGCTCAGAAATCAAATCTTGGGAACCAAGCTAATTATTTTCCCCAGAAATCTGTGGGACCATGAAATTTCCAATTTATTTCTTCAGAATGTGATTATTTTGAAAAAGCTACACATAAATACATGACACAAATATTTGTAAAAAGGCTTTGGAAACTAATCTCTACTGCAGTTGGGGTAAGAAATATATGGAGCAGGAAAAGACAATCAACACCAATTGAACATTTACTTCCTCTAAGGTTTTTTTGGCTTATATCAGATTTCTGTAAGGAGTCCAGAATCCTTATTTTTGCATTGAGTCACATCAGAAGCCATAGTGTTTCTTCTCCAAATTCACCATGAAGTTAAAAGAGACACAGCCTCCAACTCCTCCAGACTAAAAATTTCACCCAGGTTGCAAGCACTACCCAAGGTTCCTGCATTTTCCTTTTCCTTCATTTTTTTGTATGTGTACACTTGTGTTTGAAAATATTTACCATTGAAGCATGTATTTTCAACTGGAACAATTTTTGTTATGTTTTGCAAGTCATCTTTACGACACAGTTTCTGAAAATAGAAAGTTGCAAAGGAACACTAATATTGAATTCCTGAATCTGGAGTGCTGTTGAAGTGGATGCTGGAGCCAATTGGTTTAATATAGCAAACAAAACACTCCTTAGACTCAGAAATGTCATATCTGAAATTCTTATCTATCATCATTGCTAAAGGAAGACTGGTGCCAAGGATGTATTTTAAATGTCAGTACCTGCAGCTTTTAGAACTTAGACCCTCTTTCCTTTCTTTCTTTCTTTTCCTTTGTTGTTGTTGTTTGTTTTGTTGTGTTTGTTTGCTTTGGTTTGGTTTGGTTAGTTGCTTAGTTGTTTTGTTTTGATTTGTTTTTGTTTTGTTGTTTTCTCCCCTATGTAATGAGAAATTCTGGTGGCTGTTCAAATGAAACAGCTCTCTAAGCTTACCTGGAAACATTAATCTTCTGGACATACCGCATAAACCACTAATCTCATGCCTGTCATTTAAAATGAGGAAGGGAGTAAAAGGAGAGATGAAAGATGCAGACAGATTTTTAAAGCCTTAGTATTGCTATTTTAATTCATTCTAAGAATAAATAAGATCCCTAAATCTTACATTGCAAAAACCAAAAAAGTCCAGAGAAAAACAATGGGCTGAACGATGCCTCTGAATAAAAATGAATGTGATTCAACATATTGCTTCAGCATACTGTCTTCTAATCTTTTGTTTCCTCGTGTTCAGCTTCTTATCAGACACTGCTGTTAACATCATGACATTTTTTTTTCCACTTGGAAGCAGAGCCAAAGATACAACTAAACCTTAAAAATATTTACACTAGCCTGATATACATTGACCCAACAACCTACAGACAGCTGTGCAAACCTGTGCTCTTCTGAAACCTCAGCCTAACAATCCTTTTCCGTGATGACTGATACTACTTATGAATCTTGTAAGCATTTACAATTCCATACTTAAAAATATTTTTACATATTTTCCAAGCAATTAGGTCAGAATGGAAAAATAGTGCTCTTGTGAAAAAGGAGACAACTTGGGATGAGAGTTTAAGCTCTCAGTGTTAGGGTAACCTTCCATTCAAACCTGAGGTAAAATCAGATTTAGGTCAGTGTTGTTGCTTTTCATTATTCAATCATATATATTGTAATAATCATAACATGTCATTTTTTTTTTTTTTTTTTTTTTTTTTTAAACTTAAGAAGGTGAAGTCTTAGTAAACTCCAGTGAGAAGGAAGAAGATTTTCTTCTTTTACTTTTGCATCTTGCTCATTCATATGATCACTGTCAATTCAAGCCGTTCTCTTTTCAGGAAAGGGAAAAGGTGCATCTAGCAACAAAGCCTTCTAGGGATCCAGGATGTCATGGCCTGTAATGGAGGAGTTCCAAAAGTGACAGTGGGAAATTCCATATGATTGTGTGATGTTTGGAGCTGTATTTATGGAAAGAAGTGTTATATAGAGCATGGCTGCATGCTTGAGCACATGGCATTGTGTTATCTGTACTGTCTATTCGGTTTGCTCCATGCAGGACTGAATTGCTGTTTTAGCAGCAGCTGTCCCCCATCCCCAGCTCATTCTCCTTTTGTACAGTGATCCACAAAGGCATCAAAATAACACTGTGAAACAACAAATTGTAGCACATTTCTTCATTCATTACTTCATTTTATGCCATTCACTAGAGTACTGAGTCACCACCGTAAAGGGTTCAGAATCAAAAATGACAATTAATCCTTTTTGTATGCACATTATGTTCTTTATTTTGGTTCTATATCCCAGGAGGCTTTTTCATCACACACTGCCGCCCTGCCCCACCCTCTCCCTCCTATCCCGCTCCTACTTTGAAGAGTTCTAAATGCTGAGCTTATTATCAGGAACCAGAACTGGAAATTCTTCTCAGCTTCCACTCGTATAAGTGCATTCCGACCAAGATATGTATCAGTTACCCACCAGAAACCCAGTGCTCACTTCAAGGTATTCACACATTCTGATGTGTGAGGAATGCAACACTGTTTGGAGTGGATTCATGGGGGTTTTTTCAGCACAGTTCTTCATTTAAGCTTGTCTGGTAATAAAAACTGTTTTGACGGCTGTTCAGTTTGCAGTAACTCAGAAAGGTCCAGATTTGCTTTGCTTACATTCAAATAGTTAGTCCAAGTTTTGTCACCTCTCATAAATGAAAACAGCGCTCAAACCTTATGAAATCACAGCTCCTTAAATCCTGATCAGATATTAAAAGTCTGTAAATCCCTCTTTCCAAGAAATGCAAAATAAACATGCCTGCAGAATCATTAATATCAGGCTGTACTCTCTAAATTAAAAACTGTGTGTTTTGTTTCTCTGATACGTTTCAGTTTGGGAACTTGGTTAATACAGTTGAGAATGGAGGAGTACCCATAAAAGAACACAAAACCCGCTTGCAGATAACAGTGACTCACTTTTGGGTTCAGTGGGTTTTTCAGAATATGCTACTACTGGTGACACATGCCCTCAAGGACAGTCATGATGGACGGTACACTGCACATTTTTGTCTGCTAGGATGCCAGCCAAAACTGAAATGGTGTTGCTGCCATGTAAGAACAATGAGTGAGGGCAGGTGTGGCAGGGATTGGTACTGCCATTGACACAGACTTCAGCTGTCAGAGGGGGATACAGCCTGTTGTATGGTAGACAGGGAACAGGAGGGCAAATGAAGGAAGAGTATCTTTTAAAGAATATAAGTATTCTGCTCAGGTCTCATAATATTCATAAACTGGGTACATACTGCTTTACTTCTGCCTTTCTCTACACCTCTGATTGCTTCTTGGGCAGCTCACATACAAGTCTGTGGGTTGACTGTGAAAAATTTTCTGGCATGTGTGACAGTGTATCATAGCAGCATGGACGCAGAAATTATCTAGCCTGGCACACAGACATCCTGAGGTCTTGATTTTCACAGGGGAGTATAATGAAGTTTTATGCTGTGTGCATGCAATCTTGCATTTACAAATACCTGAATGTATTTTTCATGCATTATCAAGAGAGCTAACTGTTGGAACATTTGCATATGGACAGCCTCCCCCATATGCAGACTATAAGGTTCCAAGTTTTCCTAATCTAGTCTAGGAAAGGTTATAGCTATCACATCTTTAGCTGAATTCAATTTTATTTAATTCTTTTTAAATTAAAAAAAAATGGTAAAAAAGGGATCAGTGTACAAAAAACAGAAGACACTGGGAAAGCTACCATGTTAGAGGTATGAATATACTTAATGCAGCAATATATCTTAAACATTAATATTTTAAATCTGTATTTGACAAAATTTTTCAGTCTTACAGAGTGCAGTATCTGCAGAATAGTATGGGAGATTTTATTAGGATTTTGCTGGTTCTACTAAAAGTTAAGTTTGAACCTCTCTTCTCTTATAAGATGATATTGGGAGAGAGATGAATGACAGGTCTTTTGCTCATGTAGTCACTTCTATAGTTCAGTCATTGACATTCAAGCAATGAAAGGAATCTGTTCAAAGGTCAGGTGCAATTTCCATTTATGTGTCTCATATATGTGTTCCATATATGCGACAATACTCCTTTACCTATTTTAAAGTTTAATATTAGTTAAATATACAGTAGTTTGGGGTTTTTATAAAAAATAATAATTTTTTTTATTCCACTCTTTGCTAGTTATATTTATGTTTGCTTATTCAACAAATTATCTCACTGGTTACTATTTTATCCAAAAATGAAACCACACAAGAAAGTTGCAGTGTTAAGTCCCTGTACTGTGAACAGAGGTAGGAAGCCAAAGATCCACACTTCTATCAAAACAGCAATGGTGAAGACACAGAACTTCCAACCCATGAGTAACATAGCCTAAAGAGTGCATTTTTGAAAAAAATCTTTTGGTTATTAATCCAGGTTTCAGTTTATGCACCAGCATTAAAAAAAACCAACCAAACAACAGATAACCAAACAGAACCACAGAACCAGTTATATTTTGTGAAGAGCTCAGTTTTTATTTACTTTCAAAATTCATCTGTTCTGTACTTCTTTCTCTTACGTGCATACCTGCAAAAGTCAACACCCTTCATTTCCTTTTTTATTACCAAGAACAGGACTCATTTCATGCAATCACTCCTGAAAAATTGCAATTTTTGTTAAGGAGCTACACAGAAGTTACACTTTCTTTAAAGCAATCTCTATTGTGAAGACCAGACATGTTTGACAGGCTGCCATGGAAATAGCTGTATCCAAGACTGTGATAAGCAATGTCTTATTGGACCACCACCTTCCATATTTATTTGGTGTGCATGGGATGCCACCTTTCAAGCCCCACATCCCTTTTGGCATGAAAACACTTGAACCACATGGACCTCCAGCTGAACCACATGACCTCCACCCATCCACTTGGGCTCAAAGGCACTGTCATGGTGCCTGCTGCATCCAGCTGTACCATGCATTGTCACAGTGGTGAGTAGCACTCTGGGGAAGTGCTAGTGTGTCAAAAAACAAGGAACATTTCATAGAGGTGTCTTCAATGTTAACTGAAATATTGACTTATTGCCATTGTCACTGAGTGACATGGTGCACTAGAAAACCCAGCACTTCTCTCACAAAACAACAGTTGCAGCAACTTCCTTTTACTGACATGGCCATACCTGAGTTACAAACCAAAACCAAGAGGTGAAGTGATAAGCTGTTTTGAACTCTAACACCAGAGCTATCTCTCTCCAACTAGGTTTTAACTTTGTCAAAACTGAAAGCCCATTTGGCGGTGCAATAGTTTCTATTTGTCCCAACAGCTTGACCCACAAGGCAACAAAAAACTAAGCTCTCTAATTTATCAAGTATGCATGTTTCTATACAAATCAGTCCAAAAGACAAATTGCCAAAAGACAACTGCCATTAAAAAACTATCACCCTCTAAAAAAGGCCCGCACACTATATCTTTTCTTTCACTCTCTCTTATGTTGCTCCACATGAAATTGAAAAAAAAAAAAAATTACGTAAATGTGAAAATTACAAATAAAATTGACTATGGTGCTCATTTCTATATGGTAGCACAGATATGGTCAACAGAGGTTTGTGAAAATTGCAAGGTGACTTTTCTCCCTGGGGTGTATCTGCAGCAAGTCTGTGCTGCCATGTGGAAGCTGGATAATCAAACTCTAGGTAGGGAATAAAGGTGGCTAACCAAAGGTTCTCTTTAAGTTTAACTTCCAATTCACATTGGGAGTAAGAAGAAGCAGGAGTTGCTCTTGCTGTCCATTTCTGAACCTCCCTTCAGTTTTCTGGGATATGTGAATCATGTCATAGGGCTTTGTTCCTATAACCATGGCCAAGGACTTGATTGTATTCACATCACAGAATCACAGAATATTCTGAGTTGGAAGGGATCCACAAGGGACATCAAGTCCAACTCTTAAGTCAATGGCCCATACGGAGATTGAACATATTTTGTACTTTGGGATTTAGGTTCTCCCACAGCAATTGGGAGATAGAGACCATTTCTTCTTTCAGCTCTAACTAATTCCTCTGAGATGAAACGGATTATTGTTGCAATTTGAATTTTTTTTTTTTTTTAATTATTGATTGAACCAGGAACAGATTTCAGAGAAAAAAATAAAATTTATAAACACTTTGAAAAGTAAATGGCCACTGGGATTAGGGCTTTAATAAATAACAATGAGGAGCCTATAATTTTGCACAGTTTCTTTAAATTTCTCATGTAGATACAATTTCTTGAAGCTGCACTTTGTGCTCCCTGCCATTTTAACTAGAACACAAAGTAAGAGTTTGTTAACTTTCTTCTGTGAAAGTATTGGAAAAAAGCTCATTGCAGTTCAGGTCTCTTAACCTATGACATATATGAATCTTCCTGACATTTTGAAAAAGATTAGAAACAAGATAATAAACTGAAGGCCTGGTGCACAGAAGATTAAAAACGAAAAGTAGGGAACCACTAGCTTACTCTTTCTCTTCTAATCATGAGCCTGTTACTGACAGCAGTTATTTTCCTCATCTTAGCAGCACTGGTCTCTAAATTCCCTTATGAAAGTACTTTTACTTCATCTGTAACCTTAGATAATAATTGCTAGCATAGTGACCAAAGGAAAGGACAGAGTCTTCCCAAATGGCACCCAGAAAGCAATAAAAATACCAAGTTATAGGTGTGCATTTGAGAAATCACAGATATTAATACTGTAAAAGCTGAAGAGAAAATCCATTTGCCATAGGAAGCGTGGGCAGTGGAGCATGTCATTTTGTTATACTAGAAACAGAATTAGTTCAAAAGAAGAGAACTGGTTCTTCATTTATTTCTAATATCTAAAATGCTTGTACCTGTGAAATTGAAATTTAGCTAAGAGAGTTTTGCTGTTCCTTGGTTTTATCAAGTTCAGGCATTTATTCTTGCATTACTACTTCTGCTTAAAGAAACAGTAATCAGCTAAAGGATGACTGTGTATAGGGTTGCAAAACTGACATAGAATTAAGAATGTTATTGCTTTAACTGTCAAGAAAGTGGGAAAACACTCAGCATTTTGATAGTGATCTAAAGGCCGTAATGACAGAGACAGTCAAGAGAAGGAGGCATTTCAAATGCAGACTAATCCACTTTGCTTTATGCACAAGTTAATAAATACAACAAAAATTACCTAGACCTTACATGGTATAAAATGTCATGCTTCATGGACATAAAAACACCTTTCATGTGTTTTGCATATTTGTGTTCTTATCAAATGAACATATTTTTGAGTACTATGCTAAATCAGAAAGTAAGAATAATTACACGCATAAACCCCAATGATTACCTCTTTCTGCCATCTCAGCAGTAAAGTGGTGTATCAAGAAGAAAAACACAGTGAGCTATCATACATGATCTAGAAACTCCATAAGAGCAAACAAGAAGAAGCTGTAAACAATCACAGAGAATGAGAAATACCACAAGAATAAAAACAGGAATAAAATATAAATATTTTTATTATTGAGCTGTATCCAACTGCTCTAGTTTTAGGAGCTATGAATGGCCAACATAACCTTATGCTGTGATAAATTGCCTCAGCAACATGCATTAAAAAAAAAAAAAAAAAAAAAAGGTTTAATTTGGCAAGTGTTAAAGAATGGATTTTGCAGCTTACTGATCAGTAATGCACTGTATTTGACCCCTGTCAATTTTTTCTAAAGGTCGCCTTTTACACTCCGACTCTGCACCCAGTCCTGTCAGTCCCACTTAGATCATGTTTAAGCTGAGTTCTGGGCATGTTCCTCCTGACTGCATGGATGCACCTTGTCCTATGATTTAGCACATTTACTAGCTGATCTCCTTTTAGTATCCTGCAAGATAAAGCCACTGATATGCAAAATCCAAACAAGACTTATGTTCTCATAAGAGAAATGTCATGGATTATATATTGCCCTGTAATTTTATGACAGTAAATGAATAATTGCTTATGGTAATCTTGGATGTTTCTACTGAAGATACTAAGATTCTGAAATAGTTGTGTAAATACAAGCAATAACTGCATCTGTTACTTTGTACATAGTCATAACATTTAAATACTTTTTTTTCCAATTTTACTTTAAAAATGCTTACATGTGAATTAATTTTCTCATGTTTAACACCTGCTTTTGTGCACATTTCACTAGCTATGAATGCAGCAGATTTATGAGGGTGAACACTTGCCTTCATATCCCACTAATAAGACCATCAACAAAGTATGTAAATTTGGAATAACTAAGTGCTCTGATGATTTTGTAGGAAATTATTGTTATTAATTTTGTGCATATTGCCCAAAAAAGTATCACTCAGGAAAGAAGAAGCCAAAAGACTAAGACTGTCAAGACTGTCCATATAGAAGGCTTTGACTAGTGAGTTCTCTTCTGTAATTACTGCTTGCATATTCAAGTCCTCCTCACTAACAGCAGCAATCAATGATTGAGTTTGAAGGATTCAGTCTGTCATTTATTGCTGTAACATTAAAACACAGATTGCCTGGGTATTCAGGATAATCCAAAACTAACTCCAGTGATGGCAGAAGCTGCAGTGTAGGCAGAACTCAGCCTTTTAGCCATTATATTACACAAAGCTCTTGCTGCTGGTGCTATGGTTGAATCATGTTAGCTTACAAACGGAAAAATTGAAAAAAAGTCTTATGAATAATATAAACTTGTCATGTTTATATAGTAAATATATAGTGCATATTGGTGCTCCAGTACCTTTTTTCAGTACTTCCGTTTGCAAAGAATGCCATAAAGGCAAATTTCAGTATTTTTTCCCGTTCTAATACAATGTTAAAACATGAAAAAAAAAAAAAAAAGTGGTAAGAATTCATGATAGTTGCAGAATCATGTTCCTGAGAAAAAGCCAGAATCAATCAACTGCATGAAGCGTTGACTGGGAGAAATATCTCCCAGCATGTGAAAATATTCTATTGATATATTCTACCCTAAGGAAAACTTGATTTTGTAAAGTTATTGTAACTTAAAAGGATGCTGAACAATTTGCAACACATCAGCAATCTATTCTCTTAAAGCAAACAACTTGAAGAAAGCCACATTACAGTTAATTTCTTAGTCAAAAACGATTATATCTGATTTTAAATTTTGCACTTTTATCTCTCAACACAAGTTGTTATGCTAAACAAGATATCTTCCTTTTGATCACAGAAATAACAATTGCATGGTACAGACAGGAAAAAACCTTTCCATAGTTTACCTCCCATGCTGGTGTCAAATTGTATGACCAATGTAATTACGGTATTATTTCTAAGAAATTTGGTTCTCTGCTTGTAGGATTAAGTAAAACAGAGTGACCTTCTGAGGCCATCAACACAACATTTACTAAAGGCAGAGCTCATTGGAAAAGGAAAGCTGTGATCTGGGGATTCCATGGAAACATTTGCCAACTTCCACGTGGGAACTGAGAACAACACTTCCCCCTCTCCCACCTGAGTTAAGGCGTGATGCAGAGATCTTATTTTCTCTTCCTTTTCCTTCCTCTAACATGTCTTTAATACTTCCCAACAATGTACCAAGGTTCTCAAAAGAGGATCAAATAGTCTTCCAAACCCTGGGACAGATGCACAGTAAATTCCTTGCCTCTGCTGCTGCATTAAATTCATAGCTGACCTGTCTGTAAACAGTGGTGAATTGGTAAACACTTTTCTCCTGACATGGAGACTCTTTTACCTCAAATGAACTCTCCACAGAAACTGTCAGCATGACCCAGAAAAACTTCTGTTCTCAGAACTATGCTGAACTTCAGAGAAGAATAGTTGTTCAGAAAGGCCAACTAAGCGTATCTGGTTGGAGAAGGATTTTTTCTTCTATGTGGGGTGTGTTTATCACAGGTGGCTATGTTCAAATGGGAAAAATTGTATTAGTCTGGAAGCACATGTCTCATGATAAACACCTTGTGCAGGGATTCTGATGATAAATACTGTCAGCACATATCTACTACAATGGGGATATCTTCTTAAGCCTCAGCTAGCAATCAGCTTAGTTCTGATACAGAGGGATTAATATATTCACAGGATTTTGTACCAGCCAGTGTAACAAGAAATGGCATAAAATGGAAAAGAAATAAATTCCAAAATATAGAGATATATTATATATATATACATCTTAATTTATTTAAAGATGTATACAACAAGAAGAACACTTCTGATCTTATTTTTAATTTAAAAAGCATGCATTTTGCTTTTAAAATAATCTAAAATATCATAAAAATCTTTGTAAATCAGGAAACATTTTTTAGCAATCTACAGTGGTCATTCTCAAACTTTGTTTGCCTCTAGCCTCTGAGGTGCCAGTTTGTTGAGCAGCCTTGGTGCTAACCAATTTAGCACTGAGCACTGCATGCAGGCTGAGAGAACTGGGTTTGCTTAGCCTGGAAAATAGATGGTTTAGGGATGACCTAATTGCAGCTTTCCGATATCTGAAGGGAGCCTACAAGAAAGCCAGAGAGGGATGTTTTACAAGGATGTGTAGTGATAGGACAAGCAATAATAGTTTCAAACTGAGAGAGAGTATGTTTAGATTAAATATTAGGAAGAAATTCTTTTCTGTGAGGGTGGTGAGGCAATGGAACAGGTTGCCCAGACATGCCTCATCCCTGGAAGTGTTCAAGAACAGGCTGGATGGGGCTCTGAGCAATCTGGTCTAGTGGAAGGTGTCCCTGCCCATGGCAGGGGGGTTGAATTAGATGATCTTTAAAGTCCCAACTGAAACAACTCTATTATTTTAGGATTTTAGGGTACACCCATAATCAGCTGCAGAGATTTCATGCTGAACAACTTAAAAAAAAATATTACCTATGACCATTTTTTTAAAGCATAATCTGTTTATGTGGATTATTTATCATCCAGATTAGCCTTTTGTTCTTTTGGCTAATGCTGCCAGCACACGAGCTTCAGTGACACTCATGGTTCTGCAAGTTTTAAGATCTGTCAGAAACCTGATCCAGGGAAGTGATAGTTTTATTTCAGTGAGAATATTAATATCAACGCTTATTAGGATAATGGTAAACACACAAAATTACATTTCTTAAAGGAGTTTAAAATTAAAATCTTTGAAGAAACATATTTCGTTTGTTCATGAGAAGAAGTAGTATTCAGCTAGGGCCACAATGCATTCAGTTTTGATTAAAACATGCATAAAGCTAATTACTCTTTTCACACAGGCACATCTCAAGGTTTTTAATGTCCTTGTTTAATACTCTCTACTTTCCTGGCTAGAAGGTATCAATGATCAAAATAATTAACCATCTACTGCTGTGGAAATAAAACAGGTGCGACTGGCACATATTCTTAGTTGTTCATTTGTCATAGGACTGCAGCCTCATTTTTTATTTAAGGACCTTGCCAGTAGTTATACATCACAAAATAATGCTACAATTCGTGTGTCAAGGAAAGGTAAAAAACCTTGTTATGCACCAAACCGGAACAGTATTGTTGCACTCATAAGGAATGAAAGGTGCCAGAAGGAATAGCCCATGTGTGTTGACGAAATCAGGGAACATTAATTAGACACACATTATTTAAGACCACGTAGCAGCCTAACATGCCATAAAATTAAGGGCATGACAAATAGCAAGTTGATTGCACATCAGGAAAAACAACAACTGATGAAGTTATGGTCCATAATTGCCAAATCCCTTCAGAGTACAACTTTCGTAAGCCTTATAAATATCGCCTGAATTACTGAAGTGGCTTTGAAATTGTTCCACTGGGGAAATTAATTAAATTTGATGAAAGATATATAGGACATCTAGCTATCTCTAGTATTTCTGGGTTCATTGCAACCTGCTGAGTTTCCAGCTGTTTGAGGTATATATCAGATAGAGAATCCTTGCAGACAGAGTTACGAGCAGAAAAGGAAAATAGCAGAAGTAATATAGATTTATAATCTTTTATTAAGTAAGATTGTACTGTTCCAATTTTGTGAACTTTTTTTACTACATAAAGAGAAAAAGAGGACGCTGTAGATTACCCTCAAATCCTCTAAGTGAAGACATTGATATAGCTGCAAATGTGTGATCTCCTTCCAAAGTAAAAAATGATATGCTGTTTCTTTTTCCAAGAGTGGATTAAAGTTTGTTTTCTCAGAGTCAAGAGGGGAACCATTACTTCTCTAGGAAGCAAGTGTCTGGCCACAATATCATAATGCTTTCAGTACAACTTGTAACAGAGCTCTGTTTTCTCTCTTCTCCACAGTTCTCTTTTCCTTACATGTGACTTACTTATTGTAAGATACAGAACAAGTATACAAATTAATGCATAAAAGTTCAAACAATATTTAATATTACAGAACAGCTTTCAAAAAATAACTAACAAATGGTTTCTTTCTAGTATAAATCAAAACAGATTATTACTGAGAGTAAAATAAAAACATAATTGAGGTATGTGTCTTGCGGTACATATCTTACTGGAGTTGTGAAATGATGCAATTGAAGGTGAGGAATCTGGGATGAGACTTTCTCTGATTCTGAGTCTGATCTTTAGTCAGCTCGTTCTTCTACTGGCTTTGATCATTAAGAGTTTAGATTCAAACCCATTGATCACAGCCTCAGACAATATTCTACTTATATAGCCTACAATGGTGGGTCTCTCTATGGACCCTTTGAATGAGCTTAATTATTATTATTGATGTTATTTTTAACAAGTTAGTAAGGACAACAAAAATTTTATCTAGTTTCTAGAACTTTTGTTCATCATTGGAAAAATCCTTCAATATATCACACTGACTCTGCAGTGACAGCATTAAACTGAAATATCATTAGTAGCATTTGACTACAGCATCTCCACCAAAAGACCACTAATATTCTTTTAAAAAATTTTCACCTTGATCAGATGGTATTAAATCCTTTGAACTTTAGTGTAGACATGGACTCTGTCATAAGTCAGTTTGTTCTTATCCCATACTTTCTAGAGCTCAGAGCACCATGTTAATGCACTGTCATATGAAGTGCTGAATTACATGAATGTCCTAACGTTTCTGAATAATTTATGCTTAGAAAATTTATATTATAATAGCAAGCAGTATTCTAAATGTGTTATAGATTCCCTTAAAAAAAACTACTTATCGCAGGGTTTATAAAGTGGCTGCTTAATTTGCATTTACTTGAAGCACAGCCAGATATGTCATTAGGAAGAAACAAAACCTAACATTTCTTTTTGCTTTACTAAATGTATTTTAAACTGATTTGGCTGGTGGCTTTTCAGAACTGAGAGAACGAAAACACATATACAAGTTTTTCTGCTGGTTCTCAATGCCTGTCTGATACAACACATACAAAACTCACTTCCAATGTTTCTTTTATCTCTATTAGGTGAAGAGACAGATCTTCGAAGATTCAGTTAATGTCCAACAACAACCTATGCCTATTAAAAAGCACCAATGAGTCAATTCTTAAGGTCTGACTATATAATTTCCCAAGAAAGATTACCTAAAATATTGTGTGTCTTAATATACTAACTCAGTAATTCTCTTTTGCAATTAAAAAATTTGGTTGAAGACTATACAAATGGAACTTGTTTTCTGCTGCTGTGCATGGCAAGAAACTTACATGGCCTAAATTAGAGGATCCAGGTATGCTTCTGAGCACAAGACATGGTTACTTTGTTGTCGTCATCCCAACTCCCTGCTTGAGAGAACTCCAGTGACATCCTCGGTTTTGCCCATCACTAGACTCTGCTCCCCACAGAGGAAAACTCAAGTATGGATTTGGGCATGACCATCATGTGTTTACCTAGCCTAGATTCTGTGGAGAAACGAATTCAGAAATCATGAATGCTATCTTAATGTGTATTTACATAAAATAAATGGGAAGATTGTTTACATACAAAAGAGACCAGCGCTTCTTAAAAAGTCACACGTAGGAAAATAAGATTACTTGTGAGACTAAAGAACATTTTGATGGTGCAACACCTGAGTCTCTAGTAACTCTAAAACATTAATGCTCAATGGTTGTGCCTTTGCATTAATTTTTCTCAGCAAACTGGAACAGTAAATGGTGCTAAATTGGACGCTTCTATGACACTTTCAAGAGATGCTCAAACCAAGCAGCTGAAGAGAGAGAAAAAGACACATTCTTTCAAATGAGAGTTAAATCTCGAAGGAAATGCTCCTGGGGCATGTTATATATCTGTTTTCTGTGACTGCAATATGAAGGACAACATAATTGTCCCTCTTTTCTAAGCAATAAAGTCTTGATTCAATGCTATGTCAGTCAACGTGAATTTTGCCATTGATTTCAGTCTTGCATGACCAAAACTCTTGTAATCAATAAAACAAAAAGAGTGCTTGGCGGAGAAATTCAAAGGCATAAAATGCTGCTAAAAGCCTGCTTGCTGGACTGACTTAACTGAGGTTAGCTGGTGAATCTTCACTGGACATTTTTCACTTCTGGTCTCTGATACATGTCCCACATCTGCAGACAGCCATGGATGATATTGCATATCACTGATATGAACCTGACTATGCACAGAATAACCTTTTTTTTTTTTTTCCCCCCCATTAAATGAGTACTACTTATATGCATGTTTTTTCTTTCTCCCCACGTCTGCATTTCTGTTTATATATCTACTATTTCTTTTGCAAGAAAAAAATTTTTTCTAGTCAGTTTGCATTCTCCAGGGTGCCTGTTTGAGCTGACAATATCTGTGGGCAATAACTGACCAGTTAGTAAAATATAGATAATTCTGTAGCAAATCCCTTTTATTTGAATATGTACAGAACATTATGCAGGAAAAGGTTTTAAATTCAAATTAAGAAAGCATGTTCTCCAACATCATTAATAGCACTTTTGGCTAATAAAATATTTTGAATACTGAATTGTAATGAGTAGTCTGAGTTAATGTAAAAATGTGTATATATATTCAGGCAAAGGTAAAAAAAAAGATTTAAATATACATGTTAATATATATTTATGGGGGAAAAAAGAAAGAAACCAGATTTCACAGAGACTGCACAAACATTTGCACTAGGGAAATTCATGCAGCACTCATAGGCAGGTCCATCTAGTAGACCCTGCATTTCATGAGATATTATCCTTCTAATTTTTCTTAAAGTACTCTGGTTAAAGCATATGTCTAGTAAGAAGGGAATGTAAAAGGTTTTGCATTTACTTTCAAAATCTTCCTAGCATTGCTGCAGCAATGTTAATTTGGAAAAAAAGATTTTTCAGTTAATCACAGAAGGGATTATTCTCATATATAGAAGCTATTTCATAAAAGAACATATATTAATAGTCATGTCTTTGTAGACTAATAATTAATTTCCAGAGGTTTTTGATAAGTATAAGTAAAATATGTATGAATAGCAAGAAAATATTTTCTTTCTGACAGACGAAGAACACAAAAAGGCTCATTTTGAGCATGAGTGTTAACAACAGCTTGTCTGTGACAAGATTTACTAAAAATTCATTCAAAATATCTGTTACATATACAATAATTCCTGCGAAGATGCTCAGAATCTTTTCTATCTCAGATTATATAAAAGTTTTCAAATCATTTCATCCGCATGATTGCTGGTAGTTGTATATTATCTACTCATTGCTTGCCTCTAGTTACTCATTAATGACCTTATTCTTGTGGAAAACCTGTTGGCTGATCATTCTCAAGTACAATGCAGCATGTGTTGCACATCATAGACTACTTATGTATATATTGAAATATATGGTACTGGGGACTGTGATGCTGTAGAAGCTTGTTCCTAGAAAGCCGATCACTGAGTACCAAGGATGTAAGAACAATGGCAAAAATTTCAACAGATTTTCTGCTCTCATGAAAGTGATTTGTAGACAAATGTATCTTAACTATTGAAACCTATTTTAATTTTAGGTAATACTTGAGTTAGGAAAAATTTACTGAAACTAGATCCATAACAGCATGAGTCCATCTTTTTAAGGCTTAATCCTGATCAAATATCTTAAATGGAAAATATAAAATTAAACCCAATGGGAAGGCCAATCAAATTAATAATTAGTGTATCCAAAGTACAATCATAACACTTATTTCTGTTTTTCAGGACAGGCATCCTATTTTACAACCAACAAGTACTAAATCACTGAGATTTATTTTGGCTTTTAATTTAGCCACTGAGGGTAAGAAGGAAGGTGGTTTCTTTACCCCACCACATTTTCACTGACTCTTTTTTTTTTTTCCTTTCTAAATGATAGACTGTATGTTTAAAAAGAACATCTTCCCTTCAAGAAGAATCGCTCAAGGCCAGGTTGGATGGAGCATTGAACAACCTTGTCTTGTTGAAGGTGTCCCTGCCCATGGCAGGGGGATTTGGAACTTGGAACTACATGATCTTAAAGGTCCCTTTCAACCCAAGCCATTCTATGATTCTAGGAAAACAGAAAGATCATTTTCAGAATAATAAACAAGACTGATGAGTTTTGAGACTCTCTAGCATTAGTTATCAGCTCTGTGCTGATAGCACATGTTGCCCTGCAGGAACACAGTAAAAATACTGCAAAATCAAAGTGTAGTAAATAGCTGTGTTAAACCCTCAACAAGTCCTAAGTAAATAATATCTGAATGCAAGTCATAAAACAGGGCTGGAAGGTCACACCTAGACGTAGCTTTATGACAGACCTGAAGGTGAACCAAAAGCAGCAATAAAATTGCCCTAGGAAACCATTAATAAGACAGATGCCAGCAATTTGGAGAACAATGATTGTTGTATTTAAGGAATTACTGTTGTATGATATTCTAAAGCAGTTTCTAACTTACCAGGATCAAAAGAAGGTTTATAATACATCTTATTTATTTATTTATTTATTTATTTATTTATTGTGAAAAGCAGGCCTAAACAAACTTTATTTTGTGGAAAAGTGAAACAAAAACTAATAGTTTCTAGAGATCAGTCTTCTGCAAAGGACAATGGGGAAGAGATGCCACCTTAGTTACAAAGTGGGACAGAAAAATCTATAATCGTAATCTACAACACAAACTGAGAGCATAACTTATTTTTCAGTGTCTAACACAATAATAACTGAAAACAAAAATAAAAAAAAAATAGAAGGAATGAGGTGGAACTGAAGAAGATAAATGCAAGGAAAAAAAGATGAGTTTTTCAGAAACAAAAATGTAACACCGATTGTTCCATAGACAGGAGCTAGAGTCTAAGTATTGGTCTTATGTGCTCCCAGTGTTCATAGTCATAGCATTTTAATGTAACTGAGTTCTCTATCCATTTTGGGAAGTGCATGGAGAGAGGAGGGGGAATGTTTCCAAAAACATCCAGAAACAATTATTGATTTTACTGTCAAAGAATCTCTAAGATATAACAGCTGAAAAAATGCTGGACTTTGTGTACCATTCCTGTCTTGGCTGACGCTTTGCAATCAGTAAATGGTTTATCAGATTTTCAATAATAATTTGAGGCACTTGAAAAGTTTTTTTTTAAAACGTTATGATTTTTTTCCTAATGAAGGCATCACTATGCACATAGTGTGCTCGGTCCACTAGCTGAAGCTGGAGGTATGTCACTTAAACATTTATTAGACTTCTCTGCTTTTTTTTTTTTTTTTCATTTTGTAGATTTAATTTGTACTAAAAACTTTCAGTGATTTATTGAGAAAAGGTTGACTCTATCAGAAAGATTGGGATTTTAGCCTGTAAATAGTTTTGATTCTGATAAGAGGCAGAGACAAATCTTTGTGTGATGTTAAGACCTGTAGTGGAGGTCAGATGGAGGTTTTCTTTCTTGTGTTGTCCCTACAGTGAAAGTACATTAAAGGCAACAAAAAAAATCAGGTAGACTATGAAAAAAACAACAACAAAAACATCTGTACTTAAAATCAGGACTCTTACTGCTTACATATGCAGTCATACAAGTTTTTGGTTTTTTTTTGAGTCAGAATTTCATATGAAAATAAGCAACAGCAGATTTTCCCTTAAGAGAACAGATTCTCTATGCTCTGAATCTGTCACAGATTTTCCCCTTTTTCTGAGAAGACAGGTAGGTGGCACTGTTACAGCAGTGTACAGAGATCTTAATAGAAGAAGACTGGAGTTCCCTTAAGATTTACAGAAATTTATAGGGTTTAGACATTTTATGACAGTAATACTCTTTTCAACTGCATATAAACTCTAGTGTTTTAATAGGTACTTTGCAATCAGGTTGATAGTACTTCTTTAAAAGAGACTTTAAAAATAGATGAGCAATCTGGATTCAAAATCTAGGTGATGGAGAAGAGAAATTGCAAGTTCTTTTAGTAATTTATGACTGATTACACTCAGAAAATATATACCTTAAATCAGTCTACAATAATTTAAATTCCAGTTCTAACAACTGGACCTCTGTTGACTCAATTTAAGAGCCAGAGTTGTCTTTCTATATCTAGATTACTTTAAAATATAATTATGTTCAACCTGTTGATTGTTATTTTAATAGACTTCACTTTATAAAACTACAATGAGCTTTCCCAGATGTCTAGTCATTACTGGAGTGCAGTCACATAAATCTTAAATTTTGATTCCTTATAGACTAACCAACATTCAGTAAGTGCCGTTACACTAATGATAAAGTGTGTTATTAATAAACATAGCAGATTTTGGTTTCAGACTGTTCAGGCCAGGATTCTATCTGTGCATTAAAACAAGTGGTATATTTATACTTCTGATACCTTCTTGGCTTTCAGTGACTTTTCAAAGACAAACTTTCAATAGTGTGGTACATTCATTTGCTAAGGCACTTCAAATTGCATAATCCAAATTATATTATTTACATATGTTCATCTTTTTAAATAATTGTCTTTTTATGATTCTTAATAATAGCAGATGCATTTTTATGAGACCTCCTTACCTTTCCAATTATTCTTTTTGTTGAATTGTTGCATATTGCCCCCTCTTCTTATGCAAAACAAAGAAACCCCTCCAAACATTTAAACCATAATCTTTTAATGAAGTAATTTCTATTATTAAGTTTTTTTTTCTGCCCCAGATTTCTCCTCCGTAAAAATGAAGTGACTGGCTGAATTCCTTTTATTATGTTCTCCAACTATATTTCAGGTCTTCTGACTTCTGCTCTCAGAAAATTGTTTTAAAGTCACTTCTGAATCTGTACCTGCACTGTTTATTTCTTTCTCTCCCCTTTTCAAGGCAGATTGTAAGTTTTTGCCTTGTCAAGCTATTCTTTTCACTTTTAGTGTTTCCCATACAGGGAAAAAAAAAATCTATTTTTCTTCCTGAGGCAGACTCCGACTGACCAGTCGGAAGCATCATGTAAGTTGTGAGTGTCAAGTTTGGTCAGACTAATTTCTCAAAAGATTCATTATGAAACAGTTACCTTTCAATATTTTTGATTTATTTGTACAGTCTAGAAGCAGAAAAAATCATGTCTACTTTAGAAGTCTACATGGATACTTGAAAAAGTGTCAAAGGAAAAATCCTGCCTCATTTACACTGGATGCTTCACTGTGGGGCATATGTCTTCAGTTTTGCTGTTTAGTAAGATGAGAATAATAAATAATTTCAAATATACCAACCTTCACATGAATTCCCTCCAAAGCTATGAGAAGAATGCTTCTAACCGTGATGTCCCTGACTTGTTAAGCAGCAATTATAGTTTTTATTTGTATAAAGATGTTATCCATGTGATGTGAATATTCAATTATATTTGTATTCCTGGAGATCATGTGTTTCTTCTTGCTCAGCCTGATTACTGATACACTTAATTGTGCTGAACTCTATTTTCTCAAAAGGTATGCAGCAACATATCCAGGGGCTATTCCAGGATAGCTTTACATGAAGAAAGCTGTCTCTATAACATGCTGAAGAGATATTCCCTTGTTGTCTGGATCGCTGATGTTTCAAGGAAATAAGGCAGAGTTATATGTATCTGGGTCAGTAACTACACTTGTTTTCCCCAATGAGATTTGGTTTTCCAGTCACTTTACCTCCTAGCACACACTGTATTAAAGGCTGCTGTTTTCTTTGAGCAGCAACAACCTCAGTACTGAGGTCTCTTTTTTGCCCTAAGAGGCAAAAAGAAGATGGAAGCAATTATGGGTTGATCAAACTGTAATATAACATTACTCAACAGATGCCAGCTCAACTTTTTAAGCCTGAAAGCATTCATTCTATCTGTAAGGGAGGACAAAGAAGATAAGAACAGTAAATCCATGATGAAAAGATGGCAAGTGGGGCCTTATCGATGAAGAAAATATAGCAGGCAATGCAATAGATCAAAGAATGCAGATAGGACAAAATACTCCTTCAAACTGGGATTTCATGGGATTTCTCATCAGTTGTTATCAGTTTACACAAAATTCTTCCTCCAGCAAGACAAGGATTCTTTAGAAACATACATCAGGTTGTACCTGTGGACAGTGCATCACTAATTTAATACAGCACTAATTTATGGCAAAACTATTATAACTTTCTGCACCAACCACACGAATTCTATACTGCAGCAGCTACTTGCATAAGTTTTGAAAATAACTTATTTTACATTCATTTTACTATAATTTACTTAATCTTTTAATAAATGCACATGTGCCTTTCTACATCACTCTGTATACAGGGAAACCTAGCCCCGATCAAACAAAATTATATAATGTCTTCTCTCTCATTATTCTTTAAAAAAAAATAAAATAAAAGCTCTGAAATATAACTAATCATCTGTTGGTTTTAAAAGTAGTAGAACCTTCACAAGATGTGGATACTTTTTTTAAAAAATACCATTCACAACATATCAGTATAAAAATTTAGCAATAGCTATCTCATCTAAGTAAACTGTAATATTCAAGGGAATATTAAAAGATATTTTACTGGGAGCTGGTATTCAAGCCACAGCAAAAGTCATTAATGCATTTGGAGCACAATTTCAGGGACATTTGATGCTGACTGGATTCTTCATTTTGTCATGGACAGGTTTGGGAAGTTGTCTTGGATAGTTAACACCTTGGAAAGGGACAGATATGTAGCTGCACTTATGATAACTGTTGACTTTATCAATGATTCCCAGTACTCAGAAGGAACTGCTCTTTGTCTCAGCTGCCATTGTTCTGTTTGTCATTGCTGATGTGAATAAAAGATCCCATGACTCACTGAAAATTTGAAGCTGAAGAAAGCATAAGATAGGCCCTATTTTTTCCCCCTTAATTTGTCCATCTTTGCCTTAACTTTCCAAACCCTGGTTCAGATATGTAGCAGGAAAATCTCACACCAGCCTTTGCATTCCAGGCAGAACTGCTATCTCCCTGGGTGCTGCTACACACCTTCCTCAAAACACATCTGCCTGCCACACTAGCCCTTACTCTCTCTTTCTGCTCTTGCATTTGTTCTGAGCCAGATTTACAGTGTTAGACTGAAGAAACATTAAGGATCATCTTTTGGGGTTTTTTCGTACACAGCCCTCCATAAGGTGGTGGTGATTTAACTTTGTAAGCTACACATACCATGAATAAATAAGAATAATGAGAATTTCTTAAAGTTGCTTTAGAAGTAAGTAAATATTTTCCAATGTTCTTGTCTTCAAGGATAGTAGCCTGCCCTGATTCCTGTAACAGTGAAGTCTATAAGAAAGACTCCAGTGAAAGAATGCCTGCTACTTGCTTCATGAGAGGAGGCTTGTAGGCATGGCATGCCCAGAAGTTGTGAATGACTCCCTCTCCATGCAAAAGATCCACATGTGAACTGCTGCCTTCCATAATGACTGACCATCCTCCCTAGCAGCTGCAGCCCCAGAGTAGGACAATATAAGATTCAAACCTTTTATTTCAGAAAAGCTCCATCATGACACATTTACCAGTTTTCCAGTGTTTAAAAGAATGCAGTTGTGATGGTATCCCCTCAGTCAGTCACTATGCCCATGCAATGAAATGAGAAACCAGCCTATCATCTAGATAACATCCTGAGTCAAGCATCCTGAAGGACCAAGCTTGCTATAATCTGTGTGTGCACAGAAATATATGCATGGAGACTATGTATGTATCTGTATGTAGGTACAAACAGTCAAACACAAATTGCCTTAATCTGTCTTTTGTTTATTTAGTGATGAAAGTTTTACAGTTTTCTGTGATAGTTAATTTTAATTCTCATAAATTACAACAGCTATGGAAAAAATAAAATATGTTATACACTTAATATGAGTGCCACTTTGATTAAAATCTAAATCAAAGTTACAATGAAAGTGAAACATTAAGATTAGCTTTGAACTTAGAAGACTTATGTATGATGTTCTAGCTAAAAATATACATATAAGAAACCTCCATCCCATTCTTACAGACAACTAAGGAGATCCATTTTTTTGGATCTGTTCACAGAATCAGAGAATATGCTGAGTTGGAAGGGACTCACAAGGATCATCAAGTCATCAAGTCCAACTCCTGGCCCTGCACGGGACCATCCCCAAGAGTCACACCCTGTGCCTGAGAGTATTGTCTAAATGCTTCTTGAACATTGTGAGGCTTGGTGCTGTGACCACTTCCCTGGGAGCCTGTTCCAGTGAAGAATCTCTTCTAATATCCAACCTAAACCTCCCCTGACACAACTTCAGACCATTCCCTTGGGTCCTGTCACTGGTCACCGCAGAGAAGAGATCAGTGCTTGCCCCTCCTCTTCCCCTCACAAGGAGGTTGTAACTGCAATGAGGTCTCCCCTCAGTCTCCTCTTCTCCAGGCTGAACAGACCAAGTGTCCTCAGCTCCTTCCCATGTGGCTTCCCCTCAAGGCCCTTCATATCTTCCTTGCCCTCCTTTGGACACTCTCTAACAGCTTAATGTCTTTCCTATATTGCAGTGCCCCAAACTGCACACAATGTTCAAGATGAGGCTGCCCCAGTGCAGAGCACAGTGGGACAAGAACTCTCCAGAAAGTGTTTTGTACCTGGGACAAAGGTTGGAAACTGGAATTACTTATATTTTATGTTAGAAAAAAGTCATCATGTCTCTACTTTTACTATCTTCCTCTATAATCTGGAGTGCTTTTAAATTACATACAGAATGCACTTATACCTTTTTTTTAAACACTAAAGAAAATAATGGGTTAGGAAAGCAATGGCTATAATACTCTGAAGTGTGTATTAAATCCAGAAGCAGAACTTCATGAAAAAGAAAAAGCCACAAAAGCTCACTTTCATTTTACGCCACAGGTAGTGGTGTGGTAGTGAGAGGTAGTGAGGTGATATAAACCCCAAGGTTTACCCCACATATATTGGAAACCATATATTAAATATCTTTTATTATTGCATATTAAGGACCAACAGAAATGCACAGAAAATGTAGTACCTGCCTACTATTTAATTGCATCTACTACTATAATCCTTTATATTTCAGAATAACAATTGCTTAGATGAAATTTATCCTTCAAAAAAATCTTTGAATGATGTAAACCAGAGCAATATCAAAATTACTCTAATTGTTTTGTTTGTTAAGGTTTTTGCAGTTGTTAGTTAGCTAAGAGATATTAATGAAGCATCCATGCATGAAGCATTGGTACCTATACATGTAAAATACATATATCTTTATATATCATAAAAAACACACACACACATATATATAATATTGAGATATTTTATAGATTTGGATTTTAAAACTAGAAACAGTTTTAAAACCAGGAAGCATTGTAACAGCCACCCTCACAATTACAAATTTGACTCTGATCATGTTTTTTTCTTTTTTTTTTTTTTCTGCCTCTAGACAAATCACAGATTTTCCCTGGGGTCAGCAGAGGTGGAAGGCAGGTTCTGTCCCTAATAGCTTTCTTTGGAGCATCTTGTGCCATTTTCATGAATGACTGTATTCTTGCAGCAAAACGGAACTCAGCTATCCAGACACAAATTTCCTTATTGTACACCATAACCAGGCTTGGACAGGAGAGACTGCAAGAATGCAGCTGGCTGTAGAAAGAGCTCCCAGTTTACATAATAACGATGAAGTAATTAATATGTTAAAATGAGCTAGATTAATTATAATTTGCCTGCATATAAATAATTTTCTTTCATTGCTGCTATGGGAACAAAATTTATGATAATTTATTTTATTGAATGTGAAGCAGATGATGGATTTCTGTTGTAGAGACTTTAGTAGAGATCTGTCCTCCCAAACTTTCTAGATTCAGCACATCCATTTCTTTTTAGCAAGACAAACTGAAAGAGATCTATACAGATTAATCTACAAGGACCAGAAACTGAGTTCAGTGTTATGACTGTATATAAAAAGCAGCAATGCTTCAGTCCAAATGAAGTCCAGACTTATCTGCTTTTGAATTGGGATTCCTCCTCTCCTCCTCTCTCCCTGAAAACGGTGTCTATATGGCCTTTTTCTCAGAGGAATGTTTTTTTTCTCAGCCTCAGATATGCTCTCCATTTATAACTTCACCTTTTGCTAGATTTTCTCACAGCAACACATACCTCACGACTGACCCATAGCACATTTTCACTTGCCTCAGTCACCTTTCCATAATCTTCCAGAGGAGACAATATTGATACTGAAATTCCTCCAGCTGATGCCATAGCAATTTAAAAAGTCAAACAGGTGTTTGACTGGAAAGTCATGCATTTAGAAGCCAGTGAATTTTCAGGGCTGGAGTGTTTCAAATACATAGCAGAGACACATGCATGCTTCTCTTCCCTCCCTCCTCTCCCCCCC
>JAWWEW010000078.1:123480866-123495121 GCA_035583185.1 Anabacerthia variegaticeps | reverse complement strand
CCCTTCCCCCTTCAGTTTCTGTAGTTTAAGAGAATTAATTAATTCTGAAAGTTAAGATGAAGAAAAATAAAATAATTGCACTGAAAGTTCTGGTATTGCTGGCTTCCTAATGCAAACCACATAAAAAAGTCCACCAAGTCAACCTTGTCAAATCAAAAGCTACAGCTAGCCAGGCATCAAGCCCTGAATAAAGGATGCTCTTTTGAACTAAACTTATATTCGATCATTATTTATTTGTTGATAACATAAAGCAATCATTTTCTGAGGGTTTCCATAGTAACAAGTGAGATAATTTCTTTAATTTTTTTATTTTTTTTTTTTAATTTTAAAGCTCTTCCATACATTTCATACACAGATCTCGTGGGATAATTGACATGGAATAGCGTTTCTGCTTTCCTGGTATAATTCAACCAGAGCAGGGTGAAGTAAAACATGTTTTTCAATGAAACTGGAGATTTATTTTCCCTCCTCTGTAAGAACATGAAAAAAACTTTAGAATTTACTTACATCTTTGGTTTCTGCGCTTGCTCTTGTACATAGTCATTCTGAAGAAATTCCACTTTCTAAGAAATAATTGCCTTGATCACAGACAAAAGAGATCGTGCTTCTGCTTTGCAGTGAGACAGTTGCTCACTGACAGAAGGTAACCAGCAATCTCTCAGAGAAAGGCAGGGTAATACCATTCTCCTAAAATCCAGGGGAGATGTTACTGGCTCTAACTATTTTCTCTGTTACAAAGCTCAGAGAAAAAACATATTTATTTTCTTATTTTTTTTCAATTGTATTTGATACGAGCTAAAAAAATTCAGAAAACGAATGGAATCATGTAATCAGACAAAATGGGGTAGTGTGCTATTTGATGGTCTGACATTAAGATTTCTTGAAAAAGCCCTGACATAACCAAAATTTTATAAATGACCTCATAAACTAATAAAAACGAACTTTTCATTGAGAGCTCTCAGTGTTATGCATATGATGACATTACAATATTTTGGGCTAGGTTTTCAAACAAAATTAACTATTAAAAGGAAATTAACAAACGTTAATCAATTAAATTCTGACTTCAGGTCATGAGTAGATTATTCAGGAAAAAACATGTAACATGCAATTAATCTTTTTCATGTTTGTGTTTACTTCTGCATTATCCTTCAATGATTTAATTTGGGGAAGGTTATTTAAGCAACATTCTGCTGATGGCTCATTTTTGAAGGTACTACATTTTCCACTATTCTATCACAAGGTCACGGGGAAAAATTGGCAGCATTGTATGATCTTCAACACATACTTATATCACCATTTCAAAGAATCCTGATATCTTTCTAAAGGAAGTAGGGGAAAGGGGAAGACATTTTTGCCATGCTGGGGAGATGATATTCAAGAAGATGTCAGTAGCAGTTATGGAGCTGAAAAGAAGTGGAAATTCCAGTCCATTCAGCCTCTAATAAAATTGTGTGAAAACATTTCTTAATGTTTTAAGAACTTGGTGTTTTGAGGTTCCTGTCATGTTTTGAGTTATTGATCCCAGATGCCACAAACACCGAAATGCCAAAGGAATAGAGCTAAAGTGACTGAAGTGTCTTAAAAACTGATAACAATACTCTTGTTCAAACTGCATAGTTAGAGAGCAGCTCTGTAACCTACTCAAAGAAAACAAAAGCTCGTATCTTTGGCTTACATAAAAAACAATAACATCTGGTGTCTATGATCAGTCATGTTTCAGTCAAAGGCAGGAACAATTTGCAGCATTCATCTAAAATCATAGATCTACAGTTATTTTATAAATTAAAAGAAATTAAAATGAATGTCTCTCTAAATCTGCCTACCCTAAATTTATACTTTTAAAATCTTTTTTTCCCTCTCAGATATATCAGATAAATTTTTTATATCTCCAGTATAACCACATTTAGCTTTGTGCACCATTTAATTCTCCTTTCAGTTCTTCAGTATTTACATATCCTCACACCTCTAGCTACTGAAGTGAAATCTTCATATGAGTTCTATTAATCTAATTTCCTCCTTCTGTCAAAATCTGACCACAGGTATTTTCATTTCCTCTGGATTTGTATCAGCAAAGCTGAGGATAAAATATCGCCTGAAGAAAGTGAAAGCAATGGATAATTTTTTTTAGATTTCTTTAGTATTTTATCTACAGTCGTCTCAAAATGCCACAGTTGAAATTACACCGTATCTATTGTTGAGGTCAGCAGAAAGGTGGGAAATTGCAAAGCATATCAAAAGTGACAGGAAGGAAAAAAATTAAGATAATTATTCATTGCTAAGCAGAGCAGCAGACAAAATATCTGTACCATATAGAAAGACCCTGCAGGCCTTACACTCAAATAGCATTGTGCAGTTCATATCCATTGGAGTCAATATTTTTTCAGCAATTTATATGAGCTGAGGATAATTCCATAGTTGTCTTGCTCTCTCTTTCCTCTGAATTTGCAGCTGAATCAGGTCTGTGATCTGACTTAGACTACAGAAATCTATGGACTCCCTTTAAATTTACTGCTTCATGTAACAATCTCTTGCTTTTTTCCTTCCTCTACCTGAAGGCTCTCATCCATATTATTCAGTTCAAATTTTCCTTCTTTCATTGATTTGGCAAGATGTCTTCAATCTTTTTTCTCAGCCCACATTAGGTCTTAAATATAAAACTCAGTCCTTTTTCTTATCATTAATGTCTAATTTTCCCCCAATTTTTATTATATATTTCACCTACCATATATTAAAAACACTCCCTATTATATTATGTGTAGCACATACAACAACATGTATATTTTTTCAATTAGTCTGTCGTGCATTATTCTATTACAAACATGTATTTGTATAGAAGTATCTGGGCAATGGAATAAAATTAAAAAATAAATTGACATTTCATGGGATAGGAATTAATTTATTTCAAATTGATGATCCCTAAAAACACAGCTTTTATTGTTTTTTCTTTGTTCTAATTGCAACTATGATTCTTCAGTACACTGAAATGCATTTGCTAAAAATAACATAAATACACTCTGATGAATCATTCTAGGTATCTTCATAAAAAAAACTATTGCAAAACAAAAATACTTGAAGGTGCTGGATAGCTTTGAGTGGGTACAGCAGCCTCCTGTTTATCTGTGTTACTGTTTTCTGTTAGGAGAGTTTAAAATTCACTCTCACGCTCTTACAGTTTGAAAAATCCAGAATCTTGCATATGGCTGGTTAAATGCAACAAGCTTAGTGAGATGGGAAGAAATGAACAGAATCTCTCAGCAACAAAAATCACCTGCTCATGTCAAGCTTATTACTTTTCTTCAAGGATATATCTTAAATGATTGCAATGGTGTAAAATGTTCTCAAAATAATCTATTGGGATGAATTTTGTCAGTCATTGTTGCTGGTGGTAACAAAACTAGTAATGTCCTCATCTGCACATCCCACCTCTCCCCTTTCTCTCTTTCCTGCCCTACATGTCCCAATAAGAAGTTTTTTCTTTGAATGCTACAATAAATTTCTCAAACTCTCTCTTTTAGGAAGAGAAAAAGAAAAAAATTATAGACTTTGTAAAAATATAACTGCTGACATTCATGTCACATATTACTCATCGATAAACACTTTGCCTTGGTTGTATCCTCAATTTTATTTTTAATGAATGGATCTTAGACAAGAAAAGAAAGCGGAGGAAGCTTAAAATATGCTCTGTCTTTTATTGTTTAATGCACCCAAAGAGTCTTCTTAGATAATAGCCTTTTATAGCTTCCACTATGGTTATTTTTATGATGTCAACTAAGAAAACATTACATCTATGAATGTGAATTAGTTTTTTCTTTAAATAAAGCATATGTATAAAGATCAACATTTAACTTTATCCCAGTAATAACCATTCCTTTATACAATTACTGACATGTTAAAATCATATATGTGCACCTTTTACTGGTATATATTGGGACAATCATCTGAAACTAATGCCTCAATACATTGCAATATTAGATAAATAAAATTCACTTTACCAAGAAATGTCATTTAGCTATTAAGGCAGGTTTATGGTGAACTCTTATGCTTATGATATAATGAGGACAGAGCTTAAAATATTGGCCAAAACCATACCTCTGCCTAAAACTGGTAAAATGCTGCAGAAGCTGTGGTAGGTTGAATAAGAAAGAGTAAAATTACTATGTCTCATGCCTACAACTGTAAGCTAGAATGAAAGTGTTCTATAAATGTTTTTCCAGAGACAACAAAGCTGACTAGCATTCCTGAAACAGATCAGAAATGAAGACCTAGGGTAGTGCCAAAGAAGGAAAAGTTTTATTAAAATGTTCCTCGTGGAATAAGGGACTCAATTCATCTGCTTAAGTGTTGATGCCTAGCACTACTTTGATGATTTTTGGCATCTGAGACATTCACACAGTGCCAGAAAATACGGCTCAGAACCTGTGGGAAATCTACAACCTTATGGAGCACCCTGCTGAAGCCAAGGCCATCTTATGTGACTCTAGGCAAATAATTAGGCAACTGATCCCTGCCCAAAGAATTTTTTTCAAGCCTCCCTCTGTTAATTGTCATTATACTCTGGCTTTTTTATACTTAGGGTCATTGTTTCATAGTGGTCCCAACGTGAGCTCTCAAGTCATGACCCTGCAAGATTATGATTGACTTCAACGTGAATTATATAGAAAGAGAAAATGATAAGATGTATGACTGAGAATTTGCAAATACCCTCAAAGAAGCCACTATTAGTACACAGTCCACAGCTGACTGTGTATTGAGAAATTATATGGATAAAAGAGAAATAATGTATCATAATACTTTCAAATCAGCAATACTTCATTTTACTAAAGAAAAAAAGCCTGTCAAAGTGTTTTAAGAGTCTTCCTTTACTTCAGTTGGTTTTTACCCTGCCCAAGTGCTTGTATCCAGAACAATATTCAGTTTGCAAGATTTCATGAAAACCTTGTGTATTCCTCAAAAGCTACATTAGAATGAAATTTGCTACATTCACAGCATTTCCATCACCTATTAATTTTGTAAAAAAAAAAAAAAAAAAAAAAAGAGAAGAAATTTTTGTCTTTTCTGGAGATTTTTGATTTTTAGAAAACTGTTTGGCTGTTTCTAATCTCTATTACCTTCTACATTTCTGATGACCTGTTTTGTCCCGAGATTAGGTCAGTTAGATAAAGCATGGTACTGATAACACCATGGTTGTGGATTTGATCCCTGCATGGGCCATTCACTTATGAGCTGGACTTGATAAACCTTGTGGGCCCCTTCTAATCAGAATAACCCATGAAATGCCACTTTTCTTCAGCACTATCAGTCTGTAATGACACTTCACCACAAAAGATTCTTTTTTTATATAGCAGGAGAAAGCCCCTAAGGTACTGGTCCTACTTTCACCACGGGCAATTTTCTCTTATTCAGTGAAGCTTTTTCACTAGAATTTCATTTTTCTCATTGTTATAGTAGCATTTATCTTTAGTCTTTAAGAAACTCACTGCCAAGCTTCCCTCATTAGACTGAGCTTTTTGTATCAGATGCCATTATTAGCATTTAAGCACATGATCACAGAGGTATGAAACGAAGCCTGAAACATTCTCAGGTAGGAGCCCATACTGGTTCTTCGTGCTGTCCCTTGCCCAATTCTCAGCACGTTCTCATTTGTCCAAAGAGAGCATTAAAATGCATTAGGATATTTTTCTCTGATTAATAATTTCCAGTTTAAAATGTCACTTATGACAAATGTAAGGTTGGAATCAACATCTAAAATTCCAAAAGGAAATTTTTTTTCTATTAGTAAGAGACGAATTTCAAAGGATGACAAGAGGTTAGGGAGAAAAACTCAACCAAGTAGAGATACTTTATAACAGTCGAATACATGAAAGTTTGACACACAAAAAAGCCACGAATGAGCCATTTTCTCTGTCTCTGGGTGTTAGAACAGTCATGGCTATAGACTGTAGCAACAAAGATGTAAATTAGTTGTTTGGAAACTAACTTTATTACTGGTGAGCATAGCTATTCATTGCATAAGAAGGATTTTATAATAGGTTAGGTACCTCACAGAGAAGCCTACCTAGGAGATGGATAAAATGACATCTTGTAGTTTTTTTCCAAGCCTTACTTTTGATCCCATATGCCCAGATTAAATATCAACTTTGTAAGATTCAGCAATAGCCAAGATTTGGTCCATGTTAGTCCTTCAGCCTGCCTAATATTAAGGGAGCGTTTCAGGAAGGAGGAGACTAGTATAACATGGAGTACTTGACACTAACAAGTGTGAAGCATATAGTGTCTTTTACCTACTTGTAAAGATTCCTGAAAGATGAATGTCTGCTCTTGACAGTGGAGCAGCTTCTTCAACTGGGAATGAATGAGACCAGCTGTGGTTGAATCCTACACTGCATCTTTTGAGCTGCAGACACCTGTCTGATAACACAGGGACCTATGGATACACATTATGAATACCTTTCAGAATTGCACTGTGTCTTCAATTACATTTGGATAGGTTCCACAAATTCAGAGGAGCTACAATACATGGAGATGCTTTGCAATTCAGAATGATGGTTTTGCACAAAGAGTTCCTACACAGCATTCTCCCCAGTTCCAAAGGTTGACAGGGGCTCTAGAGCAATTTGATACTTTCACTACTTTAACTCCCTCCTTATTTTTCATACTGTCTTATATAACCCTTAAGTGAGACTTGGACAACTCTATTGTGTTCCCTCTTCAAAAAAACCAAGTAATACAGTTATGAATGGCTGATAGTTCTTCATTTTCTCAAAAAAGTACTGTATACTGCAAGTACTCGTCCCTTTAGACTGGTAGCAATAACATAAATCTTTCAGTTCCGTCAGCTGAGGAACATTTAGCTGTTATTTTAAACCAAGGATAGTAAAATATTCCTCTCTTAAATGTCTGAAAAAATAGTTAAACTTCAGGCTCAGAGTTAGATATTCTATATGGCAATGTCTACAGTCAAAAACCAAATCTTCCTTTCTGCTTTGGCAAGTGGAAAAAGTAGCAAATCAATATCAGATGAATGCCATTCTGACTCCTTTCATTTGCTTTACACTTTCCTTAAGATCCAAGCATGTTCCTCCACTCTTAGATCAGTTTTTTTTCCTAATCCATCATCACTTCTTGACCGGTTTGTTTGTGGCTAGTTTTCTATAGATTTTGAACAATTTTAATGTTTTGTTTTGTTTTGGTTTTCCTAAGTCATGGCTTCTTTTCATCTCATCTTTAATTTTATTTTATCCAGGTGTTAACTAGCCCTGAGAGATTTTAATTTGTTCTTCTATATGCTTTCGTTGCTAGTTTGGCTGGTACATTTCATAGTCTTTTATTTTATCTTGATGAGATTGTCACCATCAAGCAACAATACTTAATTACTTTCACTTGCTCAATTACCTTCAGTTTCTAAACACCTGTTTAACAACTGAGGCAGCCTTAAAAGATGTTCCCCTTCAAATTGCTCTGATTATGGGACTAAAATATACTTTATTTCCATTAAAAGGAGTTAGGTTTGCGTCCCAATTTTTTTTTCCAAATATAACCCAAGCTTCTACACAAAGCCATGTTTTCTTCAGGATTTGTATTAGTATAGTTCAGTATGCAAATGATGCATAAAGAAATGGTCTCCATTTTTCTGATCATTAAACCATATTTCAGTAATTTAATTTATAAAACATAATACTAGTAGAACTTCCCTATATTTTAACTTATAGTAATGATTTAAATGATCATAATCTTTAATGTATTGCACAACATACCAAAGTTGTATTTTGCAGAATTTCCTAAATAGGCCACAAACCAAATCATGAAGCTGGAAACATATTCATTTAATACAAAATTTTAGAAAAATGGCTATTTGATTTACGCTAAAAATTTTATCTGTGCTAGTTACTAGCACACTATGAATTTAATGAGGTGTTTGAAACAATCTTAACATGCCTAGAATTAGCATTTCAAAATGGAATACTTTTTATCTAGTTGGTACTATTTTAAATTCCAGTGGAAAATTGTTAGAAAGACCCTAAGTATTAGAAGTTTTTTCTTCCTGTCATGGTGCCTGTAGCAGGCACCAGTTTCCATCATCTCAGAGCTGGTAAATCTCCAGGATGCCGCAAACATAAAAGGGTAGACAAATAGCAGATGTGCACCCAGATCAATTGTCCTGAATTTAAAAAATACTTAAGTATTTAATTGTGGATTTAATACAAAATGTTTATATATATAATTAATAGAGAGACAAAGTGCTGAATATTGGTGAGTTTTCATGAGAGATTTAAGAAAGCTCTTTCTATCAATCTGTCTTAATTCTGCTTAAGTTACAAAATCATTCCTCTTCAATAATAGAGAGTTGTCTTTAACAATGTGAATTACACTCACAGTGTCATATTCTGCAAAACTATGATATCCATTTCAATTTGATTAGAGTGACATGCCATTAAATGCTGCCTTTTTTTTCCTTTCCACATTGGTTTTAATTATGACACTGATAAAACACTTCAGAGTGCTATTGGGGCAACTTTCAGAACAGAATCCATTCTAGCATAACCCAAGTGTATTGCGAAAAATCGTGTACCTTGCTTCTGCTTAGGGGCTCAGAAGTACTTGAATATCTCGAGTTTTTCAGGCATAGCCATTTGAGGAAACCATTTGTTACCGTCACGATTGCACTATGAGGTCCTATTTTAAAGGTTTTATATGTTTATTGAAACAGCTTTAACACACTTTCAAAATGGATTTTTAGTTCTTCAGTCTGTTGAACATTGCCTACCTTTGTCTCCAAAACAGAACAGAGAGAACTTGAAAAAGAGACTCTTATGAACAAATGAGGCTCTCAAAATGTCAATTTAGGGCTCACAGCAATGCAAACTTATAATGTTTTATGTTACAGCCAATGAACAGTTGCTGCTTCAACCTTCCATTTCAGACTAAGGCTTTTATAACAATCAAGAGAAAGCTGAAAATGTTCTGCTTTCTTTTCCCATTGTATGGGATCTTTCTTTCTCAGTGTGTGGGACTCAGGACAATTTTAGTCATAATCAATCAGTGCAATAGCTGGCTTGAGAGGGAGAATAAGGGCTTTAAAAGAGATGAAAAGTAGAGAAGATTGATTTTTGGAGTCATGGAAAAAGCAGTATTGTAGCAATTCACCACCAGACCATGCTAAAGGGTGTTCTATTGGCATGCAAACAACAAACTTAGAATTACAGGGATGTGCAAAATACCAGAATGACTTCAACTTCACAACTGCTCCTACATTTTGTTGTGTTTTTTAAGGGTTCATGTGCATGTGCTTATGTGGGTGGTAAGGAGGAGAAAGTACTAACAAGAAGTTGTTACATTAAAATTATTAATGCATTTGATTCAATGCCAATTAGATGGGTGGATGGGTGGTGAGGAGGCACCTTTTCCCTGAATTCACATGTTCTGTTTTAGGATATGCCAGCTATATGCCAGCTTCTCAGAACATTACAGCTGGTTCAAAGACAATTTCTGAGACAATGGTAACCTATATAGAAACAGGATTTTTTTTAACTGTGGTTATAGCATGGTGAATTATTTAGTTTTGTTTTAAACTCAGATCAAGACTGGTATCATAAAATAATAGTGCTATGTAGCATTTAACACTTTGTCACTGAAACACTTTAAATATAGGAAAGGATATGAAACACTGAAAATACATTTTGCGCTTAAAAGAAACATGGCTAATATCTAGAAACCCAACATTTTACAGAAATTAAAAAAAAATCATAATTTTAAAGGGCGTCAAAATATGCTTTTGCAAGATAAAGTACTTTCAATTCAAACATTCTCTAGTGAGGAATGTTTCAAAACCACAAGAAGAAGAAGTTGGAAAGATTAGTACCTTTTACCTTGAAGTTTTACTACTAAATATCAGATTATACTGTGAATTAACTGCTAAAAGTGCACATAGCAACTCCTTCCAGTTTTCAAACCCAGAAAACTGAAATGTGTTCTCAATAACTTGAAAATGAATTAAAAAGAGATGTCTGTACAGTAGAGGAGATAAAGAAAGCTTTTATCCCCTTGGGGGATGTTGTGCTGTCTCATCAAGGTAAAGAGTTAAGAAGTTAAGTGAAAATATGAAACCAAAGTATGCAAAATGATTCATTAAGCTCTAGTCTAAAATTTTAGGCAATGATAAATTCATGTGCCAAGTTTTCTATTCCCCATTCTATGCACCCTAAAAAGGTAAAACCATATTCTCATGATAGCATGAGAACAGAAGCTTCTGGAGATAGTCTGTTTAGAGAAAAACCATAGGGACATCTATAGTAATTTTTGAAGAATCTGTCCCCAGATCACTTGAAAATTTCTGTTCTTGATTCAGCTACACCAGATGAAACATGCTTGTAATTTTTAATGAAGTTTGGTTTTTACAGGTTGTAGGAGTACAATGGAAGAGAGACCATGGAGTGACTTGATGAGACCGTGGGATCAAGGAGAGCTGCAAGAACGAACTATCTTGCACAAGAGAAAGTTTATTGCCATATATCGGGTTGTTACGGGTTTCCCAGTTTATGAATTCCCTCATGTTATCCCTGCTCTGATTGGACAGATTCTGCCACAGTGGAGCTTTTATCTCCACCCTCATTAGCCCTCTGTTGTTGTAGTCCTTCCCTGTTTTTTTTTTCCTTTTCTGTAAGAGGATTTGCATGCTCCTCCCAAAACCCCACCCCTTTTTAGGAAAGTTCCATGCCACCCTTATATAAACTGGAGCCATCTTAATAAAGGGGCCATTCCATCATTCCACCATACCCCTTCCTGGAGTATGCCTGTCTTTCTTACCCCCAAAGGGTCTCGTCAACAGATTAGCAAAAAACCCCTCTGTGATGCTGCAGCAAAATAAAAGAGGGATTTAAAAAAAGCAGTATTACTACTCACTATCTCTTTCTAGGTTGAAATTCCTGCTCATGTCTTAGAGTATAAAAGATGTGGAAAATTATTTTGAAACTAATATTCAGAGTATCCAGTTTAACTGATGTTGCACTGAACATGTAGGTCCCTCCAGCCACTACTGAAAGAGCAAGGTGCCTTCAGAAGCTTGCACAAGGTTGGCCATAAGTACTGACTACATTGACATCTGAATGATAAAGACAAGAAAATTTCCAAGTCCTCTCAAAATGTGTTTCTTTCCTCCTGCAGAGCAAAGATTTAATGAAGAATTGCAAATAAAGTAAACTAAAATGAGAACCTTTGCTCTGAAGTAGGAACTTTGTGGGAGGCTAATTAAAGTCAGACAAAACCTTAATCCACCAGGGTTTTTATAAACACAGTAATAAAATCCTATAAATAATCCACATTTTACACTGAGTCCAAATCTCTCATTTAAGGCCACTTACACATTATTGCTTGGAATGTAGACCCCAGCCAGTCCAGATTCAATTTGCTTTTTTCTATATGAAAACCAGTACCATCAAATTTTGTTATCTTATAAATCCAATATCTGGACTGTTCTACTCACAAAAATAAAATGATGAGTCCTGAATAGTATTTATTCTGGAGGGATATCATGCTTATGATCTAAATATTTTAGAAAATAAGGTTTGGGGAGCAAATGTCTTAAACTTGGCATCAAATGCTAATAAAAGAACATGAGAATACTTTGATCTGCTTTTATGATTGACATTGAGCCTAGTCCCAGTCACCTTTCCTGGCCATTTGACACTTTCACTGTGGCTTTTTTGGCTTCATCTGAGTGAAGGACTTGGTAGTGTTAGATTTACTTTGAATTTGATGATGTTAAAGGTCTTTTTCAAACTAAGTGATTCTGTGATTCTCTGATTCTATGACTAAATGAAAAAATAATTATGCTTTCATATTTTCCCAGGGAGAAAGCAGATTGATTGAACCTGGCAAAGATTCATAGCTGCTTGGAAAAGGCAAAACAGAAAAAAATCAAGATCATGTCAAGCATATTATGAAATCAAATTGGTCCAACTTTAATCTGAAACACACATAATGAAAACTATGATTGACATTTTCAGTAGCTTCCAGTAAATGCAAAAATAAATCCATGTGAAAAACTGAGGTAGGGTCAACTGATAAAGAAAAGTTTTTGCAAGAAAGCATTGCACTTTCTCTGAGCTGTACTGTGGACCAGAAAAAAAATACACTGAGATATTTCTTTTGAGAGTTTCATATGGCTTTTGTCAACACCGCAACTAAATATTTTGTACAGCAATCAAAATATGCCAGATTTGACCAAATGCGAAGAGAAGGTGTTGAAAATCAGTATATTGGAGGGAAGGGTCCAGTGTAGAAACATGTCCCAAGGTATATCCCCTCCCCTGCAGAACGGTGCTATGACAGTGTCATGACAGGAGCAGAACGGGTGACCATTATTCTTAAACAGAGTAAGATTTTTAAAGAGCCTAGCATGACACAGTTCTATTCAGTCCTATTCAACAACACTCATTCAAGAAAATAAATATTAGTGAAACAATTTTTCAAATGTTAATAGAGGAATTGCATCTGAATGCTATCAAATTAGTAACCTTTAAAACACCTGACTTTGGGGAAGGGGAAATGGGATTATGTTTCTTATAATTTATCATACAGAAAACATACAGTGAGGGTCAAGAATGCAATATTTTTTATTAATGCATTAAATATGAAGAAAATAATAAAATGTTCAGTTGTTGTAAATTAGAGGTTATTATACAAGTTAGTTGCCTGCATTCATGGATGACTGAGTTCCATGGTGTGGGAGGTTCTACGTTATGCAGAATAAACCCAGGGAAATCATCAAGATTATTCTAATTTAAATTAACTGAACATTTGGTTTGAAATTCTTGATTTTCCAATTCAGTGAACTTAATAGCTTAATCTTCCCAATAGAGGTAGGAATTTGATCTGTAAATGGTATCTCTGGCTAAACATATGACTAATCATGCCATTTCACTACCCAATCTTTTCTCTTTTGGTAAGATCATCTTATTGGAATTACTCTTGAAATTTTCAATGGGCTCAATAATTCTAAGGATGATTGAACTAGAATATACTAATGTGCAGCCCTTCAGGAAAATGCTGAAAAATGGGTGTCTAAGTTTAAACAAAGAAGCTTTTAGGAGTTTCCTTTGTAATTGCACCCGTAACGTGTTGCAGCCTTAAACCATGATCTAGGATCAGTCCTGAGACACTCACGAATAAAGAGCATCATGTGTTAATACTGCAGAGGAAAGCAGAATTGACTTGTTCTAATGATAAATATAGCTTTAAAATTTCAATTCACAATGAAGGCATATTTTCATCCTTTGTAAAGTTATAGATAATTTAAAAGATGTTTTTTAGCATTTGAAAAGAAATTACACATATTGAAGCATCATCATCACGGCTTATTATACAATGAGATTGCCCCATTCCACCTGAACAAAAATGTCATTGTATTTTAAAGTCTTGCCTTGCTAGAAGTCTTGACAGGTTTCATAACACTTCAATTTAAAAATGCAGGTATTTAAAACACATACAGGAATTTGTCCACAAAGGCACCTTTAAAATCTAAAAAAAAATCACAGCAATCTGAACAGATAAAGTATTCAAACTCTCCTAGTAAATGTTAAGCAATTTTAAAAATGCATACTTTATTAACTAAAAATTATCTTTAATATGCAAAGTTGCTTGTAACAGACAAGTGTCAGAACCTTATGTTATATAAAAAATACACACTTCTTTCAGTCTCCAAGCTTCCCTTTCAAACTTCATTCTACATGTCAGTTGGACCTCATCTGTAAAAAATGAAAGACACTGAAAGGGAATCTAAGCTAAATTTGGACCATCCAATTCTGCGTGTAATTGATCTGTAGAACTTACACAAAGAAACTAGTCAGACATAGGTGGAACACCCCATGTAACCTTTTATCTTAAAGTGATTATTGTGAGTGAATGAACAAATTCCTGTACACAAATGAATCCAAAGCTTATTCAACATTTATGAAAGATGGGAATACATTTGGAATGAAGACATGAATTGCAAATCAAAACCCAGTCATGACCAAGATGATAATGTTACCCTAAATTTTATGTTCTTTCCATTGTCAGATTGCAGACCATTATAGACATTTATCACCAAGGTATTCATAATTTCCTACCCAAATTAAAAATTAATTACACTCCTGATGCCTTAAGGTTTTCATGAATTTGTGGATTTTTATAGTTCTATGCATTTTCTTACATTTAGAGTAGCTAGCAACCTCTAACCCTGTGCTAGCTGTCTTAAGGGTCAGATAATAGCTGGAACA
>JAWWEW010000078.1:123192847-123480507 GCA_035583185.1 Anabacerthia variegaticeps | reverse complement strand
CCAAAACAAAAAAACAAACAAAAAAACCCACAAACCCCCCCCCCCCCCCCAAAAAAAACCCCGTAAGTTTACTCCAAGCTGGGAAACATGCATGGAATGACATTTCTACATTCATATTTAATATTGCTAAAGAATCAAATAAAGCACCATGTTTGAGAAAGGTCTTTATAACAGTAATCTGAAGCACCACATGTTAAGCATGAAAGCCTGTGCTGGTTTTGGCTGGGATAGAGTTAATTTTCTATACAGTAGAACAGTAATGTTTTCAGCATAAACACAGCCAAAGAGATGCTTTAGCTATAGCTGAGCAGCACTTGAACAGCAACAAGACCATTGCTTCTCACATGGCCTCAGCAGCGAGTACATGAGGCATGCCCAAGGAGTCAGAACAGTACACAGCTGGGACAGGTGACCCCAACTGGTCAATGGGACAATCCAGACCATATGGCATCAAGCTCTGGATAATCAGGGAAACTAGGCAAGTGCAATGGGTGGACTTAATGATCTTAGAGGTATTTTCCAACTTCTATGATTCCATAAAAGGAAAACAGTTGAAAATGTTGAGAAAGGGAAGAGCACTGATAACATTCTGTAAAAGAGGGAATGAGGCAGAACATCTAGTGTCATTATCAAAGTTTTAGTTAAATTTTGCCAAACCAATCTGATCCAAGGAATTTTCTAGTCTAGTTCAGGTCAACCGGGAGCACTGCTTTGAGAAAGCCTTTTTGAGTCAGTTATAAATCACCGCTGCTTGCATAACTACAAAAATAAAGGTGTTAACTTTCTTGCGGTGTCTTCCTACATCTTAGTTTCTTTTGCTTATCTTGTCTGAGTCCCTAAAAATGCAAGGACCCCCAGTTTCTGCATGTGACAGTCAAATGGCCCAGAGGAACTAGAGATTACATGAAGTGCAGGCTAAGACCTAAACCTGAGGGTGCTCAGAAAAATAGCAAGCAGCATTGCATGCAGGTATCACCATGAAAATCAACCCAGCTTTCAGCTGAGTTCAGGAAGTGTTTGGACAATACTCTTGGGCACATAGTGTGATTCTTGGAGTGTCCTGTGCAGGGCCAGGAGTTGAACTCAGTGATCCTGCTTGGTCCCTTCCAATACAGCATATTCTGTGATTCTATGATTCTATAGTTATGTAGGTTCCTCAGTCAGACTTTAAATCTCTCTCTATGATACTTGAGTGGCTTTGATAACTAATAGTCAGACTCTCCAGAAATAATTTTTGCTTAATTCCCTTTCCTTCCTCCTCATCAAAGACCCTCTCTGTTTTAAGTGAAAGGTCTTTATTCCCCAAACAGCAAACATCCACAGATGAAAATGTGACAAACAGTGTGCTTCTGCAAGGTGCGTGAACTGCACCTATGGAAGAGATCCTGACACTGCATCAATGCACACGAGTGATGGGACAGATTCAGTGCAAGCATTTTTAACACAAGACAGAGGGCGTGGCCTTCAGCTATGGCACTTTGACTAAGAAAAGACTTAAAAATAATAAAATATTTAAACCTGTATCTCCAGACTTGCTCAGAGGACCAGATCAGTCTCATAGCTTTGTCTCCAGTGCCATCTGCTGATAGGACCTTCCATTGCAACTCCCAATGCAAAAGGTTACTTCAGAAGCGACTTCCGTTGAGTTTTGTGCCTGCAGTAGTTATGTTACCAGAAATTTCATTTTGGAATTATAATTGTGATTAATTCCACTTGCTTTTTAAAATGCTGTGTTGTTCTTTATTAACATGTGGAGGTTTTCAGTAGAGCTACTTCTTTGTATTACCGTCAGACATTACAAATGAAGATGTTTAGAGGATTCTAATTCTTCATAGTGCATCCAAACGAAGAAAAAGAACAGCTATCTGAAAATCTTTGAACTACATTATAAATTAAAGTAGAGCCTCAATTTATAAGAGAAAAAAACCAGTTCTCTATAGTAGACAGCGGGATACAGTGGATAGTGGATACAGCATGATGAGGTTTCTTAAAGTCAAAAGAATGCCCTGAAGTTGTAATTTGGCATTTTAACTGTTTGCTCTGGTTTGCTGGATTTTAGTTAAGCTACTTCTTGTCTCTCTGAAAACCTTTTACGCCCAAGGAAGATCTTGCCTTTTAATCACACTGCAATTGAAGAGGTCTATCATCTTAAGATGGCACCTAACAGTGCGAGGGCATAAAAATTCAAACATTGCATTTTCCAGTGTGAAAAAATCTGGACAACACATATTGGAAAAAAGAGGTTTCTGGCAAGCATTAGGACAAAACCAGCAATTATATAACTCTTGTTCAAACTCTGAGGCAGGTCACTAGAATTTGTACACTGATCTGATTTTTATTTGCTTACTCATGAGACTGGAAATCCTGATGTAAAAGAGGAATCAGAGTCCTTATGTGTGTTTCCTACTTTGACCGTGTTTCCACCTTAATGCATCCTATCTCCTTTCTTTTTGCTGTCTTCTCATCACAAATGAATGAAGAAACCTTGCCATCTTGTGGTCAATTCTAGTTATTAGTGCAAAAAACTAAAACATGAAACAGGCTGCAAATAAGACAGTGGTCGCCACGTGGTGAGATCCAGATTCAGTGAATTTACGGAAAATAAACAGAAACAGAACAGAGCAAGAAAGAATGAGATATAGTGGGAGGGCTGTACTCTTTTTTTTTTTTTTTTTTTTTTTTTTAATTCATCTGAGGAGCTCTGTTAACCTTTGGAAATGCAATGAATATTTTCTTTTTGAAAATAGCTGATATTTGCTAAACAATGCTATCCTCAAATTCACAACCTTTCATCAAAGATTTAGACTTAGATGAGTTACAAAACCTTGCTAAGGATGCTAGGGATCAGTAAACTGGCTATTTCCATATTTTCTGACACTGCAAACATGTGAAATGTTTAAAAGTTACAACTTCCACGAGGAACACCGAAGATAAAGGCAGCAGATTTTGCTGCTAGGTGCTTCTCACAAGATGTGGATGAGGGATAGTGGCCATCTGCCTGCCTTAAGGGAGGTGACTGAGGAGAAAAATTTTTTCAGATGGTGTACACTTGATGAAGCAGCTCCTCTGTCTGTCTTTTCATTTGTCACAGTGAACTAATAAAAAGGTCATATCTATCCTCTAATGATTTGTGCCTGCTAAAAAAGTTCACAAATCACTTTTCTAATTTGTGGAGGCAGCCAGTATTGTATTCCCCTGGTCACCCACAATACAAGACACATAAGATGAGATTCATTTGCCTTATACATAGCCTGGACTGACTTGTGAAGGACCAGTTAGATCTTTTTTTGCTTGAAGAAGATCATGTTGTCTCCACTGGCATGATCTTGTAACTTTTTTTTCCAAGTCTTGAAACAAATTTACTAGAGTTTTTCACACAAATACATGAGTTAATGTCACAGTTCTGTTAAGAAAGAAAAAAATCTCAAAAACTTTTTGCTGTTTTTTATGTGCTCTGTGAATGACAAGCTCTCATCCAAGCCCCTGGACTAATGAACCTTCCTGGCAGTGATATGGGCTTGGGAATTTCTGGTTGCTGAAAACCCCCTAACAACCCATAGAGGTAACTTGAAAATGAGACTGATCTTTCCTCTTGCACTAAAGACTATCATGGAATAGCCCGTGTCAATACAATCAAACACTTTTATTGCAATACAAGGTAGCTGCAACCAAAGTACCTATAAAAATGGTCTGTTTTAAGATTTTTTCCAAACTATGTCTTGGTGTTGCCAGATAAGTGTTAGTTGACTCAAGACTAAAACACCCCAAGATAATTCTGTGGGAATAGAATATGCTCTAGATAGCTGAGGTCCTGAGCCTACACCGTTCCCCGGTTAAGCTTAAATACCTTCAGGTGTCATCAGATCTTTTTACCTCCTGGTTATAGCAATGGGTTTGGATTTGAATCGTGAGGGGAATCAGTTATGAATGATTTTGCTATTTGTAATAAGCCCATGATGCTCATTAATTATAATTAATTTCTCTCAAAAAAAACCAAAAAAAAACCCAACAAAAAACCAAAAAAAACACCTTATTCTCTTTTACCTACTTGAAGAAGAGAAAAAAGGTTGAGGAGAATTTGTTGAAGTGAATTCAATAGAATTCAAATTCTATTGAAAGAGAAAAAGAAACATGTGCGGTATGGCTCAAATGGTTTTGGAAAGGTTTTTTCTTCTTCTATTTCTATGTATGTTTTTATAGCTGTAGTGCTTGTCATAGTACTATAGTTAAAATTAGGACATGAAAGCCTGCAGTTGGTATGTGGTATTTGATTCTGTTCAGGTAAATTAAAAAAAAAACAAAAATAAAGCTGTGTACTTATTGATGATAGAGAACTTCTAGATTGTTAACAAAAGACAAATTGACAGTAAAATGTTCAAATACAATGAAACCAAGATACATTCTACCCTATCTGGAGGCAATAGCACACAGGGTAAGACAGAAGATTTATTTCTAGGAAATTTACATGATTCATTAAATTTCCAGCATAAAATTAAAAGCATAGTGTTGAAACTGAATTAGAGGTAATTTATTCACAATCAAAGGAAACAATCATTACAATAAAGCTAGTCATGTGTAAGAATGATAAGGGTTATCTTTGAGTTGAGGATTTAATTTAATGTCTATCCTAACAATTAACTTGTTTGCATGAATATCCTGAATTAGGTAGACTGAATGTAGGCAGCCATATTCAAGACTCAAAACCTGTTCCAGCTGTTCCACTAGTGACATATCTGAAGAATTCATTTGAAAGCTGTGAATCTTAATTTTTTTAAGAAAAGAAATTAAGTTATTAACAACTATAAATAAAAATATATTCGGTTATGACTCATCAGCATTGTTGGCTGCATTTAAAAAAACTCTGAGGGGTACAAACAATATCTACCAGCCATGTCCTTGTGGTTTGACAACAAACAATTTCATTATGGAAAATATTTAACAAGAAGATGGCAAGTTCTGCCAGGCTTCTGCGTGCCTGGAGAGAGGTGGGTAGGTGAAATAGAAAAGAACTGAGTATGGCTATAGGACAGTGCTGTCCACTCCTCTGCCTTACCTCCCTGGAGCCCCAAGGACTCTAAGGAGCATCAGACATGGACGACATTTAATTTATTCTGTCCCTAGGGAAGAGCTTAGTGCCCATTTTTTGTGGAAATGAAAGGATTTACAGCAGTCTATGACAGCAATAGGGATCCAAAATCTCAATTCGAGGCATGTGTTGTAACTAGTTCCTAAACATATGTTTATATCTGAAAGAATATCTAATTGAATGAAAAGAAATGAGTCCTGACACATTCCATCAGGTTTGCTCATTTGAATGACTAAGATCATCAAGAAATTAGAAGCAAGTAATAGAATTTGCCTAGACTATGGTGCAAATAAAGAGTCACAGCCCAACTTGAAGATGGCTTTTGATTATACACCTATACACAATTACTGTTGTCAAGAAGTTAAGCAAAATTCACTATTTCCTCTAGTCTTGACGTATTTTAAGAAACTTTTATTCAAAGGTCATTTTCAGTAAATACAAAACTGTGCTGCCACACAAATAGCTTATTAGTTCTTTAAAAGGAATCATTGTATCTGCCTTTTAGGCTAGGAAGACTTTTGCTTGCTGTTAGGAGACAAAGTCTCCTAAAAGAAATGCATTTTATGAAAGCTTATCTTCCTGCATATTACAGGAGACACAGTTACTTGAGCACAGGGAAAGTAAAAGCTGAATTCTGATTTACTAGAAATTGCCATGTGTATTGACTACCACTAAACATACGTGGTAAAATTATTTACCCCTTGTTATATAGTATATACTGCAGAATGCTGGCAGTATCTTGAGACATTTTTACAGCTCACTTGGAGTAGCACATGAATTTGAACAAAACATGACTAATAGAAACTTGTTTTGGTTAAACCTGTACATGTTCTTTCTATAAAGTAATTTTATAGTGTAGAAAAAAACATTTGATCACTGAGAAGGGATCAGTTGGGTAATATACAGTGAGACAATATAAAATACAATCACCAGAATGAGCAGGTAGAGTAGTTAATTCTTCATTCAACAACTGCTTCAAAGGAACCTTAACTATTTTGCTTCTGTACATATCTATGTCCACTTCAGGGTTCTTCTGTACCAATGTTTCCAAAATGCTCTTCAAGTCCCTTGCGGCAATGATGCAGGGTGAATGTCTGCTATGGAGACTACCATCATGTATGGTAGTGCACAAAGGTAGACCAAACACACAGAACCACAGGGCTTTGTATAAAATAATTGATTTTATGGATGACAGGAGAATAGAACTGAATTGGTAAAAGAAATTCAGCCATCAGAGAGACAGTTATCTCACAGATCTTCATGTTTCCATCCGTTCCATTCTCTGTAAGGCAATAGCTCTGCTTCAGCGAGAGCAATCACATGGGGAAATAAAAAAAAAAAGAAAAAAAAAAGGAAAAAAGACATAAAATAATTTTTTTTTTTTTTAAGGCAACATTCTCTGAGTGTTTATGGCAGTTGAACTGTGATGTTGAGCTTCTTCCCAGAGAAATGTCCTTTTCTGTGAAGCCTCCACTCCTCTGAAAGAGGTGAAACTTGAGAACAAAGGGAAAGACTTGCTGTTTTATTATATTTCGAAGGATGGAGTCAGGACATAGAGTTCCAGGATGGTCTGTGTTCGAAGGGACCTAAGGGATTGTCTAGTTCCAGTTCTCCCGCCATCGGCAGGGACACCTTCCACTAGACCAGGCTGTTCAAAGCCCCATCCAACGTGGCCTCGAGCACTTCCAGGGAATGGGGCAACCACAACTTCTCCAGGTATTCTCTTCCAGTGCCTCGCTACCCTCACAGTAAAGAATTTCCTCCTAACATCTAACTGAAATCTATCCTCTTTCTGTTTAAATTCATTACGTGGGGGGACACAGTGGCAAAGTTATAAATTCTGCTGAACTGATTGAAATTTAGTCATCTGTGCCTCATTGTAGGAGATATCCTACATACATTTTACATATCATTGTTAAAGAACCTGAGGAAAGAGTGAAAAGGATCCTTAGTATAGCTAATGGGCAAACCTGTTATACCCAGAGCACTGGGGGAAAAGACCATGAAAAAAAGAGGATCCCAAATAACCAGTGACTGGAAAGAGTAGTCAGCAATGCTTAAAAGGAATCCAATCAGGGGAAAAAAACCCCTATAATTAGTACTTTTTCCTCTTCTCTCAGCTTTGTAAATATCATAATTAAGAGTTCACACATGCCGTGACTAGAGTTTGCTACGGAATTCACCCTGTCACAGAAAAGTGCTCTGGAACGTCAACTTTATTTTTGAAAAGAAGTTGTCTGACTCATCTAACAGCAAAGGACTGGCTAATAATACTCAGCTGACTTTTCAGAGAGCTTGAAACAATGGTTCTGATAGGGGCTAATTGCCTCGATCACCACACTCAGGGCTCTCTGAACCTCCTGCTCTACAAGTTAATTATTTTTCACTGTAAGACAAATACAGAATTCAGTGTGGAGAGAGTTCATTTCACCATGGCCAGAAGCCAAACATCTGCTTCGCTGCTCTGTTTCATCCTTTTGTTTTCTCACTTGTTTTTTCTCCTTGTTTTCTTTTTCTGGTTTTTTTTTTTCTTTTTTTTCCCCCCCAACAAAATACTGCTTGAATTGTATTTCCTTGTATATCTTTTTTTTTTTTTTTTTTCACCATTGCAATCAAAAAACAGGATTCAAAAAACAGTTGGGACAAATATCCATTTTTAAGCAGGGTGTAAGCAGAACCAGAAGTTCAGATTTGGCTACTACACAGCTCAGGAAATAGAGAAGATATTAGAATGGGTCTGACTGAGATGCTGAGACATTGAAGATCACTATAAAAGTCTGCATCCATGTCAAATACAGAATTATGAAAGGATGCATCACTTAAGGGTAAAGCTGTCTGGCCTCTACTAGTAAGATGTTTAAAAATACAGAGAAAATTATTCTCATTTGGAATTTAAAAAGCAACCTCCATTGCATAATACACGACATGTCCTTGTTATACTTGAGTCCTAAAGACTTTGCACAGAGGATTACTGTTTCTTACCATGGAATATCTTAGGTGTCCAGTATATCTAAAACACAGATCAATTCCTTTCTTAACTAGACAATAACTCAAAAGCCTCTTTTTAACCCTCACTTTTAAAGAACACGGATTGTATTAAAAGAATTGTTATCACATTAAATTTGAAACTCACTTCTGGATACATTTGTAGTAAAGGATCTTTCATAGATCTGAGCTTTCTTAACCCCCGAAGGTCTCAACGCTGATATATGAGCAAATGTAATTGTGGATTATATCAGATGGTGGCAGCAAAGGACCTTTCAGTGTTTGGACTTCAGCCTTTTGTATCCAGCATATTCACTGCTCATCCTGTGTTTTGCTTTCCAGTACCACCTATGCTTAGGAGTAAACATTGCACTGCCTTTGCTTCAGCAAGAGCAAAAATAGCAAACACATGGTTTATTGCTTGTTTCTCAGACAAAAAGCCCTGTTGAAATCGGGGGTAACTCATAGCACAGTCAAAAAAAAAAAAATAGAAGGGAAAAAAAAGAGTAAGTAAGAGCAAATAAAATACACAAGTAAACAAAAGAATGTATAAATAACTCTAATCCCCCAGGCAGTGAGAAATTCCTTGGCTGTTTCAGTCCAGGTGTTAGAAGAAATTCTAACACAGACTGAGGTAATAAGTATTATTTTCATAAATAACATTGTTCTCAATATGTTCGACATAAAAATTGTTGCACTGACAAAACAGGCAGGTTTGGTTTTGTGCACTCACTAGGGCTCAGCTGCAAGTCAGGAAACAAATCTGAGTCTAGAACCTGTAGGGCATAGAAGATTTTCATTATTTGTAGATGAGATTTCATAGTTTAAGAGGCTGAAGATGGATGACCCTGTTCAGTACTGTTGCTCTGCATTATGCTACAGGTCCACGACTGTGGGCAAATAATTAACAGCAAGGTCAGATATTGCCTAGGAGAGGCTTGAAAATGGATTCAGGAGAAGAGAAAAGCAAAACAAAAGTAGTATTAAATTATAGTTGAAAAATTAATAGAGAAAAGAAGAAGAAGAAAAAAAAAGAAAAAGCAAGAAAGAAAACAAAAAGCAACACTGGAACCTGCTAGCTAGCCTGAAAACTGAATACAGCTCATAACATATTACACTAACAGGCACCAGGCTAGTTTCCAGTGTTCCTTTTCAATTACTATCCAGATAACTGGGTTACCAGTACCTGAGTTTAGTTGAATTTCTATTGGGCATGAAGTGAAGTTTACATCTAAACTTCAGAAAAAAGCTCTGATTCAGCAAACAGCTTTCATGTGACTGGACATATGCTGGCACAGAGCTTTAAGGACTTCAGAAGGAGTGTGTGAGATCCCCACTGGTCATGCAGAAGAAACAGGATGACAGAGACAGCATTTACTAATTAATCAAGAAATTGTGTATATCCTTTTCCAATTACACCATGTGTTGACCTCCACTCTGCAAATTTAGCTCAACTGTTGATAAAGGATCAAAAGACCTTGTCACCTCCATAGAGTGAACTCATTGAATCCAGCAGGGGTTGCCTATATTATTCTGTCTCCTAATTTTTCTTCCCAAGCACACACACTGTCTCCTACCGGACTATCATCCTCTGCATTTTAAGGATGCACTGACAATCTCCACACATGCTATTATTGAAGGCTCTATGCTATCTCCTTCCCAAGACCTCTTTGGCTCTTATGTTACAAGTATCCATTTCTAGGACCACCATTTATCTCACTTTCTTTTCTCTAGTACATGAATATTTCTGTTGATCAATTAATTTCATAATATTATCCCTACCTCCTCCAGCATACTGTATGTTAGTCTTTGACAGGTTTTTAGTGGTTTTCTGTTATTGTTGCTTTTTTTTTTTTTTTTTTTTTCTCCAGTAGAAAATGTCATGTAAGGTATCAGTACAAACAACTGTTCTGAAAGAACTGAGATGATGTAAAGTGCTAATTATCTCTATCTTGGATATGCAGAACTGCATCAGTTCATTCCTTGGTCTGTGAGCAATGACATCAAAACAGCTAATTGCAATAGTTGCTAGGCCTGGTGAGCCAATTCAAGACAAAAATGTGGGACCTTGTGGTCTTCTCCCCTGCGCTTCAGATTTCTTTTCCAGATGAACAAGGTCTTTCCCACAGTAGCTCAGGTCACTTCTATATGCCTTGGAATTGGTGAATCATACAAGTATTTATAAATCGCTTTCAAACAGGGTGATGCATTCAAAATGAGAAACTGACATTGGTTGTCTAGTGATGAAACTGTCCTTTGATAAAGATGTTTGGACAGATCCATTCAATTGAATAAAATGAAGGATTATCTCTCTGTGGCTTCTAGGCCTCCTTTAAACTGTCACCATGCAGTCCCCTCCAAGAACAGGGCTAACATGAGTTCTGATTCAGACAGTGTCTTCTTTGAGCTCTCATCAGGCTATCCAAACCTTCTTCCATTTAAACTGCTGTGGCTTTGAGAACCTCTGCATCATGACTTCAAATAGCCAATATGTCATGAGGAAATATCCCTATCCTCTGTCTGTTTCCCCACTGCTTCTCCATCTACAGAGCGAGCAGACATGATCCCTGCACAGCCATCTTTGATATGGTATGGCATTTGGGGTAGCTGTCACCTAAGCTTAGTAGAAGACAGCTCTGCTGAAAATCAATAAACTAGTGAGGTAGCGAGCTACTCTGAACACAAATAGTAAGTTAAAAGCAGAGGAATAAAATATGTCAATCTTTCTTTCATTTCCAATTCGCCTAACTGCAAAACAAGCATTTGAAAATTAAGCAAAAAAACATTCTATCCTACCCTACTGATTTCCAAAGACCTGTGCAAAAATAAAGAAATCTTTTGAAATAATAGTGGCACAGGAAATTTCATGGGATTTTATTAAGAAAATATACATGAACAGTGTTATCTGGCATGATACTATATACAGACTGGATGAAAATCCACAAACATCAAGGACAATAAAATTAATATCTTAGTGTTCCTTATTTCCTTATCTTATTTAATCTTATTTTCCATATATTACTAGATTGGTCTGTGCAAGCAATCATATCTTTTCTTAAATTCTAAATGTAGGCTATGCATATATGGTTCATATAATGAAAAAACTGAGATTAAAATAAATTGTAAAGGAGCTACAAGGAAATGATAATGACACTAAAATAAAATATGCATGTATTTTTAAATATCACCACAGAAAATAATTCTAAAGTATAATAAAGGGAAACCAGAATCAGAAGTAAGTAGCTCGCTCAGTCAGTACCTGGAACAACTCAGACAGAAAAGAACCAAAGTCTTTCAGATAGCTATAGTTAAAACACCTCAGATACCCTGGAGAAATCCCAGAATACAGCCACAACTAATGAAGCCCAATGATACAATTTTGCACGGTTCAAAAAAACGCCATATTTTGGATCTCTTAAGTCTTGCACCTGGATGATGCAGTGTAGCCCATTACCGTATTGCCTCTTCCATGCACTGTGGGGAGAAAGCTTAAAATCTGATAGATACCTAAGAATAGAACTAATCTAGAGTCCTTAAATTAGGTCATATGGCTTTAGAAATAATTAAGTTAAATAGTGTCTAAACCACCATGCAAGACGTACAAGCCTTTGTGTCACTAAGAACTATCAACAGGAAATGGCAAAGATTTGCAAGGTAACAATTTTCAACCCAAGAAAGGCTTGAGAGTCATTAAACACTCCATAGTGATAGGCACTGCTGAGAACCTTTATAGATAGTGAATAATAAGGATAAAAAGAATCCCAAAAAACAACAACAAAACCATTTGCAAGAATCTGGGACAAATTCAAGCTGCCCCCAACAGAAAAGAAAGTTAGGAAGGAAGAGAACAGCATCCCTTCTTTTCTTTTTCAAGAGCTGCTGTGCTCTCAGTAAACATAGATGCCTTTTTTTTTTTTTTTTCTTGATATTGCATGTTCCATCTTCCTCAATCTTAGCATCTTTGCAGAGACAATGCAAGAACAGGAAGCATTTTCTATGCAAAAAAGCAAAGATTTGTTTTCTGCGGGCAAAGGCAGACAACTCAGTGGTGTAGCATAATTATAAGCATTCTACTTTTGATGATTTGAAGGAAATGACATATTTTTTCTTATTTAAGGAGCACAATCTGCTATAGGACTGTGACAAATTTCACACAGCTGCAATAAGAAAAATATGCATAGCTCTGAAGTATTTCAGACCAAATGTAGTGTGTGATTTCAAGGTCATATGTTCTGAATGGTACTTTGCCTTTGACAGAGTGTGCATGAGTATGTATATGTACAAAGGAAGGGAATTATAAGTTGCAATACCTTGGTGAAACATTGATATAAAACATTTTTGATTTATAGACTTTAAAACTGTTAGAGGAGAGATTACTAAAATTATCATAGCAGTGAGAAACTTACATGGTGCTTTCTGTCAGGACATTGAAACACTCATTACTTCTTTCCACCTTTGCCACTAGCTCTAACTAGAAATAAATCCCCTGAAGTTCTCCTTATTTTATGTTCCTGTTTCCTCAAGGAAACTAAATGCTCTAAAGATTGCAGAATATTTGAATGCCAGCATAATACACGGTCATATAAGTGCTTTGTCTAGAAAGTGAGAACGGGTGGGAAAAAACAATCAGTTCCTGATGAAAAGAGTACCTATCAAATGTGTTAAGATATGTAATGTTTTATGCTAAACAATTCAGCAAGAGAAAGTGTGGGGCAAGAAAGCATGGGGATACTATAATAATTAGTGAGTAATTAATTCAGAGTGTGATTTTTTCCAACTGAGAACAATGTACTTCTCAGTAGGACTTTTAGAAAAATAGGAAATAATAGGCCTTCATAATTACAATAGGTAGGTATCCATCTTGGTGCTCAAATGTTTAATTACTTTCTTGCTTTCCTAGTCTTAAATCTATACTTAAGCAGCTCAGAAACTTCTCTAGTCTGAAGCCATCACTGCAAGCGTCAGTACTCAATAGGCAGTTCTGGCACAGGGAAGTGTGCCTTGCAGCATGAACAGAGTCGTCCCTTGAGCCAAAATTTGTTTTAGTGTGACAAGAGTAGCTTGTAAAGGTTTCTGTCATAGAGAGGGAGAAAGAATAGCCAGCAGCACTGGTAGGAACTGGGACAGCTCTGCCTGGGTGTTCTTTCAGAAAGAAGTAGAGATTTTAGGGAACGATGACTGTTCACAGCTTCAAGGAAAGTGAGTAGACTCTGGGAAATATGAATACATATTTTGGGCATCTTTGGGCAAAAAACATTTGCAAACATGGGAGTTTACTACAGTGAGACAACTGTAGGAAGTGAAGTCACACACAAACACCCTGAAATCATATTATCAGTAAGTCTTAACCAATTAATCTGCAGATTTCTAGTGCTGTCATATCAGTATATATGTCTGTCCCAGGCTTAAAACTTGGTTTCCTTCCAGAACTTGAATATATCCAGGAAGTTCTTGCAAGTTTGGAAGGATGATGGTATGGCTATGAACAGTAATATGAAAAATACACTTTTTTTTTTTTCTGTAAAAATTGGTGATAGTTTACAGTGATACAAGATGATGAAACTATACAATTGGAGATCATGTATTATATGATATGACAGAACTACACAAGCTACTTCTCAGCTTTCCTACCTTGCACTTCATTTCTCCACAGAAATATATCATAGTGGCAGCACTGAAATATTTTCACAAGAACACAAAGTCCATCTAGGATTACTACATATTCATTAAAAATATTTGAACCTATATTTAGTAGGGTCATGTTTGACCTTCTCACTGCACGGGAGGCTTTGCATATAGCTTCTAAACAGGGACTCAGAATATTCATGTGAAGAAAAAGTCTCCTTGGAAACACAACTGTGCGTATATATGCAAGATACTGAGCAAAACAGATAATCCGATACTAAGGGTATGAACAACTGGGAAAGGCCATGGAATTTTTCGGGGGGCAAAGATGGCTAGATAAATAGTAGCCCAGTTTGATGGCGCTTCTGGAATAGTCTGCTATTTTTCCAGTTGAATCCATGTGCTTCACAGAGCTGTTTGAGGAACATTTAAGGGAACTCCCGCTGAGTTGTGGCTTTGAAATGCCCTAAATGCGAACGCTCTTTATGAGTCACAAAATACACCTTCATGAGAAAGGAGGTCAAGCCGAGCAAAGGGTCTCGTCAGACTTAGGTGAAATATGTTATTGCACATTTAACAGGCTGTGTTTTATTTCTGCCCTTCTAGTCTAGGTTAGGTGTAAATGTTTCTCTAATAAAGTCAGCAAAGGTCATGGAGTTATCATTGTCACAGGAAAAGTACAAGAAGCAACAGTGTGTCTGAGCTTGCTAAATCTAAACTATGACTGTAATACTTTTGGTGAATAGTTGGGCCTATCCAGTATTTTCAAGTACTAATCCGTGCGTATATTCTTGGAAACCATTTTAGACCACTGAGAATTGGCTTTTTTGATGTCAAATTAATTTTTAATGTATTGTTCCATGTGGGTGGCTGAGTTAAAACCTGTACCATAAATGGAGCTCTCTAACAATTATCTCTTAAGGATAGCATTCCAAAAGACTCGCTATTGTAAGGAATAGATATTTTCTGTTGTAGATTACTCACATTCCATTCATAGTGCTGATCATCTGGGATCTGCACATAAGAAGATCAATTTTAGGCAATAATAATTCTGACAGGTTCATAGAGTCATAGAATACCAGGTTAGAAGAGACCTCAAGGATCAACTGGTCCAGCCTTTCTTGACAAAAGCACAATCTAGACAAGAAAGTTCATCATCTTGTGTGGAGGAACACATTTTAAAAAAAAATTCTAAGTACATTCAATATTGTATCTTTAAATTTCACATATGAAGACAAGATTTTTGAGTGAGCTTGTACATATTATTTGTTTAAAGTAGGCAACAGCAGTCTGGCATCCATTAAGATAGCATCCTCTTCTTGAGTGATATAAGAAAACAACATGGGGAAGAACACAAGTATGATCCAAAGCTTAAAAGAAAAAAAAAATAAACAGAGAGAGAGAAAGAACAGGACATTAAACCCTCAAAATACAAAAACTAAAATGCTCAATTTTTATTTAGTTACAGAAACAGAAAGAAAAGACATTAAAACATCAAAATACTAAAAATTAAAACAATCAATTGTTATTTAAGACTGGATAGAATATAAAAATAAGACATAATTTTAATGAACACATAGAGATTTTTGCATTACATTTTTAGGTTTGTTTATTGTTAAATGCATTTCCTAGGAGGACTATGGAATTCTCCTTATTGGGGTTTGAGACCTAAACCAGACATCTGTCAAGAATGAATCAGAAGTATTGATCCAGACTCAAAGCAGGGAAATGGATCTTCTGGGAATCTTTCCAGGCCCAGGTTCATGATCAGAGTAGTTAGGAGAATACCTTTAAACTGGAATTCTTCTCCTTCTTTTCCTATGGTCTTGAATTCCTTCTGAGATACACTTGTCTGCAACACATTGCTCTTCTGATTTGCTTCTGCCTTTTTCTTGGGAAAAGAACTGTATACTTCATAGAAAAATGAACAATGCACAGGCTGCCTTCATCCCATGAATGTCTTATGTGCTAGAAACTGGAGAGGTGGAATGAGAATGTCTTGTGATTTCTGTAGAACAATGCACCAAATAAAAATACATGCTATTACTGTAATTGGGCAGTTCTCACCCAAGTTACTTGTATAACATTTTGTCCTACCTATTTTCAAATTCTATTTTACATTTAATGAATATACAAGACCTAATCTGATAATCTTTGAGTTGAAAGTGATGTGGTTCACTTTATGCAGAAGCATTATTAACCAAAGAAGTAATTGGGATAGCCTTCTCCTGTTGAAGACAAGGAGTGTCATTCTCACATTTGTACTGAATAGCTTGGAACCGGAGCAACTGAATGATTGTCTGTAACACAAGCATAGGGACTTGGAGTTTCAGACCAATTTCAATTTTGGATACTAAAGCACTACATTATAAATGAAAGATTCATTTGTGTAAAAGACAGGTTTCTCAAAGATTAGGTTTCTCCACATAAAACTTCATTAAGAACTCAGGTTAATCAGAAATTTCAAGGATATTTAGTCCAAGTACAAAAAGATCTTATTTTCAGTAATAGAAAAGTATGGCAGTATGTTTGTAAAGAAACTGCTGGCTCTCAAAGAATGGTACCCTGCTTGCACATTTAGGTTTATTTTCAGGTGAGATTAGAAAGAGGGGACCACTTGGAACACAAGTTAGCCAACATACTTTCTGTTGTACTGGAAAGGGCTTTAACAGTACATTGATGTGCTCTTAAATGTAAGCCCTAAAATGTAATTATTCACAGTAAGCCCAAACTTCAAAGTGACAAATACTGACAGTTGTTACAGGAATTTCAGCTGGAATTATTGGACTAACCACCTACTAGAAAAGGTTGACTTTTGTGAAGTAGGAAAATATAGATTAAAATAAGATCCTCATTTTAAAAGAAATTACCTTTTCTACTAAGAAGTGCAACCTCATAGCCAAATCAATGAGGAAATAATGTCATCCCTGGTACACTGAATTGTATGAGAACTTTGGAAGAATATAATGAAAGGTCGTGAGGTCTCTTTCACATACTCATTAACACAGTCTCATCATCAGGATGTTATTGCCTTGAGCACACAAGAACTGAATTTGGCTGGTTCTGACCCTGAAAGCAAATGCAATAGTTTTGTTATTATAGTATCCCTCAACTCATTGTAGAGTTATAAGGTGAACATTATTTCAATTACTTTGTTCTTCACAAACAGGCTTTTTTCAAACACAGGGAGACTGATAAAATTTTCAGCATCTCTCTCCTACTGCTATGAATGTTAACATATAGGAACCAGATATCATAGTGATGATTGGTCAGCATTCCAGCTGTGTCATCTACTTGTAAACATCCAGGTTAATAAAAAACCCCATGCATGTAAGGTCACGTTTCAAACAAAGACATTTAATCCTATTTGGAAAGTGAGTTTTAGTGATTTACTTCTGTGTGAACGAAATATACTGGTTAGAGTCTGCAATTTTGTCTCTGCAGTCAAATAGCCTGGAAAGGGTTGTAGGAGTACCTAGAAGCCAAAAGGCTTAATTCTGCAGTGTGACCTGGAAGCCCTATCACTGTCATATTCTCTTATTAAATTGGTACCTGTGACAGGCCTGGAGATGTGTGGGTTTGGTCACAATAATTTTATTGTCTTCACTTTCAAACTCTATTCTATTTCACCAATTGATTTCTGCTGCTAATGTACATTGCCATGCAATAAACAGGCATAGAAAAACTGAACTTGAAGGCACAAAGTAATTCAATATTAAATAAAAATTACTGCTCTGAAAAGCCAAGGTTTCATATACAGATTAAATTTAATACAAAGCTTTGACAATTTGGCTATGGTGTGGCTAAAATGTTGTCATTCTGTTGACTGCATTCAAATACATATGCACATTATGCAAGATCATATTTATGAAGTGTGTAATAGAATATTATGCAATATATTTGTTTTGGATAACCTTGGATAGATGTATACCGAAGGTAATACAATTCCAGATTTAAAGACTGTGCCAGAGAAAGAAAAGTCAGTTAATGTTGCACAGTTTTACTTAATGACAATGCAAACTGGTTTAAGTATTCATTGCATTGCAATAGTACATTACTATAGCTGAGTTCTCTGTTACTGTTTCAAAGGAAAAAGGGTTTCCTGTTTTATAACCAACAGTTGTTAGTCAGCCATGGGCAAACTGCTTAAATGAAATGGCTCCTTGTCTTTTTGTTTATTGCTTTTTTCCCTTTTGAACAAAACGTCTCTCTGAGATTTACTGATGAATTCAGCAGAGACCATCACAGGCTTAAATAACATACACATTTTGTGTAAGCAGTATTAAAAAGTCACAACCATTCTACAGAGAAAACATTTCAGATCTTATTCTAAATTCCTAGTTCTTGTTTATACTGAAACTCTTCTAACACTCCAGATTTGTTATCATTTACAGATTCATGTTTCACACCTAGAAACACTTTTCGGTGTGTTTGGAGAGGCCTATCATGTGAAAAGGTCCCTTGCTGTGCTGACTGGTGGCATCAGCAAAATCCTTTTGTAAATTAATCAAAGTAATGAAGATCAATGTAAGTGATCACTGGTCATAAAAACATGCTATAAGTCCAAGATAAAGAAGCCTTTGGACTGAAGATTCTGTTTGAGTTAAGATTAGGAGGTTTACAGAATGGCATCCTTTGGCAACTTATGCTGTTTGGTTTTGTTTGTTTGTTTGTTTGGGTTTTTGTTTGTTTGTTTGGTTTTTTAATTTATTTTCAATTAAAATTTCATACTTTTATCTTCCCAGGACAAGCCCTATAGGAAATCCTACACAGATCCTCTCCAAACAAAGAATACTTTAAGGATGGGGCAAAGCTCTTTTATTTTCTTTTTGCAGACATGATTTACTGTGTAAGTGTTATTTTATTCGTGGCCTCCTCACTACGTTCAAGTCAACCAAAAAAGTGTTCTTCTGCTTTTAAATCCAAAGAATAGTAGTATAAATCCACTCTTTAACAATAGGAAACTATGATTTTTTTTTTTAATGACATTTTGTTTGATCAGGAAGATCCATCACAAACACTGATTTGTTTCTGTAATGAAAAAGCAAAAGAGTGCAGATTTTTTATTTCATGTGATAGCGGCTCTTGTCTCCTAGTTCATCCTCTATCAAATCCATATCAGAAAACATATGCTGTTTTAAAATAAACGCTATAGTGTAAGTATTCACAAATTATAATCTTCTATACGTCTTTATTTTGAAGTGTCATGTAACACTTGAAAAATAACCACACGCTTTAATAACGACTCTGAACCACAAAACCCATAAAAGTATATCAGATAAAACTATATCTGAGACTACAAAAACCAGGAGTGTTTTAGCACGTATTCTGAACTGAATGTTGCTGAGCTTTGCTGTTGAAGAAGAAATACTGTAGATACACTGTAACATCTTATATTTTGAAAGTAACACATCAGCAAAGCATCAGTATACTAATGAGTGTTTCACAGCTGCTGTATTATCACTGAAGAGGCAAGAAATACATTAGAAAGACACATGGCTGAATAAGGATGTCTTCTGTAAGGAGACATTTAGCTATATGAGGATCCAGTTCTCCTATACCTAATATATACAGTTTTTGAGGAAGTTGTGACAAAATTTAGGGGACATTCAAATTCTATCTATTACTTGTAGTCTAAATATCTTTTAAAACATGCATACATAGACAAATACCTAAAAAATACTTTCCCCAAATTTAAAGGCAAATCTGTATCACCAGTTGGATAACAACTGCTTGTTTAATATGAGTGGCTTTTAATTACCTCTCTCCTGAAAGGTATTTCTTTTTTGCAGGTCAGGATATATAACATCAGAAGATTTCAAACCATATTAAATGACAGCTGTTTACTTAGTTTTTAAAAATTCCTGAATTTAGCACAGCTTTAAATACATTGAGGAACAATGTGAAGTCATAAATTAATTCTGTAAAAAGATATGGAAATATTTTTTGTTAAGTACTCTTTTGGGTTTTTTTCTCAATTGCTCACTTATGCAGGTGTTCAATGTACAAGCAGCTGTATCTGTTACTCTGCCTTCTTCCTCTCCATTCCCCCACAAGTGTCTCTACACATTGGACCCCATTAGAAATGTAATCCTTTTCTCTTTCACGTTGTACTGTGTAGTCTTACCAACCCCCAGCCCTGTAAGAATCAGAATATTAAACAATAATTGGCATTACTTTTAATGACTATAGCTATCTATAGCTATAATGACTATAGCAGTAGTTATAACTACTGTTATATGAAAGAGCTTATAATTTGTACCATTTTTAGAAGTATCTCACTTTCTCATCTAGCAGGCAAGCAATATAGTGCATAGTCATTAGCTTTAGACCTGTGTTAGACAGTCGACAACAATATCTAAGTAGGAAGATTCTACCTTCCTATTCTTAACCTTTCTCTGCTTTTCTGCTGCCACATCATTACGGATGAAAAATAAATTGTCTATCCTAGGTAATTTAGAGAAATTCACATAAACTGATTCCAAGTTGCTTAAACTTTTAACTTTTTTTCTGGTTTTCTAGTGCCATTTTATTAAGGAAAGAAAAAATAAAATGTAATGATCTGACCATTTCTCAAAATCAGGAATGTAGAAAGGCATGTGTACAAATGAAGTGCAGAAGTTTCCAAATCAGAGGCAAATGTATAATTTTAATAATAATCTATAGCTTTTCAAGCCAAAGCTTTTATGCTGCATGCCCTCTTCATTTCTCCATGTGATTAGATTCTCTCATTAGAATAAAAACCATTTATCATCCTCAATGTACAGATAATATGATGATTGATGGCTTTGCAACCAGCTGTATAATATGCAAATATGTGACTTTTTAATATTTTACAAAACACAGCATGCATGCACGGTTGTTTTAATCTCTTTAACACTTACATTATAAGCATGTCGTGTAACATTATCACAGTAGGGCCACTGGACCCTCTCTTACCAAAACAGACATGATTCCAATAACAATCCAACAAAAAGTTTTTTTTTTCTCTTTTCTTTTTTTTTTTTCCTTCCCCCCTGTTGGCATTTTTGTAGTACACTTGTGTAGATGTTCTATAAATGGAATATGTCTCCAGCACAGATGCAAAAACATCATCTTTCCTATGAGTAGGTCCATTAAAATGTTCTGCATTATTAAGACCCTACTAAAAGCCACCAGCTAGGGGAGATGTTATATATCTTTCTCACCTTACTTTTACTGCTGATTTTTGTCTCCTATAGCAATGTGATGAACAGATGCAAGGACTGGATGGAGCCAGTGAAGAGAAGCCTGTGGCTCGTGATAGTCAGCCACTGGCCCCAGCAGAGGGAAGAGCTGTAGATAAAGCATGCTTCACTCTGAATAAGGGAAGGAAGGGAAAGATGACCCCAACATTTAAGAAATGGCAATTTTCATTTGGATCAGGAACTGGGAAAAAACAAGAAGATAAAAAAGCTGCAGAATTCTCTTTCATATTTGTCACATCTTTGATGCCCAAGAAAGGAGTCACAGAAACAAAAGATCTAGTCATGAGGAAATATTTCTTATGATAGACAATACATGTGCCATGGGTCAGCAGTCCTTCAGCTCTGGAGAAAAAAGTCAGGATACTCATCTTAGTTTTCTCCCATTTTACCTAGCATGGCACATTTGAGATATTTCAAGACAAAATTAAGAAAAATGAAGAAAAATTAGCACTGTAAACCAAATGTGACCATGGCTACTTCCACTCCTAATTGTTTTTTGTTTGTTTGGTTTTTTTTTAATTCAGACTCAGCACCCCTTGACATGCACAAAGTGATCTTATTTAGTGGAAATAACAAGAGTTTTATAAATTGATTTTACTGAGCTTTACCGGAGACCTCCCTCTGAGACTTCAAGGTTCTCTACGTATTTTTAAGGATTTTAGACTCTCTTTTTCTCCAAGGACTTTTTTTTTCACTTCTAGTTTTCTGTCTAATAGGAAAAGATTAGTCCCTCTTACTAGATGATGAAACCTTTTTTTTTTGTAGAGATGGACATTTTGCCATCTGATACTGTAAATTTCACTATAACATTATCTGGAACATCCATTCCTTGTGACGGAATCAAACTTGCAGTTAAAAGGGAGCAGAACTGGTGGGGCTCCCATGTGACAGAGCACTCTCAAAAGCCCATTCCCTCACTGAAGCAAGATCTACTTGAATGGTTTTTTTTAAAAAAAGGTATCTCCAGCCATTCATGTTGTAAAAGAACACCTTAAAATTCATTCTACTCAGTATGAATATGACTGCCAAAACTGTCAGCTATGTCCTCAAGAAAGTATCTGCCTCATATCCCCTGTTGTTCCTGTCAGAGAACACACTGAGGAGACTGGAAAATAGTATGCTTAAGACCATTTTATCCTTCAAGCTACTTGCCCACCTTGTTTTCCTGTACAGCAGCAATACAGTTACATTCAAGCAAACCTTTGAAAAGTTATTGCCCATGTTTCTCCAGATGGTGTCTGGAATTGCCTGTCACTGGAGGTCGCGTTGAGATGGCTTTTGCCACCTCTGGCCATTGAGAAATGCTTAGTCCTTGCAGGTATGTAATGAATAGATAGCTTTAATACTAAAGGATTATTTATTGTCACTGCATATTTAGTGGAATGGTTAGAATGTCTGTAACATGACCAGCTGGCCCTGCATCTCTCACTTTAGTGGAGGATTTGAACATCTGGTCCTGTGGCTTCTGACACTTATCCCAGTGTCGTATCATTTCTTATCTCTCACCAACACTGTCTTTATCTGCTGCTTTCTAGAGAGGATGAAAAAAGGAGGATGAAAAAAACAGGAATGTGAGAATCTACTATTTTATACTTTTCCAAGAAAAATTTCTACATATTGCCCTAAAGACAGCGGCATCTCAGAGCTGTCGATCTTTCCCTATCCTTTTTCTGCAGTTAATGTGTTTATGCTTCAGCTTTCCTACAGCGGTTTTCAGGGTCCCTTGCAGAGTGTTTATGTGTGGTTTTATGTCCAGGTAGAGAAGATGTACTATTCAATACTGTATGTCTTTCTTAGAAGACTAATCTGGTCTTATTGGAGGAAAAAAAAGGAAAGAAAAAAAAAATACTCATGAAGTGGCAAAACATTTGTTGAACATTTTAACTAATAATTTCTTTTACTGGAAGATATTTAGCAATTCTGATTTTTCTGTGTTGCAAGGAAAGGCTTTTCTACACTTCTCTTCCACTTTAAAAAATAGTATGCATGCTTTATACTACACTTCTTATGGTTTGGGAACTGCATAATCCAAACCCTCCTTCTACACTGATTTTGAATTAGACCATGCCTAAAACCAAGAACAGCAATGTAACATTTTTATATATTTCTTGTTCCTCTCACAGACCTTGTGATAGTTGTAGTCAATTTGAATAATTTTGCAATATTTTTCTTTTTTACTTAGCACTACCACCTATAGTATTAGCAGGTCATCATAATTTATTTTTTATTCTTGTTTTCCTTATAAAAAAAAAAAAAAAAAGACTGCATATATGTTTCTTAAAAACAAACAATCAAACATACAAAAAAAAAAAACAAAACACCCTAAAACTAAACTAAATCCCCACAAAACAAAACCCAACTGACTGACCAAACAATAAAATACTAAATGGGAAAAAAAGCAACCAAACAAAACAGAAACCAAGAAAACATCAACCCTCTAATTTTTTTATTTTTTTATTATTTAAACTTGAACATTCATGAATAAGCATGCTACTGTATCCTCATATTTTAGAGAGTACAGCAGAGACCCTTCAGCCTTTGAATCAAGGCTTAAAAGATGAAACACTTATATAATAATTCAGCAACTGCTGCCCAAAGGAAGACACATTAAAATAATGCTGATGAGATTATGACCTACTAAGCAGACTGTCTTAGGGTAACAGACAAATGGCCATGTGTTTTCTCTCTTTTTCAGCATAAAAGGGAGATGAACTGGATTTGGTGTTTGGGGTTTTTTTTCTTTTTTTTTTTTTTTCCCTAAAATAGACTGCATCCAAAGGCAAAGCAGCATACAAAAGCTATTTTCCTATAAAGGCATCACTATCGATTAATCTAATTTCAGAATGTTGTTTTCTTAATTATTTTCACTTTTATGATACAAAGTCATGAACAGCATTTACTCGCGTTGCACCAGTTTTCTGCTCACTGGAAGAGCAGAATTTCTTCCCTTCTGCAAGAAATATGTCTATAACACATATACCTAAAATAGTGTTTTCCTAGAATAAAATTTTCAGAAAACTGAGCATTAATTGGCGTACTGTTTCTTAAATGCCAGCTCTAAACTGATTGAAATAGTTATAATGAGGGTGGCAGTCCAACGTCAGGTGTGAATTGCTGAGAAGAGACAAAACTACAGAAACCTCCATAAAGACAGAAGAGTAGCAAGGCTGGTGAGGAAAGGCTGGACTGCAGACTCACAGATCTGCAGCTGGAGCAGAGTGCTTTCCTTTGGTCCCTGTGCACAGGAGAGGGTACAGAGCAAGGGGAAAACCACACTGGTCAGAGGAAAGCAGTAGCTCAAGTTCTGCAAGTGCAATAACCCATTTGGGAGTCTTACAAAGACCAAAGACACTCATATAGAAGGAGTCTAAAAATTTTTGTAACAAACATTGATAAAATTGAAACTCAAACTATATAATGACTTAAAATATTATTGATTGATAAAGATAAATAAAAAATTTTTCATTTTAATAGCCCAAATTGAATATAATTAATTATTATATTTGTATAATTTGTAATATCATAACTGTTTAAAGCCTGTTAAAAGATCTGAATCTCAGAGAAGGATGTTTGCATTTTTAAGTTCCTAACATAGAATCTTGTCACACTCCTCATGTGACTCCACATACTGCATCTTCCTGATTTTCATCATAAACTAAGAATGACTACTATGTTCAAACTAAAAAAGGAAGGTAAAATATGGAGAAACATGTGTAAAATCAGATTTTTATTGAGATCACTATATTCTGTCAAATTTAGCTCATGAAATTAAAAACTCTTGAAATATTATGGCTGAAATAAACATTTTATTTACTAACATGAATTAGTAAATAAAATGTTTATTTCAGCCATAATATTTCAAGAGTTATATTAGTAAATAAAATGTTTATTTCAGCCATAATATTTCAAGAGTTTTCAATTACTGTGATAAATGGGTCTCTCTTACTTGTCCCAAGGTAAATGACAATTATAATAAATGTGTTTACCTTTAAACATAGTTTGAGAACATTCATTAGCCTATACACATTGCCTGCTCTCAGCTGAGATTAGATTTTAAATTCAGCTATTATTTTAGTATACACATTTAAATTTCCTTCAGAATTCTGTTATTTAATAATTACTAACACAAACTTTTTACCTCCTGCTTGAGCATCAAAATACCCAGGTTCATAATTCAGTATAATTCATAATCGCAGCTCTTAAGTTAATAACTGATAAGTTTTCTTAAATTCTCCCACAATCTTCTGTACAATTTTTTATATAGGTAGTTTAGAATGCTGTGACTTTCTTAATTTATTAATCAGTTTACAGTGTGAAATACTGGCTGCTAAAAAGAATGTGCGTAGACTCAGAAACACATAATTTTAGGTTAAACTAAATTCCTGAACTTAAGATATGCACTGCTTATTTTTTAAGCAACTCCAGCTCTTCTCTCCTTCCCAAGGTGAATAAATTCACTTTTGGCACCAACTGACTACATTTGATGTGCTCAAAATATCTGTGTGTATAATATGGAGGCATCTTCAGGAAGCACAGTGTTTGGATCTCAATGAATATATATTTAAAATTCTTAGCTGTGCTTTTAAATATATATTATTCTATAAGATTTTACTCTTTATATATTTGTATTAGTCCATCACTTTCCACTAAAAATGAGAAACCAGTATAATAATATGAAAACCGGTCTGCAAGGTATCCTGTTCAGATTGGATTAGGCTGTCTGTAATCTAAAAATTAGGGGCAAGTCAGTAATTCAGACCATTTCTATCTTTAGTTAGATGCAGCCATGACTAGTATGTAGCACAATAATAAATGTTTTCTATATGTATATAGAATTCAAACTCTGTGGGAGTTTAAAGAGCTTTAGTTAATCCGTAGTTAAATAATGAAAGAATTACCAAAAAAAAAGCTAGAATTTTTTAAAAGCACATCTTACAATATCTAATGAGTATGTAAACCCATGCCTTCTCAAATATTTTAAATTCTAACTGCAAATGCAACTTCTTTGGGGAGGAATGATAACCAGTGGAACTCCTCATTCTTGTCTGAAGTGTGAGGCAAATATTAGGTATTCAGATTGTGTTAGGAGAAGTATTTCTGTTCTCCATCCTAAAAACCTAGACTACCTATTTGAAATTCTTCCAGATGTCTCTTATCACAAACTGTAGGATTATACTGCCTATCCAAGATTTGATACTGCCATTTTCTAGTTAAAATCAGTGAAGTTGATGGGATTATTATAATAAGTAAGGTTTATTCTTTTAAGGTTCAAATCTCTATATTATTAGTCATACAAGTGTTAATTTCTTATTCCAATTTTTCCTTCTTTTCTTAATGTGATGCTTAATATGAACTCTGCCACAGGTCTATATCTATAAATTATATAAAAATGTTTGAAGGTAATGCTAAAGCAACACTTATAGGAGTGTATATAAAAACTACAGCCTGAAAGCAAAAAAAGAAAGAAAGGCTATTTGTGTTCTGATCACTAGAGCTGTCAGTATGGGCACTGATACCTCTGCTTAAGGCTTCTGAAAACCAGCCCAACAATTTATATTACAGTGATAAAAGAGGTCAGGCTTCTTGAGGCCTCATTCAGTCACGAAGCTTCTGCCTGGCCATTACTCCACAGTGTCCAGGTCCATCAGAATAGCGGCCAGTGTATCAGCCTTCTCAGATATGCAGTTTAGTGCCACCTGTAAGCTTGCTGAGAGGACACTCCACTCCACCATCTGGGTTAAAAATAAAAGCTTGAACACTATTGATTTCTGAGATAAATCACTAGTAACCAAGCACCAGTTGAACTTTGTATTACTGTTCACAATCCTTTGAGCCTGGCACTTGAGGCAATTTTCCACCCACCTTATACTTTATTTATGCAGATATCACCAATTTTGATATATATAAATATACTGTGGGAGATTGTGCCTTAAGACTTGTGAATATATCACATTTCCTCTGCATTTTCCTTGATGTTACTATAAAATGTGGCCCACTCATACACTCAGTTTTCTTTGAACATGGAACTGCTGTTAAAATACTTTTCCTTGGTTTAAAAAGGCTGAAAAAACTTCAGTAGAGAGAACCAACAGTACAGGTCTTATTCTGTAACAATTGCAAAAGTCCTTAATGCTTTTAATAAAATTCAACAATGTTAATAATAGCAATTAATTTAATGGGTGATTTGAAAAGCAGAATTATTCAAGCTAGTATAAAAGTTTTTAAAAATAATCCTTTGTAGCACTACCGCCATCCTGCTTTCTTCTGTCCATCACTCTCTTGTCATTCGGCATTCCACACTTCACTTCATCTGCCAGGATCTTACAGAGCTGCCACAAAAAGCCTGACATTTAGCCTTTTCTGCTCAGCTTTTTTCAGTCAACCCTATTCCTTGTCTGAACTCTCTGTACGCACTTTGCAAATAGTTGGGTAGTGTCAGGCAAACTGCAGTCGTGAGATCAACTGTTTCTTTCCCTCCAGAAAGCCTGCAATTGTGCCAAGTGAAACTGTTTGCTTACTTGTCTTATAGCCTATCTATCACTTGCTTGGTATGGAGCAGCCTGAAAACTGTCTGATAATGACTGAGCCAGGGCATTTGTATCACCCCTGGGAAAACACCTGTCAGCTGTTATGTACAGCCCAAAGTTCAGTAAGCAAGGCGACAAGGAAGGCAATAGAATCAAGAGAGGAAAGCTAGTTTGTAGCTGTCAGAAAGCGGGTTGGCCAGAAATTGTTGCTAGCTGTGCCAATCAGTGTCTCAATTGGCAGTTGTTGAGTGTTTGGACTAGTCAGATACATCTTGCTGGTAGACTCCGGTATGTTCAGTGAGTTGAGTGACTTCAATCACATTTTTGCTGCTGTACTGTCATTTGGGTGAACACCATTTCCAAGAATGGCTGGGTGAGAAATGACAAAACATTACTGGGCAGTTTGGAATCCCTAACAAGCAGATGCATATTTTGCTACCTGCATAACTAAGCACTCTATATGCTTTATTAGAAAAGAGCAAAAAAGCCTGGAAATTGTAATAGGCATGTATATGATTCATGGTTTTATTGCATTCCCATAAAGAAATAAAACAAACTGTAGTAAGGTCATCAGTTTCCCTGAACCTTTATCAAGGAATACCTGAATTATGATAGGGATGCTGTCAAGTCACTAAATTTTATGATTACTCCCAAAACTCGCCTGTCACCCTTTATCAAGGAATACATGAATTGTAGTGTAGTAATTAACCAGTTGTAAAAATAACTAACACAATGACTTAGCTGTAGCCATATAAGGAAAAGTATATGAAATGCATATGTACACAATGTAATGAATATGTATGAAGTGGCTGGATAAAAGCCAGGCACACACTGTACCTGATACATGAGTCAGTGGAGCAAAGACTCCCCCCTCGTGTCCAGGTCCTATATTTCTTTTATCATATAAATAAACCTTTATAATAGAAAATTATTTGAGTTGAGACTCTGTTTCTCATAAAATGACAAGAAAATCCAGTTTAAATTATAGGAAATAGAAAAAAGAAAGGCTACATATTCACAGAATTCCAAAAATGAAGATATTCTTTTTCTAGGAAGAAAAAAAAAATGTTCAAAATTAAAAGAATGTTTTTATCTCTTTTGCATTAAAAAATATAAACATAAATCAGTTGTGTGGAGTTGATATCCAGGAGTTCTGGAGAAGGGTTTTTTCCTGTAACTAAACTTTGGGCATGGTCCTAATTCTGCGTCATATTTTCTAAGTGAAAAAATTATTTTCTAGCCATGGCATGCATGAAGAACCCATGCCGATGAAGGAAAGCTTTCCAGCTCATTACAAGATCATCTACAAACCCACTTATGCAGAGACAATAACTCCAAAAAGGACAACTATATTGTTAAGTAATTCACAAAAATTATAATTTTAATTTGAGATGGACTATCCACTTAGGCCACAGGAACAAATAAAATGATGGTCCTTACTCAGAGTAGCTCAGGACCTATTAAGAGCATGTAAAAGGTAGAAAACAGACAGCCTCTTCCCAAGAATTACCCCACAGATAAGAGACAGAGGGAGGATTATAAGCATGACTTACCCAACAACCTTTAAAGTCCCTAAAACTACTTCCCAGAACTGCCACAATCTGGAGTACAACACTTAGCCAGATGTTGTGGAAGCATGGATAATGACCGTAAAAATGGGCTGCTAATAAGCTGAGCATGAGCTTTGTCTGACAAATATGCTGTTAGGAAGCAGTAAGCTTGCAGTAGGTGAAGTTTTCTTGAACTGAATGTTGAGGTAGCCAAAGTGCTCTGTGTCAGTACAGGATGCTGCCTGAGGAGCTTCGGACAGCATCAAGCTCCCTCTTCCTGATGTCCTTTTCCAAAAAAAAAAAAAAACAAACCCAACAAACTCAAGTGATCAAACATTAGAATGCTGAAAACAAACATTTGTTTCTGCTTTAAGATTTAGGCTTTCTTATCTTCTAGAACACAGACCATTTCTGGCCAAAGCTACATTTGATACAGTGATATTTTTCAGAGTGAAACCCCCCTGATTGTCCCCACTCACCATGTGCTGGCTCAGCCCACAGACTGTTTTTTTGTTCAGGATAACCAGGTCTCTTTAGGAGAAAGCTAAAATGGGAGCTCTGCACCAAGCATGCACCAAACGTTTTCCTGCACCTAATGAGGACAGACACTGAACCAAAGAACAGTACTTCAGACAGCTTCAATGATGTGTTGTCAATGGCAAATTAAATTTTGGCTGGAGTAAATACTCAAACCTTATACATGGAAAATGCAAGAATGAAAAATGCATCCACTGCTTTGATTACTGGCCCATTTCTGTTTTGCCAAATTCCTTCTTAATATAGATGTAACTTCAATATTAAAGGAAAAAAAAATAAAAAATTCTTGCTTAAAATTTAAAGTCTTCCAAATTTTGAGCCAGAGCTAAAAGAAAGCTGGGTACAGTAACAGGCTGTGGAAAACCATTTGAAATCTAGGAAATATTTTTCTTCCTTACTACCAAAATAAGACCTTACAAATGCAATTAGTAAAACAATAGCAATTGGCATTTCCTTAAATATTACATTAAAGGATTAAAAAATAGATTTTATGTTTAGGATAGGCCACGCTGTTACTTGTGCCTGTGAGAAGCTTTCTGTTCTTGGCAGAGATTCATTTTCACACTTGTCCAGCAGCAATATACAAAACCCAGCTTGTTTCACTGGGCAAAAGGAATGCAGCTTCCATGCCTAAGTTTATTTTGGGCAGAGTAAATTCTTGTCTCTGCCAAGAGGGAGGTTATTATGATAAAAAGTGAGTATGTGATTAAATTCTTGGTAGACTCCTTTAGAGCACCAGCCTACAGAAAGATTGCTTAGCTTAAGTAGCATTTTGAGATTTGTTGTCCATGCACATATTTATGTTGTAGTTTGTGCAAAGCCAGGCTCTGAAAGGGTTTTCTTTCAGGCATAGACATATCCCTCCCTCCATTCCAAATGCAGATTTTGTAAAAGAGTGAATGAAATCATCCCCATCCCTTGAACCTTCAATTCCAGTGTTTATCTGGTAGGATTCAAACTCTAGACAGTAACATACGAGAGTATAAGCTAAAACATCCTCAACAGAGAAAGAGAAGCAAAAAAAAGGCAACATTTCTGTATATTCCCAAATTCTACATGATATGTAATAAAACCAAAGTTGAAGGTACTGAGTTTAAAAGGTCTCACAACCAAGGCTGTCAGGCTGTTGTTATCTCAGTCTGCCTACACCTTGTTTACATTTGGACTAGCTCTAACATCAATTTTTATTCCATGAGTATTTTATTTTCTTACTTTTTTTTTTAAAAAAAACTTTTGTGTATTTTTGTATGGTACAACTACAGTTTTATACAATTTTAAGTGTGAAATAGTTACTGTGTGAATGAGATACATAGGATTAATGATATGAAGCAACATTGGTTAATGTGTGCTGCATAAGAAAGGAGTGGCTTTGAGAAGTGCACACTTAGAAAGCTATGCAGAGGACTATAGGCTTGGGCTTATAAGAAATGAGGCACAGGTTCACCAATAGCCAGATAAAGAAATGCAGACCTGGAGCTGCCCAAGTCAGATTTTAGAGGGAACAAAAAGAACAGTGAAATAGTGATTAACGTATTTGAAAGGCAATGTATGTAGGACACTTGTGCATAACACAGAACTGCAGATCACCAAAGAAATAGCAAAAGTGTGAAAATATTTTTTATCAAACATGAAAATAATCTACAGTGAAAACAAAACCCCACAGCATTCTATGATTAGACTGTTGGGATTTCAGTTCACTTACACTAAGTTCTTGGCTTCATAAACAAGATATATGGACTTTTTTTCCCATAAACAAGGCTGAGCAAACAGTTCCATGATGGGTACCCTAACTATCTATAGGGTCTATCAGGGTCTTTAATGAAAGACTATTTCCCTCTATGTGCTTCCTCAAAAGTAACAGTATTAGTACTACAGAAGTAGCACTTCATACTGTATTCTGACATCAACCAATTTAAGAAACAAAATTCAAACTACCTCTGATGGCAATGTGGCCATAAATGGGAGGATCCTCACAAGTTACTCCAGACATTAAATTTGGTAGACTTCATTGGAATGATGTAAGAAACCAGTCTATCGCAAAAACTCAATATATTCTATCATGACAACAAACCAGAAAACTTCAAAACAAATACCACCACTCCTACCTCTAACAGTGAGTAAAAAGCAACAAATTGCACAACACCTCCCGTGGAGATATTGTTTTATTATATATTCTATAGCACTGGAGAAAAAAATATAAAAAAAGAGTAACTTTTTTCTGCAAACCACATCATGTGATCAGATTCCACCTGAAGAGGTTATAAATGCATATAACCCTTTGTGTGTCCAAATATGCCTAAGGAGAATTCCATAAAGGAGAGAAACTCATAGCCATCATAGCTTTGCTATATGAGGGCTCCTAGGAGTTTATACTTTACCTTACTTCCCTTTAAATTGCAACAAATAAACATGCCACAATGCACTATAAGAAAATAATGTAGAGAAACTTCGGCAAGTAAGTAAAGTCAACCAGATTTGACTGACAAAATACACATTATAAACTGATGGGAAGAGTTTTAAAACTCTGCTGCCTAGACAATACTCTTATTTCCCTCAAGGAACAGCCTCATCTTCAAACAGAGCTACTAGATGTTGCTGAACAACATTGAAACTGTTAATATTTGAATATATTACTGCATTTTATTTATATTTAAATCCATCAAAGATTTTGGTGTATATCTCTCTCTAGCTGAGACAGATTCAGCGTATTTCAGGCTGCAGAATTCACTTTCACCTCCCTCAGTCATCAACTTGCACTGGCCTGTCACAAACTTGCCTATCAGCCCCCATGACTGATTAATGGGAAGGAGCAGATGTCCAAGTCTGTATCTATTATGGAAGACAGCTCTCTCTGTTATTTACCTATGTGACCCTTCCTCCTGCTGAAGAGCCCAGTGCCAGAAGGGAAAGCATAGTACTGACTGAGCCATCTCCCTACATGTGCATGCTGAAAGTGCACATACATCCATTGATGCAGCTGCAAGGAAGTAACTAATTATAGACTAGTGCTACTGCCTGGAACAGCTCAGAAAAGCTGCCACTGTGAAAAAGGATGATGAGTTCTTTGGGAAAGAAATTCAGGTTTCCATTTCTTTTCAGAAATACTCTATATCTTTTATAGATACTTATATGTGTTTCGATCTAAATTGAGCAGGAAGTCCCTTGTACTTGCTAATAGTTTCCACAGACATTCTAAAACATTTAAACATTCTAAACCTGAAAATTTACTGTAAATTGATCAGAATTGATATGCAGAAAAAGACACAGCAGCAAACATTTACAGTGGGAGGAAAGCATAAAGAAGAAAATGATATGGTGGAAATAAATATGTTAGGTTATGCTTCCATAAGCTCTAATGATTAATTTGCAATGACTGTTGGCAGGAATCAGTTTGTACCTTTTGCTTTTCTGGCTACTCAGGGTCAACAGAACTCAGAAGATATTGAAGACAAGATATTTATCTATTTCTAATTGACTTGGTATTAATCTAGTTCTAATTGGCACAAGTCCTCTTGTTAACAATGTCTCGAAAATACCTTTACTTAACAACAAAAATATCTGGAGAGCTTGTTTTTAAGATTTGTTAAGTAAATGAGGGCAACTCCTGTTAGCATAAAAACAAGTGACCCAATTATCTTCTGCACTTTAATAAGATAAATAGTGTTGTATAAAGTTTTCATTAATCCAAGTACATTTTTGGTTGAAAATATTTTTAAGGGATATTTTAGTCACACACTCGGAAAAAGTGCATTTGTAAAGCTGAAATGTTCAAGGATTAGTCTAAAGTTTTCTCTGAATCTCATTTAGACTGATAAGGGTCAAAACTTAAGAGCCTGTTCTTTGATCCAGCAGATGCAGACATTTGAACTAGGATCTGCCAGTATCTTTTATAAACCTTTCTGTACTGAACTAGATAAACTCTTGTGATGATCTCCCACCTTATGATATCCTTAATTTAGTTCACACTTGTGGCACACAATGTAAATAATATTTCGCCATTGTTTCTGCCTGTCAAAACTTTGTACCAAAAAATTCTCTGTCAGTTTTCCTGCCAGAAGTTCTCACAAGAGCTTCCTGCTGGAGTCTTCCTGCCAAAAGATCCTGCTATCATTATCCCTTCAAAACACCTGAATAGAGCTACATACCAGGAGACCACTACCATCTTCTTTGAACACCATAAAATTAAATCCGGTAGTGAGGAAAAAGAGAGAGAACTGGTTACCACAACCAAAAATCTCTCCCTACATTCCCCTCAACTCACTTTTTTTCTCCATCACCATCTACTACCTACCAGCCACTGGAGACTTAAACTCTCCCAGCCTGGAGAGAACCGAGACCCACCATGCCACATGCATGCGTTATATCTTATCCTTCTACCCTTACCATATTTTTGAGGGCCCAAACAGTGCTGCTAAACTGGGACCCTGCATAGCCTGTGACACTCCTTGTGAGTGATGAAACCACATATCCTGCCTGCGTTCCAAAGAACTAAAGCTGCTAAACCCTCTTCCTGTAGCCAAAGACATAATATGAAATATGTGGCAAAGACAGAGGAAAAAAAGGGCAGAAACTGCTTCTCTTTCCCCCCACTCCCCACCCTAATTTGGCAAAAGATAGTTTTTGGTGGTAACTTTTCTCTGCTTCTAAAAGTGATCTTAGCTTTTTCCAACTTTTTCTTGTTTCTTCTCTTTGCATCTCTTAGCAATTAATAAAAATCAGTTTTTGGTATCAACAGGTAACTTGTGTGAGTTTTAATTTTTCTCAAGAGAATATTCAAATCTTAAGTTCTTTCTGCAACATTTATGCAGATTGTAACAACACTCTCTTCAGATTCTCTGTTTTGTTGACAGCTATTAGCAAATAGCTATCAGTATAATCCAAAGGTGAAGATTGGGCCTGCTGTGTGAGTTAAGAAGAAACAGTTTGGCATCTGGTAATAAACCTAAAAGTTCATTGATCAAATAGTTTCTCAATTCTGATCCACAGGTGAGAGGTGAAGCTGTTATTTCTCAGTGCTAAGACACACCGTTTTGTAGTTCTCACTGTGCATTCCTGGGCTATCATCCAGACAGCTCAGCACTATTAAAAGATCTTCAAGAAGACTCAGTGATGGTAGAATCAAGAAGTTTCCTGGCCACAACAGGAGCAGTGAAATGAGCTGGGAAGCGGATCCTTCTCCCATCAGGAAAGGAAAGCATTCATCCAGCTCTAATAAAGTAGTATCCTGAATGTAAATTATTTAATGCAACAGTTTATCAGGATATCTATGATGCATATACTGTTGATGGTGTCTGAAAGCAGTAACTGATTTCGTAAAGTGACCTTTCTCAATAAATAGACTTGCCACTCATTTGGCCAGGCATCTAATATCTTACTCATCTGGCTTTCAGTCATTTGTTAATGAGACTACTCTACTTAGAAGTTACAGTGTAATTCAGAATTCATTAATAAGCACAATGATATTACCTTAGTTTGGAAACATTCTAGCGTAGGTGGTCAGTCATCGTTAATTCATGTGGTTTTCACTCTAGCATTAATCATGATAAATTAATTCACTTTACAGTTGTGTGATATGCAACTTAATTTGCTAGACTTGCTTAGTAATTTTGCAATTAAAATGCCATTACCATAAAATGTTACCTAGTATCTAATCCCTATTTTTTTAGACTCTGTTACAATATTTTTTTTGCATAAATATAAGGACATCAGCAAAATTCTTAGTAAAAAATGCCATGGAAGCACTTGTGCTCAGGAATGCTAATCAGATTCTAAGAGGAGCATCCTTTCAAAGAGAACTCAGTAGTCAACCAAATATAATAACATTTAAGGAAACTGTTTGACTGATAATGCTTACTTAAGTCACCATTAGCATATATTTTTCACCATTTCTTAGGTGCAGGAAAAAGGTGGGAACAACATACAATTGAAGACGTAGTATAACATTTATTTCAAAATATTCAGCTAAGATGAAGATAAATGTGAAGTTTTTCATTAACTTCCGTAGCTGTTGGGGTCTTGCCTGTATTCATTTTTTACCAATCGAGCATTTAATCTTAATAAAAATAAATTTTTATTAATCTTAATAAAAATAAAAGTATATCCTATATACTACTAGGGTCTGTTTGGGTGATTTTTCTTATTTCCTGTCATAAGTTTATATATCCTGACTCTTATTTCTAGTCATCCAAGTTTACCAGCTAAGTAATGGAACTTGAAGTAACCAAATCGTGAAAGTGCTAAATAAACATACGGACAATGCACATACTAATACTTCTACCTTGTATATCTGTGTTATTTGGTTATCTTCATATATAAACATAAAAAATCTTAAGAAATACAGAACAGAAATTTAACGAGAAGGAATTTTAGCACAACTAATTTCATGGCAACCATGTTTTGGTTAATTTTTTTTTTAATTTTTTTTTCTTATTTTGTTTTTAAGCAATGTTACACTCTGCATCTAACAACAAAGAATACATGGAAAGTAACTTGTTCATTGATGAAATGAGTAAGAAACCACGACGAGACAATCAGTAAGACCTGTATTGCTTAAATTCCTGGTTAAAGCTATTGTTACAACAGAACTTCTTTTTCTTCTCTTAAGGGTGCAGTTACTCTTTATAAAAATGTAAAATGATTGACTCATACATGCCTGAAAGAAATGCTGTCCGTCCTCACCTGTCCAAGAAATATTAACAAGTCTTCAGCTGACATTGCCCTGCATAGTAAACTTAGTTAAGATTCTCATAAAAGACAAATTCATCCTTGTTTGAAAGAACCCTTGAGCAAAAGGCTCTAAGCAAATCTCACACAAAGTTAGTAATTCTCTTTGAGCTGTGATCGTGTGTAGTCCTACACCAACAGCACTAACTACGTGTTAGTGAATTTTTAGTAGGTTAATATCAAAGACCATGTATTGGGTTAAAAAGTGGTGTGGGGGAAGGAGGCAGAGCAATTCACCTCCAAAGCCCAAAATACCAGCCTAAATTTCTGATACTTTCCTTTCTATTTCATTAAAAAAAATACAAACCAAAGCAGAACCAAACCAAACCAAACAAACAGAAAACAGACACTCAAAAAACCCCACTCCTCTTGAGTCCCTAAAGCTGGAAATCAGAGTAAAAAGATTCATAGGAAATGAAACGGTTATAAAGATTTTTCCCACGGGAAGAGATAAATGCAGTCCCTGATGAGAGGAGGGTGTAAGAAGATGGACTCACCGAAGCCAAAAAAATGGCTAAATTTTACGTAGCAAAATATTTCTCTGCAAAGCCTTCACTGTCACATTTTTAGAAAGTCAAATACATTGCACAAATATTTAAAAATCTGTCTGGGCTCCATCCTTTTTTCATCCTTTTGCATGAGAAATGTGATAGTTTTTGCAGTCTTTTCTTCCTTTTCCATTTAACAGCTATTTCTATCTACTTCTGATACCCTCACCTTCAATATGCTGACCAATCTATTGTAAGAAATGAAAGTTCAAAACAAGATAGTATTTTAATGGCATTTGATTTAAATGCTGAACTGTAATATCAAACAAACACGCACAAAAGGAAAAGAGAACAAAAAGAACACTTAAAACATTCCAATTAATTATATTGAAATGTTATGGTAGAAAAGATAAACAAATAATTTTTTTTCTCTACTTTTCTGTTGTATTTGACGTTGTGGTATTTTGTTGTTATTTTGCTTAATTTGGGGTTTTTTCCTATTGAAAGAAAAACATGTCATTCCTTTTCAATATTGCAAAAAAATATTTGCATTTCAAAATCGATAATGGGAATCTGCCACTACTTTTTGGAGTGAAAAGGAGTGATTCTGACATTAAAAAAGTTTACAGCCATGTAATTAGGGCATTCACTTGACGATTGAGAAAGCCACATTCAGGGCTCTCTTGTATCAGCCTGATTAGGGACTTAATCCAGGCCACTATCGTAAATAGTAGACTCGCTTTCAAGTATGAATCTCTCTTCCCAAAAATGCGTGTCGCTCTTGTTTCAGACAGAATAAGGGCAGAGGAGTGATAGTAGAAGAGAACCTGTCTAGATCCAAGATGACCTTTATGAGGAAGGTTTCATTGCACTTGTTACAATTCTGCAGAAAAGCCTTAGCTTAAATGAGTATTTTAGAATTGAAAAAAATCCCAACCACCCTGAAAAACCCCAAACATTTCTTGTTGTAACTTGTCAGGAACATTTTGCAGTGTCTTCCTAGGTCAATAACTGTGTGGAGACATAACCTGAAATCTGTGTAATATTAGAACTACAGACTTTGGTATAAAGCACACCGAGTCCATACATGCTACATTTTTTTTTTTTTTTCATATGTAGATCTTGTACAGGTAACAACCACTTTTCTGTAAACACAGAGAAGTATATAAAATTTTTTTCTCCTCTTTTTTTTTTTTTTTCTTTCGGTAAAAAGTCAGAGAAACACAGTTTTACTTGTAAAGTTCTCCCTGTTCTACACCACAAACATGCAAGTATGCTGTCTACCAAAATATCTGGGAATTTCCAAATCAACTGCTACAGTGAAAACAGCCAGTAAGGAGCTTGATTTGCAAACCTTCTTCCTGCTTCCCAGGAAATAGCTCTTTAACACCTTTAAATATCAGCCCTACAGAGTTATAGCTTTTAGTACAGAAGAAATATGTTGATCAGTAGTCAATTTTCAGATAAAATGAGATACAAAGGTCATGAAGAATGAAAAAATGTCTAAAACTGCTTGTATTTAAATAAAGATCTCAATCCAGTGCAATCAAATGACACTGTTGGCAGTACAGGTGCATTAACATGTTTCACCAAGAACTACTGTGCAAAATATGCATTTTAGCTCTTACGGATGGCCTAATTTCACTTATTTTAGTGTAATCGCATCAAAATACTTCTCAAAAGTTAAACTTCTCTATTTACCTGCAAAAGTATCATGCAAGATACAACATGATGGTTGTATCGTTTCACTTATGAGCAGGGACAAGGCTGTGCACAGAGGCTGAGCTCCGGGCTCCAAACATTGTTCAGGGAAGTTTCAAGGAATAGGAGATTTTATGTGTGGTTGTCCTTACTGCTCGTATAAAGAGATAGATCATATAACTATTGCAAAGCAGAAAAGCCACTAAGGTGTGCAAAAGAGATTACAGCTCCTGTATGATTTCAAACACTTCTTATTTTTTCATTTGTACAGTAAAGTGATGCAATACCTGAAAGTGTTTGGCATAATCAGGTTTATTCTTGAACTCCCTGAAATCAAAAGTGTTTTTGTTAAGGAAAAGGACTTGCTAATGCTAGAACAAATTCTGTGGACATGAACAGAAGGTTGATCCTCAAGTGAATTAGCTTTGTAACCCAGAAATGCCTTCTATTTTAAAGAAATCAAAAGTGTCAAAATGTAGAAAACAAACATTAACAATCACCAGCTGTAGAGGTTCTTTGAAAGAGGAAGTTATCTAGAACATGGAACATGCAGTGGATTGTGTTTTTTTTTTTTTTTTTTTTTTTTTTTTTTAAATAATTTGCCAATCAAATAATGGCATGGACCTCTTTGATTTGATTTCAGTAGTTGGTATGCCAAATAAGAACTGGAGTTGATTAACTTTGATAGAAACTGTGAACTATTCTTTACTCAGTGGCAGTGGTCAAGATGCTCAAAATATCCAGAAAACATATTCTATTATTTACATTATTTGTCACCTTTAAAAGAACAGTCAAAGTGATTGGTCTACCTCTATTACGGTGTAGAGAGATAACATAAAAATTTCTAAATCTCAAGCAATACCATTAAATGGGTTACTGAAAAATTTCAAACACCAGAAACATCATTTTGCAGCATGCCCAAAACATATTTTCCGTGATTCAGGAAAAAAAATCCCACCTTGTTTGGTGATAATAATGGAATAAATCCCACTCATTATTCCTAAAACACATCTCCTGGATTAAGGAATAGAAAAAATTATACTTTTTTTCAGCCGATTCATAAATAAAAAATTGCATGTAAATAATACATATCAACAATAAAATATAATTGCTTCACCTGTCTCAAAAACAAACAAATAAATAAATTAATATATAAAGATAAATTTATGGTAGGCTAAAGAATAAAAAATAATCCAGAACATGATACAGAAGTACTTTCTGCACTTAGTACTTAGAGTAAAAAAAAAAAAAAAAGGTTTACCAATCTGTATAACGCTATGCTCATGGAATGTGAAATCCTTTCAGCAAATTAAAATTACATGAGACCCAGACTTCTGTCAGATATCTGCAAGTTCAGGTGAGCCATATATATTCCTAGAACAAAGCAAGTGTAATGATTCTGATGTGTATGGGATGCATCAGCCCACCATTGCTTGTGTTTCACAGATGGTTCTACAATAAACCCTAATAATTCATCATTTTTGCCATTCAGACAGAATGCCCCTTGCAGGGTGTATGCAAATCTGAATGTTCCCTGATGTGCTGGACTTTGTGCACCCATGCTGTCAAATTTTCTGTCTGACAATGCTTTGAACTTTAAGTGGGTAGAGAAACTAAACAGGAATCTTGACAAGAGAAAACATCACTGAGGCAATAATCTGAACTAAATGTAGCAAGTAAAGCAAGTAACATCTGTCATAAAAAGAGAAACCAAATTAAAACATGAGCAGTTTAGGGCACTTGGCCTGAACTTCATGGTAACATACTGTGCAGCTGGTCAAATACAGTCTAAGTAGATGGCCTTCCCTTAATTATCTATCTAATCATAATCTGCTAAGCATTGTCTGATCTTTATTTTTTTTTAATATTTATTTTGAAGGCATGCTTGATCAGGGAAGTTGAACTAAATGATGCCACAACATAGCCTGCAATTCCGCGGGACACTGACCAGGATGCAATATTCGAATCCTGTTTTGTAGGAGAATCACTGTTACAGAGATCACCTCTCCAACTTGTCTCCTTAGACAATCTTTGAAACACCCACCTCCTAAATATATACACTTTTCTTGAATTGATCATCCTAAATATATACACTTCTCTTGAATCAATCATCCTATTGCTTCAGTGAGGTCTAAGATTCTCAGAAGGATCCAATTACTTTCAAAAGATGAAATGGTGCTAAAGAAGGCCCTGAAGACAAACCTTCCCAAGGAGCTTGCACAGAGAGCACAACCCTACTGTGATGTGCTCTTCATGAACTCTGAACCAGCTTATTTTTGCATGATTTCATTCATAGGCACTGCATGTAATCATACCTGCAGGTCACAGAGGTGTACATTGCTGTGGACAATTTTAAATCTAATGTGACAGAGTAGTGCACCCTTCCAAGCATAGTGGGAAGAACTTTTTGGATACTTGCCTATTTTATTGTCCGAAAGAAACAGTAGCTCTCAAAGCAGCAGAAGTTCAGTGTAATAGCAAGTCTGCCAACTGTCCCTATCATCTAAAAGCAGATGTGTTCAGCGGAGAATGAAATATCAAGGTTATGAACTTTTAAAAGTTTTCCTTTTTGTCCATATCAACCTTGTCTTCACTGTTAAAAAGTTCATCTTCACTCACTTCCTGATCTTTCATAATACCCTGAACTAAGAAGAAAGACTACTTAGTGCAATTTGAAAGCAATATTGAGTACAATAGCAATAGATATTTTCCATATACTTTTGGCAGTACTTTCCTTCAGCAGTATCTCTAGATTTTTATAAAGAATAAAGAAGGAAAACAGGTCCAACTGTGGAAGCAGAGAGTTTTTAGAAGAAGTTACTGTGTTTTAATATGGCAAAACACATTTGAATGAGTCACAGCAACCTCATGAATCCTTAATATCTCTTTGAGAGCAAGGTTTAAAAGTGCTTTTGTCTCGTGTCCTGGATCCCCACAATTGATTGAAACTCATCAAGGAAGGGCAGATAACAACACTACAGAGTTAACCTGCCAGATGTTAGGTTATCTTTCCTAAAGCACACCATTTTGAAATTATATCCCCCTCATTTTAGTCACAGATCAAATATTTGCTATTTCATGCCCTGTTTCTTACAATATCCTCTGGTTCCTCTTGCAGCTGCTTCCCAGTGACCCATGCAATTCCACGTTTTCCTTGAGGACAGCCTTGCTTTATTCCATTTTCCATTCCAGAACGAAACCAAGGTTTGACATCCTTGTACATTTACCCCAGTTGCATTCATATCTCTATCTCAGTACTCAGCTTCACAATTTCAGCAATTTATCTTTGATCAACTCTTTCCCAGGCATGATTGCTCATCTAACCCTGGCTCACACACCTCATCTGCCTGCTCTATCCACACACCTCTCACCATTTCCTCACCTCACAGGATATCTAAGACTCTGTTCCTCCTGATTTCAGTCCAGCCACTCCAAGATGCCACCAGAGGAGGGAAAGGACCATTTCTCAGGTACAATCCTCCAGCAGTTCCCCGTGTTGTATCTTATTGCTTTCCTTGGAAGCCATGTCTGGTTTCCCACACAAAGCACTAGTCTCAGGACAGCCTTCAGATGACAGAAAGACTTCCTTTGCTCTCAACTTATATGACAAACAATTGGTCTCCTCAACTAGAAATACTATTCTACAGTATCCTATACTATAAAAAATAGTAATATTTCAGCCACATGGACTGGATGTGATCAAGTCACATCACATCACATGCTGAACAAGACAGATTTTAAATAATATAATAATAATAAGATGTACCCTCCAGAAATCTCCTACACTTAAGTGAAACAAGTTTCCTGGATGGGAACCTAAAGAAAGCAAAAGATCTGTTTATATTGTCAAAAGAAAAGATCTGTTTATATGGTTGACATATAGGGGTAGTTATGATTCAAGTTGTATTTCCCTCTCGAAGGAAAGACCACCACTGATGCTGGAGTGGACTACACAGAGAATAAAAGGGAAAACAGACTTTAATACAGCTTTCAAGAATTCTATCTAGTAGCAAACCCATGAAACAGTATTTGATGTATCAGAAAAAAACCCCAAACTATTATTCCTAAAAGGAAAACAAGCAATCAATTTCCTGTGATAGGTGCAGATTTAGCAAAATCACTTACTGAGCTGCACAATATTAATGTAGCTGAACACATGAGCTTTCATATACACAATTCAGGTCTCTTTTTTTATGACAGTGTGTAAGGAGTAAAGAGATAAAAAAGAGGCAGAGTATACATTAAAGCCGAAAAATATCTGTTCTTCCCCCTTCCCATCAAATTGTCTTGTCTATAATTTCTAACAGATACTTTCATTGCCATTTAAAAATAATTCCATGACCTGTCCTGGCAGCAAAAGTCATGGCCAAACACTGTCCTGTTCCTGCTATGCTTTTTCAGCATCCAGGGAAGGAACAGGCATGTCTCAGTGAGACAGAGGAATGCTTTTAAGGTGCTGATTCAGCCCTGGGGCCATAAGGGCAATAGAACAGTGATAGGTAGCAGTTAATAAAAAACCTTAGCTAAGCTACTTTTTTTTAAAGCTTGAGTTTATAGTCACAAGGGGACCCTTGGCAGGCCAATCCTTCTAATGTCAGAACAAACACAAATGGACATAAATATTCAACATATAAAAAGAGTTGCAGGGAAAAAGTAGGTGTATTCCCTTTGCAAACTTAAAATCCTTAGCTACTTTATGGCACGCACATTTCAAATTTAATGAACAGAACTGAAGGATGATGTACAGTGCACCTAAAGGGGCCTAGAAATGCCATACAAGTAACAGATGTCATAGAGGAGGATTTAAAGTTGTTTTAGAAGCTAGGGTAAAAAGGAAGTACAGAAAAAAGCCTTCAAGTATTTCAGTCAGTTCAGCATGTTGCTCCTTGGTGTATTGACCTTACTCAGACATGGGATGCCCTGGGAAAGAAGGCAGTTTCAGTTCCCTCTTGCTCCTTTACTGAAACCATGAGCTTCACCTTTGTACTGAAAATGAAGGAAAAAGGAAAACCTTTGGAAAGCCTCATCTTTCCTGCAAACCTTGTAGAATAAAGTTGCTAGCTAAAATTTGCAATCTAGTCCAAAAACATTCTGATAAACATGGGACATAAACTTCTATTTCGCCCCCCTCCAAGTGCAAAGTGTGTAGTGTCAGCACCATTTATATCATGCATTTTGCATATGTTCTTTCATCCCCTTTTGCACATTTTCATTCTCTATGCTTAACCAGTGTCTGGATGGTGGTTTCAATATTTGGATCATTTTCGGCTAACTGCAGATCTTGATCCCAAGTGTGACTGCACCAGTCGGCAAGCATTTCTATTCACTTCACAAAAAAGGATGGGGAAAAAGGAAAGGGAACAAAAATAAGTTACACTCCTCTCCCAGTCTTCAATTACACAGTAGTATGGCTGCTGTGGTTTTACCCTACCATTCCTAAAACTTGATGGACTATAACAAGAGCAGGGAGTTCCTAGAGCTTTCTGCTGACTGGCAAAATTGCAGATGGCCTCTTTAGCTATAGAAAAAGAAGAGGGTGTGTTTCTAGCCAGATGTGGGGCTGGGAGAGGCGCAAAGCTGTCTGAAGGGAACAAAATGATTGATGTGGGGCTAGGAAGCATATAATTAATTGCTGTTTCTATACTAAGAATGCATAATAAATTGCTGTAAGTCTGGAGGGACACAGATTAATTAATTGGGGCTTAGGGAGAAACTGATGCTCATAGTACCACTGGGCAATATTTTATGCAAATATGTGTAATGTTATGCAAATTAAAAATCCACTGGGATTTTTTTGCCATAAGATATTGGTAGAGATGTGCCTGCATTGTAAAACAAATTCCCTTTGCAGCTACAGCCTGACTAGAATCAGGTGAAAAAAGTAAAAATGATATATTTGCAAATATTACACTCTTTATAAAATTTCATATTAAAAATACTTTTTATTCAGATGCATACAAAAGCATCTCATTTCCCACATACGTTTTTATAAATGTGTTGGGCTAAATAAGTAACTGTAAGAGGTATAGTAATGAAACTTTTCAAATTATTATAAGACCTCTGTGTGGCTGAGCTCTCAACTGGCAAGATGAGCTACTTGGGAAGATAAATTACAGAATGCCCGTGAGGGGAGCAGCATTTCAGGGTAATGCGAGAGGACTGTAATTGCTACACTCTGATATAAGAGAAAGAGAAAGAACCCTGGCTGCTACTACTAAAATAAGGATCTGAAATATGAGGGCAGTAAAACCCTAATCTTTTCTGAACTGGTGTCAGCCCAGACGCACAATAAAGAACCATCAGGGATTAATCATTTCAGGAAGGAATTTGAGAAGAGTTAACATGTGGTCTGCTAAATTTTGCAAGAGTTGTCTGAAGAGAAAACATTCGGGAATGTGGTGGATGTGTGATTATCATTTGACGTGCTGCGGCAATTTAAAGTAGAACATAACTGCTACAGAAGGAGAATGAAATCACTAATCGAAGTTTCAAGAAGCAGTGAGTCTAACAAGAACAGTTCACTTTCTCCAAACAAATTTAATTGCAGCCCTTTGCACCAGTGTTAATTTCATTCTAGGAAAAAAACACTTAAGACATTAAGATGGTATTAAGCTAATGGCATTATTATGTTGTCTGCCTTTCTTTCTTACGGACAAATAACGTTATGTCTGTGATGGTCAGAAAGTTGGGTGCAAATATAACTCTGCTTGTCTGGAATGAAAAAGTAGCTTGCAATAAAAAAGAACTTATGGGCCTGATGGGGAAATCTTTTGCTTCTGTAGAAGAGAAAGATAAAACAAGAGTTAGTCACTGTGTGGTGGGTTTTTTTCTTTTTTTCTTTTCTTTCTTTTTCTTTTTTTTTCTTTTTTTTTAATTTCCTAACAGATTATTGCCAGGTCTGTTAATATCTACTTAAATATAAAGAAGAACTTGTAATAAATGCACCTAAAAGAGACATTCTGTGGTTAGAAAGGTCAGTTTTCTAATTCAAAATCCCTCCTTCATTTATTTAATTGTAAATGTCACTGACAAAAAGCTACTTATTTCTGTTGGCTAAATTAAGCCATGTTTATTGTTAGGTGGATATTGCTTATCTAATTTCCAAAGGTGTTGGCACAACCAGACCATTTGTGTAATTTCTATAAACTTGTTATTAATATGAGACATAAATCATTAGGGACCTTAAAAAAATTAGAACAGCGTATTTTTTTTTTAATTCATTTTTTGTGTTCATCCAAAGAGAGTGTAGAATCTCTCTTTGGAGGATTCCAAAGCTGGTCCAGACAAAAAATTCAACTTGGTTTGTTGTAACAGATCACAGAACATCCTGGAATTAAGTCTGGGCTGAGATAGGACACATCCTATGAAATAACATCCAATACTTTAGAAATTTTGGTTGAAACTTTCGGTAAACTGTTCCTAATGGCCTCAATGTTAAAATTATGCTCCATTTTGAGCTTTGCTTTTCCTCAGTTAAGCTTCCAGACTTCAAATCTTGTTACACCTTTTTCTCTCATGCTGAAGAGCTGATCATCAATGTGTTAGATGTTATAGTTAGAGCAGCCACACTTTGACTCCTATTTTGGTATTTTTTTTTTTTCTATTTTGGTATCAATGTCTGGTTTTCTTCCTTATTCATGAGTCTGAGCATCTCTGTGCCATCTACAGAATTTATCAGTGACTTTCACTGTCTTTCCAACTGGATAAAACTGTGATTAAAAAAGTGATTTTACCACAGAATGCACAAAAGTCACACGTCTGTTTGATGATTACTTCCCACATACCAGTCTTTTGAGACTAGTTTTTAATTCACTTGCCATGCTCCATAATTATGTCGTAAGACAGTTTCTTAATCAAATTTCCACTTGGAATGAATCAAGTGCCTTGAAGAATTATGTTACACCAGTTCAACCTTACTATATGATGTTAAATTATAAAAAAGAATACATATTTAATTTCTCAAGCCCTACTTTCTGTAAAGTCATGCTGACTTTAGTAACATTATCATCATGTTCATTCCTGGTTATTCATGTCCTGCACTAGCCATTTCACTACTTTTTTTCCTGCAATTTAAAGCAATTATGATGGGACTATTGTCACGCAGCTTGGCCCTTTTAACCACTGTAACACTCATTCCTGTCATGTCAGCTGGACCTCACAAGCACACCCACTAGACAAAACCTAAACAGAAGAAAAATCCCTTACAGATACATCTATATTGAAACCAAAACAAACTTGGTGTCTTCCCAGCAGTGCAATGGAACTCTTCTTTAAAATTCTCTTTGTCCTTTATACTTAATATATAATCTAATCCATTTTCAATATTTTTGATTGTTTCAGTTACCTGCAGTTTTCTCAGATTATGATTTACTAAGGTGTATTTTTAAGCAAACCATCTTCTTTCCATGATTCTTTAATTTTTTTGTAATAATTAAAATACTTTAATCTTTCCTCATTATATTTCTACTCTCCCACTTCGACTCTTTCTCCAAATTGAGCTTGCTCATGTCTACGTTCAAGGCTTATAAAATTGGCCGTTATGAGCAGCATGCACACTAAGCAAGAGCAGCTTGTGACCATTTGTACCTAAGCAACCAGCGCATATTTGTTCCATAATTGGCTCTCCTCTATCAATACCGATTTCTTCTGCAACAGGTTTTTGAATTAGAAAATTACATTTTGTAATAGATAGGCATTTGGCTTGAGTTCAAATTAAGTACAAGAAGTCTCAGTGAAGTATCTATTTTCTGTATTTTCGCACAGATTTGGCACCCTTCTCTCGTTCTCATTACTTTATCTACTTTTTTTATAAAAATAATCCAAGTTAAATTTCTAGGTTACTGAAGGATACTAGGACATTCTTTTTCTTACCAAGATTCAAGAGAATAATGTTGCATACCCTGAAAGATGCATCATTGAAGTGTATAAACTGGGATTGGAATGTCATACTTGTATTTTTTTCCTTGCTCTTCTCATTCAAGATATATTAGGATGGATGCCAAGGAACCATTAGTAAACACTTTTCCTATCTTTGTATTTCCGAAAATGCTGACTCAGTGTAAGGTTAGGTGACTAGCCTTCACTTCTGTAGACATAAAGAAATCATATGCCAAAATGAGTACAATATATGGTAGCCATCATTTCTTTGGGACTTTCATGGTCTCAGCTCATGAATTTTATACCTCCTTGTAAATTTTAAGAACAATTTGACATTTTCCGCTAGTACCACAGAGCCAGAGGATCCCTGTGAATACTAATGAACTTTCACTGGAACAAATATATGGTTTACAGTGGTGATGCAGTTCACTGTCAAAATATCTCACTATAGATATACTGCATACCATCAAAATTTAAAACAGATGGCTTGGAAGTCTACTGGTAATTTTACATAAGCACTAAAAATAAAAGATTACATGTCCTGTGAATTACTATCCCTGGACTGACCTTTCAAAGGATTCCTGAAACACATGGGCCAGGAGTGGGACAATACTTAACCCTTTCAGGAGCTGACATCTTGCTCTTGAGCCTGGGGTTAAATCCATAAGTTTCTGAGACAGTAGGCCTGGCCCTAAACCTGCCTCTCTTTCAGGAATTGCTTTCAAGGCAGTGTACAGTTTCAGAGGGAAAAGACATGAAGTTACATGAAATTATGATTCTTCACTTTTTTTGCTTTGTGCACTATTCCAGTTAACTGAATATGAATCATAGTGAGGTAACTCCTGTGGTTTGGCTTTTTATAAAACATTCCTGTCCAGTAGCTTATGCACTTCAGTCATGCTGGCTAAACACAATCGAACAACAAATCAAATTTTTTTATTTGTAAAATAATCCCACTTGTGACAGGTTACTTCAAGAAAATTGGATTTAATGTGGGGTTTTGTCATGTTTCAAATAACAAAGTCAATAATGAACTCCCAAACTCTTTTTTGCTCTCTTGTCAAAATATGCCATGGGAAGCTGTATTAGAGGTTTTGCCATATCTGGTATGACCATGCAGTCCTGCACCTCCATCCTTACCAGGATGCCAGTCCCTCAGTGAGAATTGAAATTGCACAGAATTACCAAAGCCTCCCATTAGACCCTGAAAGGAACAGCCCTGAGGAACAACACAAGTAGCAAGGTCACATGGCGGTTAAACAGGCACTTCCTGTTAAAAGAAGGAGAAAGCAGATTTTTCTGGGAGAAGCTGTTAGAGATCAGATTTGTATCTGACTGACTGATGCATTCAATCAACCGTTTTGTCTGTGTGTATGTGGGGGGTGTGTGTGTGTCCGTGTGTCCGTGTGTGTGTGTGCGTTGGGGCAGGGGACCAGCCTCCTCCACCTGGTCAGCCCACATGGCCACTGAGGTCAGCAGCCACATGGCACCAAGCGGGCGTGGGGCACTTGTCTGTCACTTGTCAGTGCCATGCCCACATCACGGCCCCTGGGCCTCTGATTGTCTGTGGCACCTGTCACTCTGGCTGGGCAGGCAGTGAGTGGTCACAGAGCCAAAGATCCTGCCTTGGAGGGAGTGACCACAGTAGCCAGAGTCCATAAACAGGCACGCACGAGCTCTCCATCAAGCCCTTGTCTGCTTTCCTTGAACCCATAAACATGTTACCTTCAAGTGTTAACTATTTCTATCTCCTTTTTCTTTCTTTATTGTTTCTTTTCTTAATCTGTCTTCCTTTACTCTTTTATTGTGGGCAACTTAAAACCCTATTTTCTGTATTTAACTTCAGTTGCATGGAGTCTGTGTTTGCTGGGTGCAACAAAAATTCCCTGCTCTATAGTAATGCTTGCTAGTCTCAATAATATCTTGTAATGCTTTTGTGAAATTGCATGTTATCTCTGTAAAACCCTTTTTGCTAAAATGCCCATTTTTTCACCAAATTAAAAGAAATCTCTTAGTTAAAATGTATAGTTTTTCTCTGGACATAAACTCCAGGTATTAAAGAACCAATGGCTTTTCAATGGTTCATGTGGGTGAAATCTCTTGAAGCCTGAAATTAAAGTGTAACATCCAGTAAAGTTGGACTGGGGTGTAACAGCAATGAATAAAAACTAGAAATGGAAGAACTTTATTGAACGGGTCAAAGCATGTTTTTAGACTGATTGATTGTATGATGATGAGCAAAATGATGATGCCAGTATAAGGAAAAAAGTTGTTCTTCCTAAGTATGGTAAGTGTGAAAAATAATTGAGTATGTTGGAATGAAGAGCAAAGAACAAGAAGAACAAGTGATGTAATTAGAACATTCTGTTCAAAAACTAGCATTGTTTCTATTAATGCATTTCTGTTCTACTGTTGGTAGAATAAAGAAAACAATATTTTGACATAAAGCTGGTATTATTGTCCACCATGTTTTGGTCAATATTCTCCTTATAGAATTAGTGTCTCTTTCTTTTCCGTCAGAGTAGATTGAAATTGCTACCTTTTTGCACACTAGACCAAAGAAAAAAAACAGCATAACCACTTTGATTACTTACATCTAAAAAAATTCCAGGCTTTTTCTGCCTTTTCTTCCTTGTCTACTGCTGGATTTAAATACATCACAACCAAAATTCAAGACTAGAAAACAAATAAAGCAGCTGTAAGTGCCAATTAACAGAAAATAAAGACCACTAAAGTCAGGCTGTAAAAATTCACAAGTGCTTTTCCAGCTGCTGCAATGCTAGTCTGAGTGTTGATTTTATCTTGCTGTAATTTGATCATTTACATTTAACTTTTCTCTAAAAGGTTTTGAAAAAAACACGGCCAAGAAACAAAATGTACCCATAGAAAATAAAAAAAAAACCACCCTAGAACGGCAATCACCTTCTTACCCACAAAATTAACCTGCTTTCCAAAAAAAGTGGTGACATGGAAGTGTTTCCATAAACAGTTTTCATACTTTTTTGAAAACATTATTAGAATCTACTTTTAAGTAAGGTCAGGATGGCTTAAGTTTCATTCCAGTTCACTTTGGGGTCTTCAATGTAGCTTGAAATGTAAACGTTGGGGCATAATTTTGTTGTGTGCATGTACTAAAGAGGAAAACCATGTTAAGCTGCATTGTTTAGATTTTGATAACAGAATTTCAAAAATAATAATTCTTAGTGTAATAGCCCTTTAAACTTAAAAAAGAAAAAAGGTAAAAATAAGAACATTTTTTTGCAATGAAAATTACCCCAAAGCAAACCACAATAATTTGATGCACTCTATAATTTCAATAATTTGGCTAAGACATAGATCTGGTTTTATGTACACAGTTCTCAAATATCATTGCTGTAATTCAAGACATAACTAGGTCTTTTCAAACTTTGGCAATTGGAACTCTTAGAACTGCACTAAGGTCACTTAGCACCAAACTGCATTTTCAAAGTTGGACAAAGCCAAATAGTTATTTTGCAGGCTAAGTATATCAGTTTCAAGTGACTCTTTATAATGATAATATGTCACATTTGTCAGAGGCATTGAAGTATATTAAGTAAAACAAAACTCCAAGAAACAAGCAAAAAGCCTAAACAAACAAACGAAAAACTCAAACAAAAAAATAAATCAAATCCTTTTCCTAGATTTCTGAATTTCTAAAGCTGCATATGTTTAAAGTATCCTCTTAATTCTTCTAGTCAATATTCTAATTGGGCTTTTTAAGATATATATTTTTAGATAAGGCGTTCCAATTCAAAATAAATATTTCACCTTACATAAATATTTCTTTCTTTCCAAATCTATCTAATGCTATATCCAACAATTCTTGCTGCTATAAGATGTTATTTAATTTCTTTTAGCCCAGCTGTTTCACTAGTGATGAAAATTAACATCCTACCTATTACCTCTACACCCCAAATTCATAAGCCTTCAAAACACCAGCCTATAACATTGCACCAATTTTCAGAGCATTGTTGCATTAATCCCTTCATGCATGTTCTTCCACCGTTTGCCGGGACAACTCCCACCTTTATGGATATTATCGAGATCAGCTGCTGGAGTCACTGTAACCTCAAAGGTTTTTGTCATCTATTTAGTGCAGTGTGTTTACAAAACGAAACCTTTTCAAATCAGATTTAAATTACCAATCCTGTTACTCATACTGGTTAAGAAAAAAAAAAAAAAAAAGGCTATGTTCTTATTTTGAGAAAGGGAAAATGCTAATGAATTTACTGATTTTGTTAAGAATTAGTGTGGTGTCTCTTTTTTTTTTTTTTAATATTAAGTTTTCATAGTGATGGGCTGAAATATAAATTCTCAATATTAAAATAAATGTGAGAATTGATAAGATGCATCCAGAGGTGGTAAGAGAGCTGGCTGATACTATTGTGAGGCTACTCTCTATCACCTTTCAAGACTGGAGAGATCAGGAGAGCTTCCTGATGACTAGAAAAAGGCAAATGTCACACCCACCTTCAAAGAAGACAAGAAATAGCCTCTGGGGAATTACAGGCATAAGCAGTGCCACCCCACTTGATTGGAAACATTAAGGTTTGCATGCAGATTACTAATCCCAGCCCCTGGCATCAGTAAAGGTAGCAATATGAACAAGGCAAAACATTACAGATTTAAAAAAAAACCCAATGGCCTGGTGGTATGACCGTAACAGGAGCCATGAATAAGGAAGATATTTCTGGGACAAGCTCTTATAAATACCAAATAAATTTGTAAGGCTAACAAAACCAGGGAAAACAGGCGAGGGGTAGACAGGGATGCAATTCTTTAGGAAGAACTAAGTTGGTAAAGGGACAGAACTTGGAAAAGGTTGAGCAGGAAAAAGAGAATATAAGAGAAAGCAAATCATGTTATCTATTTTTTTTGAAAGTCCTTATTTCTAATATATGCAGCCTGGACCAGGAAAATAAATCAGTTGCTGACCAACATATATGTCAGACATTTGTGGTCAGCATGGATTTCAGTGTGGAAGACAGGCAAATCATCCTGGAAGTCATGTCCAGACTCATGAAGGACAAGATGACTACGACCAGTCAGTACATTTACTGATGGAAACTATGTTCAGTGACCTTGCTCAGCAGATGGGAGAAGAGGTGGTTTAAGTGCTCTTCATCTTTAACAATCTCATGTAGAGATCCTTGCAACCAAGACTTGGAACTGTGGATTACATGTGTAGATTGCTAAGCAGATGGAAAACCTTCTGGACTGTTCACTGCTTTGTGTCAGCCCTGTTTCAAGCAGAAAGTTGGACTAGAAGAGGTCCCAACATAGATTATTCTATAATTCAACAAAAACTGTACAGTATCAAATCAATGGATAAATTTTTTCATAAGATATCTCTAAAAAAGTATTTTTGAGTGTCTCTTTGCAATTTAAGATTTTGAATTATGTAGTGTACAGCTGAAAGGTAAATCACATCTTGAAATTGCTTCAGATTTTGCCAACTACAGGTTTTTCTATTATCTAGTATTTCTTCGGTTTTTATCTACTCTTATTTCACACTTGCTGTTTTCAGTCAAATATTGTGTTCCTCACCTGAAAGGCTAATTAAATACAGGTTTAATGAAGTGAGTCCAAAACCTTAAAGTACTAGAAGAACTAGAAAATATTATATATAAACTACCCATATTTGTTTGAGGATCTGAAAGTTAGTTCCACACTTCAAACTCATTAAGTTCTGTTCCTCTCTTTTCTGTGATTGTATAAAGCATTAGGAACAGAATGAAACCAAGAATGGGAGAATTAAAATTTGACTTTTAACTGCAAACAGTAGGAGAGGTGGGACAGATGTCTACAACAAATTATCACAGCAGTCAATTGGAAATGCTGTTTTTAATGAGATTTTAATGTGTAGGAAGGAAGGAAGGAAGAAAGGGAGAAAGGAAGGAAGGAAGGAAAGACTTACTCATGGCAACACAGACATTTAAGCAAGTTCTGTCCACCTTTAATTATGGAAATGATTGTACTTATTTCTGGGGTGAGCTAGTGCATGTCCCCAACTTTTACGTACCTGCCTGTTATCGTCTAGTGGGAGAAAGCTCAGGACTCATATTTCTGAACTTACATATATGTCAAATTAGAAATTCCATGCTGAGTTTGAACATGGACAGTTGTCATCTTAAAGATACATTCTATTTTTTTTTTTTTTTTAAGTAATATGAGGTGTTCTGTAAGGTATAGAAGGACTTTACAGAACTTAAAATAGTTCTAACAATATCCAGTTTTATACTAAAACCCAACTAAATTCTTTTTCAGTTGGCTTTTTGAAAATTACAAGTCTTGTCATGAAAAAAAGTGTGGTTCAATTTTCACTAATTTTCTAGAAGGGACTGAAGTCACTTAAATGGTTATAACAATCAAGGATATGAACAGTGTTTAGATCTGAGTCATTAAAATACCTAGAAAATGACTTCTGCTTGAAACTTTCTAAGCTTGTGACAGCTCATTAATACAAAAATTCCTTTTAGAGAAGGGAGAAGTAATATAAAATGAGAGCATCTCATTTGTCAAATTCCCCCTTTTTTTGCCAGTGAATTTCACTTTGTCCATATGAAATGCTGAAAAATGATTGAATTATTAATACATTATAAACAATAAAGTTTGGTTGTTTTTTTTTTTTGTTTTTTTTTTCCATTATAGATGATTTCTACAGTTTTGCTGATGAAGTTCTCTACTGTTGAAAGAATTGTAGGATTAAGTGTGAAACCTGAGATAGAAGCTTTCTGAGAAAAAACCAGATCTCCTCCACTGTATTTTCCTTATGTATGAACTGCAAGTAGGCTTAAGACATGAAATCAAATCTGAGATAGCAAATTTGCCCTCACAAGCATTTTTCGTCTCAGTTAAGCTAAACTGAAAAAGAACACTTGCATTTTAGCTGATCTTGCTGCTAAGAAAGGAAAGTAAGAGAGATCCTAAATCTTCATCATGCTAAAGGCCTGCCTCTGTGAATTTAGGCTATGATCTGGTGAAGAATTTTTGATGCTGCATGGGTACTCTGGTAAGAGGAATATTTGCTATACTTTCTCCACCAACCAGCTGAGTGATGTCTTGGGAGGGAAAGCTATTTCCTGGGTTTAACCATTGTAGTCCAAATGATACATAGCAGGGCTAGGATTTGCCTAGATGCTGCAGTACACTAAAATATCATTACTCAGTTGTGTCACCCACTCAGTGCTGAATACCTGTTAAACTCCTCCCCATGCTTCAAATTGCAGATTAGAAAGTTAAATATTCGCATGTCAGACTTAGATGAGAAATCATCTGATTTCTGCCTTTTCCATACGCCCCAAAGCAGAGTGAATTTCTCCATGTGCCTTCTGGAACAAGGTCAGTAAGTGAAATGTTTCAACAAAAGAATGAGAAAACATGGAGCAGGCACACATATAAAACCAGCTGACATGACATTAGCAACTCTAACTCCATCACTACAAGTGAAATAGTGAAGTATTGTCAAATGATCAAGAAGAAAATAACACGCTGTGTCGAGATGAGGTCTTATTTGAAGTTAAAGAAGCCAAATGTATGGAAAAGAGTCTATCAAATTGAATCAAGCTAGATCAAGCAAAGAAGTGAAGCTGTAGACAACATGAGAACTCCTAACACAACAAAACCAAAAATTGCAGAGCATCCTAGAGATAGTTCTTCTTTTCATACAGTACATCCCACATAAGACACTGAGACAAATGCTTTGAGAGAATCTATCATGACAGTGTTTTTATCACTGCATGATGTTATATCTGTTCAGAATTTAAAATTATAGAACAGCTATACAGATTTTAATGATCCTAGCAGTCACTAATCAAAGCAAGCTTATTTAGAAAAAGGTACAGTATTTTGTCTTCCACAAAAAGAAAATACTTTTTTTGTAACTTCTTATAGACCTGCAACACAAATAAAGCTGCATTAAGTTCAAATCTGGAGGGACCTATTGTATACTGTTTGCTTAAAAACCAACCAAACACAAACAAAACCCCAAAATCTCAAGATGTGCATATAATAAGGCTTAAGTACTGAGAACTTTGAGATAACATCATCTCAGTGCTTTGAAAAACACTTACAAAATTACTAAGAATATATCAGATGCACAGACAAGTAAATATTTCTTGAAAAAAATATTTAAAATGTAGGGTGGTAATGAAATCCAGGGATGAAATGATGAAAAAAGTAATATTTCATGAAGATGAGACTCTGTGTTATATATACAGCAGAGAAGGACACAGGAAGATCCCATAATAAAACCTTGTCCATGATTTTAAAGACAAGCTGCCCATGCAGAAGATCAAGTGAATCCTTATATACGTCTCTGGAAAACCTTGAAGGAAAGTTTTTCTTACAATAACATCTGCTGATGGCAAGCAATCAGATCATAATTCTTGGCATTATTTTAGAGGAAATATTTAACATTTGCATGAGCTGTCTCCAGACTGCTCAGACTAAAGAACCTCATGCCAAGAAGAACTTTGCAAATTTTTAGTTTAGGTATAGTTGAGGAATTTCACAGGAAGAGTCCCCAAGCAAACAAAAAGGAAAGCTTTACCCTCATAAGTTCACATCATAACTAAACTGTTTTCTTGATATGTACTCGGTACTTTTCCAAACATGCAAAATAGGTTTAAATTGCAGTTTCACTTTTCATAGTAAGATGGAGTGATGAAGTCCAACAAAGAGAGAAATAGAAACTTTTGTAAACTATGGGGAGTAAAACTCACACATTCTTATTCTAGGTATTCTCAATCTAACACAATGACTCATTCCATTTATGCAATAGTGCCCTACCCTGATCTGCTGAGGATAATTGTTAAAAATCACCCTTTCTTTTCTTTATAGAAGTTGCTTTATGTGTGTGGATAGTACATGAAATGGTTTACATCATTGTGACTATAGGATTAGATTACAAAAAATGCCCAACAAAAAGGAATATGGAGTGAAAACAAGATTTAATCATCTATTGTGTTCAAGAGCATAAGACAACTGAGTTTTAATGCTGTACCATAATCTGCTGCTATGGCTGCAGAGTCTTACTGAGGCAACAAGAGTGATAAAAGTATTGGGAGACACCAAAATGTGTAATGAGAAAGGACATATGGAAATTATCAACTATTAGAAGATCCTATGAGCCATGATTAGTAGTTGTATCCAGGGTCCTCTACAGTGAGAATTGACAGTAGTGTGTGCTGTTGCACAGACTTCACCAAGACCACAAGGGCATGGATAGGCAGCAAAAAGGCAGAGACCTATGAGGTACATTTAGACAGGATCCCCATTCCTGCACAGAATAGGCTGAAACAGGATTGCACTGGTTTGCAAATACAGTGACAGATTGAAATAGGATGAAAGAGTCAGTTCTAGTGGGTAAAATTTAGCACCTTTGAACTAAGCTGTGGAAGGTTAATTAATAATTTTTCGCAAGTGCTGCAATAGCCTGTTTGTGCCTGAGGGCTGGATGATGAAGACATTGACTAAAATGTGATTTAGTGGGAAAGACTTAATAAAGACAGCTCAAGTCTAGGTTGATTTCGTTTGTTTCATTCTGGGGTTCCTTTGACATCAAAGATATTATGTTCATCATAGTTACATATACACAATCCTTGTGTGTTTTGTTTGGGTTTTTGTTTGCTTTTGGAAGAAGACCAGTTGGTCTTTTTTTCTTTATCATTACTTTCTGTTTTTTTCAACATACAAAAATATTGATTCAAATAAACTTTCTCAAAACCTGGCCTGGATGTTGAAAGCTGTTTTACACAGGGAATTAAGATCACTTGGTGAAGTATTCAACAAATAATTATTGAGTTCAGCAAATGCAAAAGTAATTCCAACAATAAACCAACATCCATGATATGGTTTCACAGGCTTATGGATAGGTTTATGGATAAATTTTTTCTGCTCATTCAATTATTTACTTATTAAACTCTTTTGTTTAAACTTACATGATAGTTCCTTATACAGCATTTCACAAGTAGGATCTTGCTTTTGTTTTAACTCTATTCAGAAAAAGAAGGGGATTATTATACCAGGATAACACAACATTCTTGGAAGTACAACAGTCAAGTGTTGAAAACCATGTTATATAGTATTTTTTACTTATCAGAACTTAAATACCTTGCTTTCTAAGTCTCATTTGGATAGACAATTACCTGCATATTACTAAGGTATAGTTTTGAGACTATTACTTGATGGTGCCATGCTGCTAGTACAGTATATTAGAATGATTGTCTGTAGAATTACAATGGAATATTCTGTGAAGTGCATTGTTCTTTCTGGTCCAGTAGTGTGCAAATCCAATATTGTAATATCCAATCTTTTAACATCATATGACTTGAAATGCATTTTGAAAATATTATTATTATATGTGTAATATATATTATTTTTAATATTTCATTAAAATACAAAAAAAGTTTCCATTTTTAATTATACTAGTGCAATTTCTGGTGTATCTCTAAGAGAGGAGTGTCCTTGCGTAGAATTTTTGTACCCACATTGAAACTCAAGCCTTTACAGACTTGCCAGAAGCAAGAAACCTTTCCAGTTGCTCCTTTACTATACACTTTAAAACAAAATAGCATTGCTTTCCTAATATATCCTGTCATTATGGTAGCAGAAGTAAGTGGGTGAGAGTAACAAGAGTGCTTTAATAAGTAATGAGTTATTTTTGTTCCATAGACTGATTGTTGTACTTGCGTGCTGCTGACTGAAAGCTGATGGCAAAGTGGAAACTGAATAACCACTAAGTCAGTTTTGAATTTCCTGTCTTAGCATACCATTGGTTTAGGTAAAGCTTAGTCACCAAGATAATTTGGGTAAATCTGTCATTTTTCAAGCTAAAGTATATTTTTCACTAACAAGTTCACTAAGTATTTATTCTTTTTAAAATATAAACATTCATGTCACAATGTTTTCTGGATTTTAGACTGAGGTGAATGATTCAGTCTGGATAATTCTACTTCTGCAAATAGATAGTTAAGTCTCTCAGTGTTGTTAGACATTACAAACATAAAATAGAAAATATGTGTTTTGAGTAGAGGAGAGGGCAACAAAAGTAAAAGAACACTATTGTCACATCGATTCAGTTTGCAGCAAAGGTATATGTTGAGTCTCTCAAAAGTCTCCCTTTATTACCTGCTCTTTTCCTTGGATCTTCTCTACCAGGTAGTTATAATTTAGAAAGCCCCTGCAGGGCTCTTGTGCTTCTAAAAAGGATGTGCAATAGAGTATGTCACCCAAAATAATTATCTGCAACCATCATCTTACTTCAGGCTACATGTCAATACACACTCCTTTGCTACTCAGAGACTGCAACTAATTTAGACCTGAAGGCAGACACATGTGAATAATACTTACAGCAACAAAATAAGACTAATGCTACAGTGGAACTAATTTATTAGTTAAAAAGGGCATCAACTGAAGAATTACAGAACCTTTCATAATCTTGGTTCTGTAATTTTTTCCTTCTCCTTAGGATCCAAGACTGAAATTCTGTAGTGTCTTAAAGAAAGCAACAAAAGAGAACAAAAGTACAACCCTTGCACCATTTAACTTGGCCCAGGTCTTATTCAGGCACAAATCAAAAGATATTCTGATGTTAAAGGAATTATACCGGTAGAAAAGTGTGCATGAAAGAGGACAAACATTAGGTCATATAATTATAAATACAAGGCTGTGAGCTGTAAACCAAGCAAATCAAAGGCACATTATGATGTAGAAGTTGCTATGATAGCTATACCAGAAGTTTAGATGGAAGCTGTTACATATATCTTTATTTTAATATCTTTATGGATGGTCTGGATGAGGGGTTTAACTGCACCCTCAGCAAGTTTGCATACAACACCAAGTCACAGGGCAGTGTGGATCTGCTTGAGGACATGCAGGTTCTACAAAGGGATGTGGACAGGCTAGATTAATGGGCTGAGGCCAACAGTACGAGGTTCATCAAGGCAAAGTACTGAATCACAATAACCCTGTGCAGCATAACACCCTGAGGGCAGAGTGATTGGAAAGCTACCCAGAGGAAAAGACCAGGGGGTGCTGGTTGACAGCCAGGTGAACATGAGCCAGCAGTGTGTCCAGGTGGCCAAGAAGGCCAAAGGCATCCTGGTCTGGATCAAAAATAGTGTGGCAAGCAGGACTGGGGCATTTATTGTCCTGTTCCACTTGGAAATGGTGAGGCCACATCTGGAATCCTGTGTTCATTTTCAGGCCTCTGACTACAAGAAAGAGTTTGAGGTGCTGGAGCATGTCCAGAGAAGGGCAATGAAGCTGGTGGAGGGGCTGGAGCACAAGTCTTAGTGGCTGAGGGAGCTGAGGTTGATAGCATGGAGAGAAGGAGACCCAGGGGGGAGACCTTATTGCTCTCTAGAGTTGCCTGAAAGTAGGTTGCAACAAGTTGGGGGATTGCTGTCTTCTTCCAAGTGACAGGACAAGAGAAAATGACCTCAAGTTGCACCAGCAGAGGTTTAGATTGTGTATTAGGAAATTTTTGTCATTGAATGGATAGTCAGACATGGGAACAAGTTGTCCTGGGGAGTGGTGAAATACCCATCCCTGAAAGTGTTCTAAAGATATGTGGATGTAGCACTGGAGGACATTGTTCAGTGGTAGATGTTCATGGCAATGCTGGATGAACAGTTGGACTTGATCATCTCTGAGGTCTCTTCCAACCTTGATGATTGTATGATTCTATAATTCTGTATATTTGCCAAATGCATAAGGTAGACAGGAATATATGACACAAAGTTGCAGAACACTAAATGCATTTTTTGTGGCATTTGTCTCCACATGTGTGCTGTAACGGAGGAAAAGTTAAATAGCTTTGTTGTGACCCCTGTGAAAAAAAAAGGAGGAAACATAAGGTGAAGAACTGTATTCTCAGTCATGTACCTCAAAGTTATATTCTTGCTGCAGCTTACAATGAGGGACATCCCATAGCTGCAATGAGGGACTTGTGCCATTTGCTTTGGAGCAAATCATCCTCTCACCAAAGAGGGATGAAATTAGCCTTGCTAAAGTTTACACACAGACTCAGTAATAATTTCCTCAGAATAATTCCTATTCACCCTGTCTCTTTGCGTCCTGTGTGAAGGAAGTGAATATGCACAAATAGTCTGTAACTCACAGGTGTGTTTCAAGGGCTGAAAAACTTCTGAGGAGAGTTGATTATGTGCGAGTGTTCCCACATAACTTGCAGTTTTGTGCCAGACCAACTTCAGTATTTTTTTTGGCTCCAGCCTGAAGCAATTCACAAAATAATCATTGTGAAGCAGACTCCTGTGCACAATACTGACCTGTTTCTATCCTGTGGGCAGGAAAACACATTATTCTCATGAAGACATATTATTTCAAGAAACTACACTGAACTTCACAATAATACCAAAAAATTTCTTAAGCATATTTTTTGTGTTTCTTTATGATCTCTACCCCACAGCTTTTTAGAGTGTGTTGCACTTCATGGAACAGAAAATTTGGAAATAATCACAGGGCTCATGAAAACCACTTCCATGAAGTTGCAATACCCACAGCACGGCCGTTTCATACCACTCACCACCAAACACATCAGTAGGAGTTTTAGAGCTGATGGAGGAAACCACCAGGCCAATTATAATGACCCACAGGAAGCTGGCAAGACTGAGTGCAATATCAAATTCTTTAGATTTGTGCTTCTGAGGAATTTTTAAACAAAATGCTTTGGTATAAATATACCTGTGGAGCTCAATACTTTGGGACTCCATCACAGAAGAAACATTTAGACTGGATTTTGAGTGAATTGTGCAGGAATCTATATAGCTATAGAAATTTAAGTGTTCAGTTCTTGATTTCAGTTACATGTATGCAAGTAGTTTCTGACTCATGGGTAAAGCTGCATAATTTTGAATGTCAATAGTCCATAGGAGGCAGAGCTAATGTAAACAGTTCATTGGCAATAGCATGAAAGAACTAATGTGCATTAATAATGAAGCCTAAATGAAGGTATTCTTTCTTTTGTGAGGTACTGAGTACTACAATGTATAATAGTATCAGGCATATACTGTGGGATAATATTTTTCAAATATTCCTTTGTTCAAATAACTTTACACAACTGACTACCATCCAGTCCTCATTGCATTACTAATATATTCTAATTTCACTTAAAAGAATATTCAGCTATGTTAATCAAGTTTATTTGTACATCTGTAACAGGCTTTTTTTGTCCTCTTTCCATAACTTGACTGTTGATATAAATTTGTTAGTTCTGTTTGCTTCAGAATTCAAAGCTCTCAGGACAGAGAAAAAAGAAACTTTTCATCAAAAAGTTTCACAATAATGCACAATTTTCACGTAAGTTATTTTTCTGGATCATAATAATCCTAAGTAAATTTTCCAAAACACCCAGTCATTAATGTGAGATGACTGCTAATGTTTACTGCCAATCAAAATAATTCCTAGAAACAGGTTGTCTAACAAGAAGTACCAGTTTTACAAATTCATTCTTTTTATCAAACAATACTGATGACAATCATATTTCGTATATAGAAAGAACAGGTTAGATTTGGAGCAGCTAAAGGAAAATTTCACCTTGCTGATAATTTATATTCCTTGATACATTAGGAGCTGAGGCATGAAATAGGTAAAGACTTTGCAGAAAAATCAAAGTATTTTAAGATTATACAGTTGAAACTCAGTATTGAGCAAACTTTCTGTTGTTATTAAAGGATTTGAACTATTCATGTAGTTACTGGTTATTTGATTTCCTTTGCAAGAACTTCACTTGTCTGCTACAGAAAGCACAATACTACACTGAATAGTGCAAGGACATCTCCTTGTACAGAACACGTGGGTATATTATAGATGCCACAAGAAATGCTAAAAGAGACTAGCAACAGTAATCATTGTAATAACAGATCTATTGCCTTAGGAAAACACAGTTTAAAAAAATCTGGTCAGACCAATGTGCAAGAAGCTGTAAATAATGCACTGATGGCATTACATGGCCTATTGCTTGGAGAACACCGCTTCAGGAAACATGTTCTAATAATGCCATCCCACAGACTGACTCTGCTGCCTTGCTTTTATCACTTGAGTTCTTTTATTTCACTCATCTATCTTACTTTTACTAAAGTTGTAATCTCCCCTTGAATATAATTGAAATTATTTAATCTGTTTTTCTTTTGAACTCAAAAGATGGAAGTTTTAAAACTTAAAATTACTGCTGAACAACTGTGACAAAAGAACAACCCATCTAACACAAATACTTCAATTTCTACAATCAGAAAAATATACCTCCACAACTTGCAACATTGAAAATGAACAAGCCATACCCATTCTTTATGATTTGTTACAGCGAAAGCACTGTCTGCATTTCACCTTTTCCTGACATAGCCTTTAGACACCTGAGTTTGGATCTGAACAATACAGTTCAGAGGTCTAGTGAAAGATATCTAATTCCTACCAAACATCCTGCTGTACTGTCCATTACTACTATATATATGGCAGATGGGGTTAGTACTGTACTCTAGATTTTGTCGATGACAGCATCCATATATAATTGCAAACAATTTTCAGAGGTAAGAGTTGGAATAAGAAACAACCAGGTCTTACTTAATCGGTAATGACAAAGCACTGGAAAACAAAAAAATTTTTTTTTTTTTTTTTTTTTTTTAAAGTTGGAGTTTGGATGAATACTGTCCACAGTATTACGTGGAATAACTGCAATCAAAGTTTTAAAAAAATAGACTTCTCCAAACAAATAATATCATCACAGTTTGATTTGGTACAATTTAAAGGGCAAACAAAACATACTCTTTGGCTTCTGTATAACATTTGGCATATCACTGGGCTGAGCATTATTTTAGATTTGTTACATGAAAGATAACCACATCTACTAGGTAAGCACTGGTATATTACATTAAATTTGCCAACTAGAGTCCAAGAAAAGGTACTTCTGTTTTCTTCACGTGAGTAATCATGTTCACTACACTGGGATTACAAAGAGAAGTATAAAGCTGTCAGAAGAGATCTGTTAAATAAATCAAAAGTTTATAGCCCTAAACATTTTGCAATATCCAGATAACATTAATGTCCATACATTAACATGCACATAACATAACATTCAATGTCTCATACATTAAAAATTCTGTCAGATAAAACATCCTGGAAATATGCTTAGATGGAAAAATGGCAAAACAAATTTACTAGTCCTGAAGGCATCAGCAGCAGATGATATTTCAAGTCAAAAGGAAAGAGAAAACGGTATTTTAATTATATGAATAAGCCCTTACCTAGTGGTTGCCCTGCGATGATCCTGGCATTCTCTCCTGCCACCGCAGCCCTTGCGTGCCTCTCACTCATGTACTGTACAAATGCATAACCTTTGTGCACTGAGCAGCCTACTATTTTCCCATATTTTGCAAAGATTGCTTCAATGTCGCCTTTTTTGACAATGGCTGTGTTCAGATTGCCGATGAAGACTCTGGAGTTGATGGATTTTGGGTCATTCTTATTGGTGACGTTGCTGGTCTGTGTTTTGCCGGTCATGGTTGGATCACTTGATTTTAAACCTTAAAAAAATAACAAAAATATTTTATGTTTCAAAGCATAAAGTTACTCTGTCTTTGGATGATTTTCCCAGCAATAATTCACTTTTTATTTTTCAATTTGGGTCGACCTAGTCTGAGAAGAGTACAACTTTCTAAAACTTACTATCAATAAAACCAAGCTAGCACATTTTAAAATACTGCTCATAAATCAAATTAAAACCTCTTATTTTTACAGATATGAAATATGCCAATACATCTCTTAATACAATGTTGTGATAGTGGAGCTTTACTGTAATCTTATGTGGATTACTGCTTAGAAATTCAATATTGACTTTTTAAGTACCTAGCCATCTAGAAACTGCAAAGCGAGAGAATGAGTCATTATGTTCCGTCAAAGAAATGAACAGTCAAGGCCATGTAGAGAGCAGACTCTCAAAATGAAAGACAACTCTGCTTTTGTTTGGTGCCAGTTAGAACACATTTCTCACTAGTTAAATATTGCAGTGAGGTGTGCAGGGCAGGTAACATACAGTTCTTTACCACAATAAATATGTTGCTCTCAGAGAAACTTTCCCTGTAAATTCAGTACAAAAAAAAAAAAAAAAAAGGAGAGTAGAAAGTGGTGTAAGTACTGAGAATTAAAAAGTATGAAAGCAAACCACTTTAACTACAAGAACACAGATTAGCTTTCTGCTTTACTTTTTCCTCTGATTTCACAAGTCTAAATGCATCCTGACATATCTCAGATGGAAATAACCACATTACTTCTGGAAAAAATTAGTAAAACAAACCAAAAATCTCAGCTCTTTTTGTGTTCATCTAGCCTCACACCTCTGAAGTGCACGTGATTTTCTTAATATGTATGTAAATTCCACCTGTCAGCAGGTCCCTTTATTTGCATCAATTTACTTGGATGGAAATAAAATAAATATCACCATGTCTGTGCTGGGTTTTATTTAGCTTTAATAGACAGCAGAAATTTCAAAAATACACATAGCTTTAAATAGAGAAAACTTATTTTGTAAGAAGGTCATTTATGCAGCAGTCAAATATAGGCCATGTCTTACAGCCAAGAAATATGTTACTATTTTTTAACCTCTTCATACTTTTGATCATGTCATAGTAACAGCTTGAGCAAGAGGAGAATCCAGTTAAATACTTCTCACAGTTAAAGCTCACTTCATTCCTCAAGATAAAAAGGTATAATGACCCCTATTCTGGACACCGAAGACTTGACTCTAACTAGAAGAAGTTCCATATTTTAAATTAGTAACTGCTGATGAAGCTAGAAAAAGAAATCTTTGTTACTGAACTCTGCACAATTCCTGGTGAACAGAACAGCCACAACCATCAGCATTTTGACTGCCTCCATCCCAGAGGATCCAAGCCCCACCTTCCAGGTGAGAACACACAATGGAGAAGTATGGGCAGTCCTCTTGAGTCCCAGAAAACAGCCAGCTCTATTAAACGAACGCATCCAATGGAGCTATCAGTCAAATAGCTTTCATTTGCTTAACAACTTAGGATGGAAACTTTATATTGCAACATTTAGGGAAAACATTTAAGAAAACAAGAAAGAAAAAGATTTTCTTGAAAGTTTATTGATTTATAAATACATTCTGGAAACACAAGATACTCTATACATGCAAAATTTCTTCACAGAAACTCAGGAAAACTGCCTTGACCACAAGCCTCTAAGCTTTATCTTAAGACAGACTCAATACTGTATATTTCAATATTGCTGTGCAGATTGTACACAGTTGCAGTAGTCTATATGTAATTAACCTAAATATTGTGAACATTCATAGCAGCACTCTTGGTACCACAATGTTTTGACAACAAACCACTTGAAAAACTTAAATATAATGCACATTAAGCTCCATATTGGCATAAAGTGGACTGCTTATGTTTTCTAAGACCTGGAAAATTTAAACCAATCTGAGACGTATCTGTATTTACACAGGAGTCAAAGCCTGTAAAAAAGCCAGGTTAGCTTATAGAGCCATAATGAGCCAGACTAAAGGGGCATAAAGATAAAAGTTAACGCAGTCAGGTTTCTGGTGAACAAGGAACCACTGGTATCCCTGGTGGGGCCAAGTTGCACAACACTTCAGTGTGGGAGTACCACTCTATTGGGAAAACCTAATGCATGGAGAGTATTGTGTCTTTTTTTGTCAAGATCCAGGGAAAAAAAAAAAAAGCTGTGTCTGTCCTTATATAATTCTTAGCTTCTTGTTAGTATTGTCTGTGTACATTTATTGGCTGTGTAGGTGAACTCATTTTGCTAAATTCACAGAGGTAATTTATCACAAGTAAGATCACTGATCTGGAAAGCAGTAACCTTGACGGGTAGACCTGTCTCTTTCACTAACCTGCTGTATGACTCCCAGTAATATGTTTTTTAGTGCTTCTGCTTCCACTTTTTAATCTTCATACTTACATTTTTTCTGACTAAAAGATGTTTCTCTATCTATTTTTATATGGTTTCTAACAGGATGGTGTGACCTCAGCTGGAACGTTTGAGCACAACTGACAGACTAATAATAAAAATGACAAGGAGAAAATAATCTACAGAAAATCTTCTGCCAGAAGCCAGGATTTGCATGTAAATTATATGCAACAAAACTCTTTATTTATTACCATCACAATTGTCTTCTAAACACCAGAGTACTACACTCTGAATTTCCTATGTTGTTTAGCCATTTAACGTGGGATTTAGTGTACTATTCCTTCTTCTTTTTTTCCTAAAAATCCTCATTTGATTTTTGCCCAGTTTTTCTCTGCACTAATTCAAATAGATTCTGAATATTTCTCTCTTGTAGTTGCTCTTTGCAATGCAAATTTATAATATTTTTATAACAAAGAAAAGTAGTTGTCTGGTGGGTTCTCTCATATTCAAATAAGCAGTCAGGAAAATGTGCTGCAGCAGTTCAAAGGGTAAGAATAATTCTAATGTGAACGACTGAGATTTGATTGCTTTGCTTGTCAATGTACAATACTTCATGAAAATCAAAGATCCATGGGAACTTCACAATGTGAAAGGACATGGTAAGTTTTACACCTCACTAACAATACACATCTGTGAATACTGAATTATACCTATCTTCTCTGAGCTATCAGTAAAGTCACAAACATTGTAACTCATACAACTGTAGAAATAAATTGAACAGTAAAAGAAACATATTTGAAATAATCTCATTTCCTTGCAGCCTTTAATAAGATATCTTGCTAATTTCCTATTATTACAGTGATACTTTGGTAATAAATATCTTGTAAACACCAAATAGATCTTTAAAGAAATGCTTTACAAACAACATCTAGTTTCCATTGCATTTCATCATATTTATTTATTCAATACACTTCATTATGTACTATTTAATTATTCTAGCAAGAGGTAACTAGTTTAAGTCTTGGAATACTTAAAGTAAAACTTATGTTAGACCATTTCTATTACTACATAGATCTCTGATTTGAAGAGTAAAGTTTGTAAATCTTTCTTAAACTTTAACATTTCTAACAATTTAAACAGGAATGAAAAAGTAAATGACAGATTCCTATTGTCCAGGACAAAAACGTGGGAAGTTTATCCTGTTTTTATATTGGAGATGTTTTGGTCAATAAAATATTTGCTACTTTTAAGTAAGTAGAAAAAGTCTACATAAATGAACTAAGTATTACTTGCAGTGACTTCAAGAAAAATTAGTGTCTGCTGAGGAAAAACTGAAACAAGAAAACTAAAAATCTTCAAAGAAAACATAAATGCTTTCTGAAAATTGAACTGTGTTTCTTATATAGAGATTTAATATCAATATCAAATACTTCTATGTATTTATCTGATTTATAAAGACAACAGGAAAAAAATTACTTTCATTTCCCGTCCTTCCCCCAAATAAATAAAATTCATTTTAAGATCATGTGTAGAGCTGAGCCAGGATGTAATCAACACTCTATATTAGATTTGTGTGATAGCAGGATTAATTCTGTGGAGAAAGATTTTTAAATACAAAAACTTTCTCATCATTATCAGTGTTCTTTAAAAGCCATTAAATTCCAAATCCTAATTTTTACTATTTACAATAAGGTGTTTGCACACCAAGATACATAGTACACATTTAATAATAGCAAATACTTCCAGAAAAGAAAAAGATCTTAAGAGACACATGTTGTTTCCATAGTGAAATCCACAGTAAAAAGTTCAGACTATAAGAAATTAATTTCTAGGATATTTGGGGGTCAGGCTGAACATGGGTATTCGGGCAAATATCAAACACCACAGAATCGGTCCTTTGACATACAAAATGCAGCACTATAACATCTGGTCAGTCTCTGGCCCAAAACATGTGGCATTTTACTCTTTTCAGCCTTCGCAAGAAATTTATCTCTGTTATCCAGCCTCAGTTAATAGCTGAACACTTGTCAATATCAAGATTCAATTGTTGCCTTAATAGTCGAGCTTGTCTGTGACAAATTGTTTTTAAGTTTTAAGAATCAATAATTATCAAAATGTTTATTGAGAAATAAATGATTAAGGACATAATATATTTTCTATCATTTTGAACTACCTTTCAGCAACAGTGACAACATTAATATTTTTGAAATGTTGCAAACAGATTTAAGATGTTTAAACACTGGAAATGTCCATCTGTGGGCGAAATGTCCTACAACATAGATCTATAATTATGGATAAAATTCAATATTCATGTCATTTCCTTTAATAAGCAGTCATCAAAAAGTATCTTATCTCAGTTAAATCAGCCCTTGAGAAAGACTCCTATAAAATTTTACATATCCTTTGGAAATATGACTATTGGATAATTCAAAGTGACAGGGAGGAATGGAAGGTGGGAAGAGAGAGAATGGACAGCTATCAGAAAAAATATATTTTGTCTTGGAAAAATCCTTTCTTCTCTATGTTTTAAGTTCATTTTTAATGAACTATTATATCTACGTCACCAATAAAGGAAAAAGTTATAAGATGGTTAGCTAAATTCACATCAGAATATGTTTTGGTTTTTTTTTTTTTTAATGGTTTAGCTTTCAGCTTCCTTTCAATTATTTTTAAGAAGTTGACACATAATGTCTATAATATGGACAATACTCCCTTCAAACTGTCCCAGGAGCACCACTTCCAAAGAGGTGGAGAAAAAGGAAGTCTGAGTCTGTACAGGTGTTGCAGTTTCTTACTGCCCTGCACTAGCTCATGGTGCTGGGACCTTCTCCCATAGAAATGGGCAGAAGAAAATGAAACCTGTCAGCACAGAATAATAGAGATTTTCCTTCCCATTCGCATGCTCAGTTCTCAGGATATAGAAAATAACCCTACATAATCATGTAAAGAAATACATTTCCCTAATATAATATTAGATGAGCATTCAGATATGGGTCCCTTTCCCCCATCATATTTGAACCCTGTTAAATACAAAACTTTCTGTATTTCTAAGTTGTAAAATCAAGATATAACTGTAGGCTAGGATAAGAAAGTAATTGTGATAGCACATACCAGTATAGTTGTGTAAATAGTAGAGTGAATTCGGGACAAAAATATTAAAACAAAATGCTAAAAGAAAAAATATAAGACTTTCTTGGATTCTAAGTGAAGAGGATTTTGAAATGCAGTGAAGATACTACATTATCTAACTCTCTAATCCCATAAAGAGGTATGCCCTTTGAGGGAATGAGAGACCTGGACACTGAGGTTGCTTAGCAGATTCCAGAACAGGACCTTTGCTATTATACCACAAGTAATATTTCATCTTTAGAAATGTCTCTAGGAGAGAGAGCACAATCCAGATATTTTTGGTGCAAATGCAAGGCAGACAATTAATGGATTAACTTTGGTATCTTTCTTTAATGTGTCTTTATTGGGACCTATGTGCTAGATATGTCTATCCAGGAAATGATAATGGAAACTTTTCATCTTGGGAAAGGTTTCTTTTTCGTGCTGTCAGTCAAATTCTTGGAGACAGAACTGAACAAATTTAGGGGAGTTCATTTGGGTTTTTTTTAAACAAAAGGTAAACAAAAGTTTGTGACTTTTTCCTTCATTTCCAGTATTTTGACCAGATCTATTTGTAGCCAGCTATCTCATCTCATCTGAGTCATCATTTATCATTTATACAGCAAGCTACTTTAATCTTATCTCATCACTCTTTCCCGCTGGCTTTTTAATAATTTTTAATGCATTTCTGACTTTCAATGATTTCTGTGACCTAAATCTGTTTTCAGTTTTCAGCTTTAGGTGTAGTGACAGCAAAACCTGCAGGACTGCTGTCTGTTTCTTTGCTTCATGAGTTGATGATACTGTGGATTGCCTAAAAAAAGATTCTCAACTATATTTGCTGTCATATGACATTTCCAGCTAATCTCATGTTCACCAGGATTTCTTGGTATCATTTGGCAGTGTTGCTCCCTCTGTGTTTTTTACTTTCTCTTCAGCGTCATATCACTGTGAAGATTAAATGAGCCTCAGCAAGTGAGGCAGTTTCCTACTATGATTACTATATTCCTAACCTTCCTAATAGAATTAACCAGTTTTCTCTGTTCTCAAGGGAATTTACAGTCCCAAAGTACAATGCTTTCTGTAATATTAATTAGTGAATTGTATTAATGCTTTACAATATGAAACCATTATTTAAAACCAAGTCTAATAAGGGTTCCAATGTTAGATGTTTCCTCTACGATACAGTTCTTACCTCAATGCTTCACTGTTATGTACTAAACGTTTTTGTGGGACGTATGACATTAAATATAGTAAGGCTGATACAAATTAATTTTTCAAATTATTTTTAAGGGAAGAAGATTATTTTGGCAAATTTGATATGCATTTTGAAAGTAACAGCTGATACTTATTACCTGTGGAGTTGCTATAATCAACTCACAGGTACACTATTTCGGCTAATTTTATTGAATTGAGGTCTCTGAAAAAACTTCTGGTAGCATTATTTTGACTAGAATTTTACTCTCTTGTATTTCCTGTATTATTTTATAAGAGTTTGAAATTGGATTTGAGGAATGTAATGGTTTAGACTGTTGAATACCAGACGAAAAGTCAAGAGCTTCCAAATTGTAATCCTAGCTCTGGTACAGACTTGATAAGAGACCTTATGCAAGTCACTTAATATCTCCACCTTGTCCTCTTTCTTCAGAAACTAGCAATAATACTGATAATATTCCAGCTCAGTGGATTGTTGCATGAATAGAATTAAAAAATGCAAAACACCACAAAAATGCTGCAGCACCAGGAAGTGTCATAGAAAATATAACATTTAATTGAAAATATAAGAATTTGTTTTCAGGATTAGTGATATCTTTGTTTTTCTGTATAATATCTATATGTTTGTGTATTTCTAAGTATTTTCTGTTAATGGGTGTTCTTATACTTTATCTCCCATATTGGCTGATCAAAATAACTATTTAATCTTCCATAGCGGCAAGTGGTATTTAAGAATACTGGAATTTCATAATCAGAGTCAAATTGGAATCACATTTTCTATTGTATTCACTCCCTCTCACAAGTATATCATGGGGTTTTATGCCAGAGGACCATATTGTTCATCTTACTTACAGGAAGAAAAGCTAGTACTGACGACAAAGTAATTCTGATATCTGACTTTAGCTTCATCAGTAACTTTGCCAAAGTTATGCAGTAAATCACTGACATATTGTGCTTTTGGTTTATCCATCTCTTTCTTTTACTACATTTATTCAGTCTGGTTAAATTTTTGTATTGGTCATAAGTGAACTGCACCTTTAAAACAAAAGCACACCTACAGGCAGACTGCCTGCAGACTGCCACATCGCTGCAGAGCCTTGGTTTTATTCCTTAGCCTGTAGAGTACATCCTGAGTCAGGAATCCAAGGTAATATCCTACCACTCACCAAAAAAGAGCTGAATGCTTTTTCAGTCTATCAACAAAGCCTATTCTGTCTTTGCACATGTTGAATCTCATGTGCATATATCAAAGTCTGAGATTACAAAGGTAGTCAAGAAACCACGGAGGATATGCAACAAGACATCTGATATTTTTTTTCCTTGTGCAACAAGACATCTTTCCTTGATAAACCTTATATTACATTGTATCCACAATGTGAAAATGGGATTTTATGCATGGGGTTATGAGTATTTCCATCATCTATACATACAATATGCAGGTATCTGATAAAACAAACTTACAGAAAATATGAATTTGGATCTAACGATGATGTTGTTAGAGTGTTAAATCTTATATTAGGATATGATTTCAGCTCCTTTTTCCACCACAATCATGCAACCTTGTGCAAGATTCTTATAAACTATATTCATACACTGTCCTGAGAATTTAATGAACACAAATTCAAAGATATCTTTGGAATTTTTCTTCCTCTATAGCCTCCACCTGAAGGCATCTGAAGTTTAATTGAAATTTGCTGTCTGAAGCTTAGAAGTCGACTAATGTTCTGCAGAAGTCTTTAAAATATTTCAAGTCTGAGTGGCTTGACATGACTTGACACATATAGCATGTTTAAATCTGCCTCAAGTCATGCAATAACATGTCTTCCTGCAGATACTATTTCTGTAAGTTTCCTCTGTTGTGACTCTTTAGAACACAATATTCAATTGCAGTACCTTTTCAGCGTTTTAACTGATAGTTCAACATTTAGGACCTTCTCTGGAGGAGAGTTTCATTCTATTCTCTGCTGCCGAAAATTAGAATTTGCATTCTTGGTCTCTTGAGCATGTGTCTTGGCTATCTCAGCAATCCCTGTAACATGGCTGCTTCAGGTTCCTACCCCTACATCTCCCATCCTAGACTATCTTCAAAAACATTTGTAATTAAATCTCTGTGAATATTCATGTCAAAGTCTTACTAGGTACTTTCAATAAAATCTCTTAATATTTTTCTGTTTCTCAGTTGCATGCTAAGACTTGGAAATGAAATGAAAATTAGCACAGTAATATTTTCATTACTACTGAGATCACAAAGCCTGTAGTCCCTACATATATCTCATACTATAGAAGGTCTGAGAAATGTGTTAAAAGCAATGTGTTCCAATGCTGTGCATCATTGAGAACTGCTGAAATGTCACTCTAACTTTTCTGTCTAAAATACATTATATACGCACACAAAAAGTCTTATCTTTAACATTTTGTAAAAAGCCATATAAAAATTGGATGAGAAACTTCTGTTCAATATTTCTAAAATTTTGCAATCTCAGCAATAACTTATTGCTTCAGCAAATAGATACAAGTAAGATTTTAATTTATTTTGGGGTAATAGCAAGTCTTAGTGCAGCTATGACTTTTCTCTAGCAGACATCTGATGCCCAAAGACAATGATAATAGTCCCTTCTCAACTAATTATTTATTTAGTACTTTTTTAGACATTTGTTTAAACAAACACAATGAAATAATAACATGCCAAAGATGTTTCCCTAAAAATATTACCTGAAGATCAGTCAACCGCATTAATACAGACTTTTTGATCTAAGTCATCAAAACCAGCTGTTGACATAGGTTTTCTAGCAAATTATTTGAGCAAATGGTGATTTTCCAGGAGAGCACCTAATAATTTCATGCCAGCACACAACTCAACCTCTGGGATCCAAATCTGTGTACATTTGAATGTTCTAGAATTTGGTGCTGGCTGTGTATTCCTGGGTTTGCTTAACACTTTTCAAATAGCTCAGAAAATAAACCAGTTTCTCTACTGATATAAGTGTCATGTTCATTTCTTCTACTGATTTCTTGCATCACGTCATCACCTTACCTCTATAACACCTGTCTTTTATATTCTCTGTTTCTTGCCATGTCTATCTTACTCTGTCCAGGCCTATTCACACTATTTCTTTCTCAAGTCCACTTTATTTCTTCCATGCCACCTAGTCCTGTAGATTTTCCTTCTCCTCAAACTTGGGAGAGCAACAATGGTATGAAGTTTGCCGCACTGCTTTTATTTCTGATGTTTTGTCTCTTAGTGTGCTTCATAAAAACCAACACTCGGTCTTGCAGCTGCAAAGCATTTGAAAGAATAAAAAAAGAATTATTCTAGCAATACTGAGTATGTAGTACAATGCTCTTTTTCTTTCTTTCCACCCTTTACATACCTTTGGGACAGGGAAAAAAAAATAGAAAAAGGAAAACATATCTACGAAATTTTCAAATTGCAAAGTGGATTATGATTTATATGTAAGACAAAAAAAATACAAGCTTGAAAAGAAAATTTGCAGAAACCTCAGCAGCAATCATAAACCCCCAGAATGTTTAACATAAATATACCTCATATTATCCCTCTTTTATAACAAGAGGCTGGACAAATTTTGAGTGTAAAGAAATCTCCCTATGAGTCTTATACTTAAATAATTTATTTTATTGATTATACCAGATCTCTGGCATCATGCTTTAGAACTATAAAGAATCTGAGAGGAGTGCAGTAAAAGCTGGTTAGAGCAAATAATTTACAATGAATAATTTATCCCTCAAATTTTCAACCCTGTAATGATTTTTCTATAGCTCATGCTGCCATAATACCTAATCTCTGGTCTAATGGATTATATTATTAGAAGGATTCATTATTAAAATAACTCTGCTTTAAACCACAGTATAGCTTTCATTGATTTAACAGGAACAGAAATATGTATCAATTGAAAGGAGAAGGGTTTTGCTGTTGCTTTTATGGTATCCCCCCATATTGAATCTGAACAGATGTACATTAAGTTTTGATATTCAACAGCTTGAAACGAGTTAGGAATTTTTTTTCTTGCAAATATAGATCTCTTGCAAACAGCCCTTCTATAGCACTTGAATGTCAAGGTTAAATATTTTAAATATTCTTTAATTTTATCTAGTTTACTGAGATTTGATTTGATCTAGTATGTTCAAGGCTATAATTTTTTTCTAATTGACTTCTAGTGTGTTTCTTCCACCAAATTTGCTCAGAAGGCTATCAAATAAATCTTCAAAAACATTCACACCAAGGAAACTTGGCTACTCAGAGTTGAAATATAAAAAGACCACAGAAGCAAGCAAAGCTAATTATAAGTGGGCATGAAATCTATGAAAGAAAGTTGCTTGTGTTTTTTCACTTGCCTTAAGTGATCAGCTTTGGCAGCTCAAATTGATTATTTTCAGTCCATATTATCTTATCATCCCAACTAATTACAAGATATGCGATGTTGCATGCACTTAACTTGGTCTTGTCAACAAATATAATTATTTGACAGAGTTAATTATTTTGAAACTAAAACATACTCAGCAGGGACCACACTTGTCTTTTAACATGCAAGTCTCAGTTCCTCAATCACATCATGTACAACAGTCCTTGATTTCCATTAGTATTGTATTAGTATTCTCCTAATGTTTTATGTATTTTTATATTTATTTGGGATAACCCCTCCACAAAAAAAAAAACAAACAAAAAATCAACTCCTACTGGAAACCACCTTATTGCTTTTCAAAAGCATATAGTTCCTTTGTTAGCAATACAGCACCAATTCCTACATATCTCACTTATGCATATTTCAATGCCACCTATTTGAAAAACTATCTAGACTACTTTTCAGAGTTTTTTTTCCCTTCTTTGTGCTACAAATTCACTAAATCTTTAAGGTGGATAGCAGAAGAACTCTGCTGAGAATCTGAAAATATTAGCTCTCAGACAACTCAACTGTAAGAATTATAAGGAAACTGCTATGAGCTTGGTTAATGATCCTCTAAATTCAAATATACATCCCCCTTCTTTCATTATGTTTATCAAGTCAAGTATGTACATTTTAAAGACATGTATTATAAAGGGCTTTTTTCCAGCTGAGAAGATCTAAAATCTTTAGTAACTAACAATTTGAAAACTGAGGTACTTTTTTAATTAATCTGTAATTATAGAATCAACTAAATGACATAAAAGATGCCAGAGAATACCTTTTTAAACAGAATCTGCCCCAGGAAAAAGCTGTGGACAGTAGACTTTTCAATTTGCTGCTGACTGAACTGAAAAAAAAAAATAAATATTTCTAGTCAATTTAAAACAAAAATACTTCCTCACTCTCAAACTAAAGTAAAAATTTGAAGGAAATATACTCTTTTTTTTGGGTAAAAACTAGAAGATGCAAGAAGACAGGAACACAGACAACTTAGAACATCAGTATATGAGAAAATTCAGAGCTATTTTTGGAAGTGTCCATTTAAAACGATTTGAATTTTATTATCTCTCTTTCATGCTGAAATAAGATGGTAAGCATGACAACAATTTAAGTGCAGATGCTTGAAAATTTTTGTAGTTTGTCAGGGATTGTTCCACATTTTTCAAGTGACATCAGCTCACAAATATTCATGAATTTGCTTTCACAATGCCTCTTGATGGGAAGAAGGGTTTCTATCTCAGCATAACAACAAACTAACAAAGTTCTTGTCCCAAAATATCTCTACAGACACATGAACTCAACTTTAAGTCCTAATCAACTACTCTCATACACATATAACTCCATTTGAAATATAGCCAAAGTGGTTAACAGAAAGACTTAAATGAGAATTGAGAACACTAATGACATTATTCTATTACATTTTCCCACCAAACCTCTCTTTTGTTCTACTCCATTTTAATATCCATTCTTAAAGTTTTCATCAAGATTTTTTATTATTATATCTTAAAGGACAAGAATTTCCATAATGATAGGATGATTTTAAAAGGATGTACAAATTGTCACCTACACTTGGATGAATCTTGTTCCATTTTGGCCTTGCTTCTTCTGCATGTTTCAACAAAAATAATAACAAAAAAATTATATAAGAGTCTGTTGAATCCTCCCCACCATTACCCAGTTTGTGGTTGCACAGTATGCACTGTGGGTACACCCAGATGCTGTGGGTTATACAGCATTTCAAAATAAATACTGCAGGCACCATACCCATTGAAGGCTTACAGATGGCTTATTGTGAAAAGCCATTAGAAAGTCTGAGTCCATGTGGCAGCAATTTCTGACTGAAATAGTGCAATGAATTGTACCTACTGCTTATTTCATTTTGGCTTTTTTTACCCTTTTAACAGTGCTCAGTACAGCAAAGAGCCTTTCTGCTCCCTGTCACAGCCTTTTATGACAGATCAGTGAGAAAAAACCTAAACTGTAGAAAATATATCTACATGACTTTCCTAATTGTCCAGCTTTTCCCAAGTTTCAAGTGAATTTTTTCCTGCCAATCTTTCCACTAATGTTTTTAGAGAATGCTTGTGATTCCATGAGGCTGATGTTGCCAAATATGTCATTTAGTGGATATAAGATAGACGAAATCCTGAAAATGAGTCCAGCAGAACATGTACCTACAGTGCAGAAGAAAGCCCAGCATAATGGCTCTGTCGCTTCTCACCACTGATATTTTGGGCTCTCACTCACTCTTTTCTTTCCCCTTGCCCATCCTGACATTGAAGAGTGAAGCAGGAGCTCTTTGCAACCCAAAAGCCACAGAGTAAGACGTGGGTATGAAGAGGAAAAGGATTGATTTTTAAAGTCATGGTGGGGCAGTCTCCTTATGCCCAAAGCTTGTATTGATTTCTGTGAAGGTTCAGGATGTAGCCTGGCAAGTATAAAAGAAGTAAAATAAGCACAGAGAAACATAACTACATTTTTTTAAAAAAAGTATTTGGTTTAGCTGAATTTCTGAAAGTCAAGTAAGATCATCCTTTTTGTCTGTTCTCCCACTATAATCAGGCAGAACCTCTTTATCTAAAGATGCTCTCACCCTCAGTGGACTGTCACCCTGAGACCCAGGCAAACAAGGCAGTTAACAAGCAAGGAAATTTGCTGCAGCCCAGCAACTGCTATTACTAAATAATAGAAAGATATCATTTTGTCATCCATGAGACTATGAAAGCAGTCTGAGACTCAGCAGACTTCATCAGGGACTTCTCTGGTTTCCTTTGCATGAGATCACCAGAAAGATCTCAAGACTTCAACTAAGTAACTGCAAAACCATGATATACTAAATCCAAGTTTTGAAACACCAAGGGTCTAACTTTGAATGGAGTCAGATTGCCCAGTGTAGGAATAATCAAAATGGTTATAAAGCATAAAAACCAAGTTGAATTAAAATAAAAAACATTTAGAGGCAGAGTAATTTTTCTGTCTCAAGTGTGGAAATGAGAAATGTCTCTCACATGTTTCTTGGGTATACTCTCTCCCTGGCCAAGAAAAATTTATCATAGATTCAAAAGCTTCACTTTACATCTAAGGTGAGAAACATCACTCATTTGTAAATGCTCATTATGTGCAGACAAAAATCCTAAATTAGAAAAGAAGTAAAGATACAAAAAATACAGCTTTATTTACATGAAGAGCGTTGTATGAATTTGTTGTTAAGTGAATTAGGTTTTACAATAAAAATCACTGATTTTGTGATTTTTGTCTCCTTTGCTGCAGATAGCAATGTAAATAAGAGTATGAGTGCAGACACTCAGAATAAAAGTAATACCAGCCAAGAGAATCTATTTTTCCCTCCCTTTCCAGTTCCACTCTGATGCAAGGTGTGGTACTTAGGCCAAACGTCTCTTGGAACATAATCTCCATTTCTTTGGTTCTTATTTCAAACATAGTAAATTTGAGGCTTGTCCTAATTTGCTGTTAAGCTAATGGTCTTTTTTATTAAAGAGTTTTTCCTCCTTGTCTAGATCAAACACATTGAAAACACCTCTTTGAGCATACAAAACTGGATAATACTATGTACCTTCAAGGTACATAAATGCCTAAATGCCAAAATTTTCCTTCAAAATCAGCATATGGTTTTGTTCTCTACAACTTTCTTGTCTTAGGAAGACAGAATAATATCTTTCTCCAACAATATGGAATAAATATAGATAATAATATAGATAATATAGTGGCCAGTGCCATAAGAAAACTCAAGAGGAAATGAAAAATTCTGTAAGAAAAACATGTTTTGATTGCAAAAGAAATACTTTTTGAACAAATCAGGAAAAGCTATTGATTACTGGTAACTGAGCAAATCCTGCCAGCTATCCTGGGATCTGAATGAAGCAATGGTCCTGTAGAAATAACACTGTCTGCAATAGTTTAATCCAAACTCTGCTTGATGACACACATCCCAAAGCAGGAAAAATTAGAAATAAAGCATAGAGTGAAAATCTGCCATTTACCCTGATGTTGACTTTGCATCCTAACAAAAAAAAAATCTCACCTCAAATAAACCCCTCCAAAAAACCTTTTCTTTGACAAACACAAATGAAACAAATCAATCCATGCCCCTGTGCATATGAATACCCAGCAAGTATAAATCCTTTACACATGCCAGGAGAACATTTTGTGGCATGGTCCTGTTCTGTGATAGATCTCTGAAGACACAATTACTTTAAACAATATCACTCAGGCACTGATACCAATTCCCTATGAAACAGATTCTCAGAACTTCTCACTGTACTTAACAATTCATTCTATTTTTTGTCTATAGTCATATATAGTCTATAAAGACTTTTTTTCAACATGAAAAAGATATTTTGAATTTTTTTTCTTAAGATTGGAGTTAGACAGGTTTTCTTAAAAGTGATCCTGTTTAAACCTTTACCTAGATACTATCATCTCTGATACTCAGAGATGAGTAATATAAACATGTTTTTCAGACCCTGAGAATAGCTCAGTTGGTTAGAGCATTGTGCTAATAATACCCAAGGCTGTGGGTTTGATCCCCATATTGGCCATTCACATAAAAGTTGGACTTGATGTTCCTTGTGGTTCCCTTTCAACTCAGAATACATAGATCCTGATGAGTATTTGTGACAAATCATCTACAAGGATCATTTTGTATTTATGAAATCAAATGAACGGTTTATATTAATGGTTTTGGATGAAACTGCCTATTCCAATAGGATTTAAAAGTTATGAAACCTGAAATGGTCTCAGTTTTCTGTTTGCTAAAAGGAAATTATTTCTAAATGAAAGGGTCTTCAAATGTTTTAGAAATCCTTGCATGTGTCTCCCAGAGTCTGAAACTTTAAAATTTGCAATTTAACCATTGTTTGGTTTTGTGGTGGGATTGTGTTTGTTTATTCGTTTGTTTTCTCTATATGTATCACTTGCAACATATAAAGGGGAAAAAAATTCAAAAGAAGAAACAGTATTTTCACATAATCATGTCATACTGTACATTGAGGTACAAAGGAAAAAAGGAGCCTTAAAGAAAATATTAAACTTTTGATAAAGTTTGTATTTCTCAGCAACAGGACACAAGCATAGAATGATCTAGAGTAATTAAATCTTTCAGACCTTGGCCTGCGTATGCTAATAAGGGTCAAAATGAACCTTGCTAGTTTCAAAAAGCTGTGTAGTGGACCTTGAACTCTCTCTGGTAACTAATAAAACCTAAGTAAATTTTCAATTAATGATAGATGTCAAACAGAAAATCTTCAAATTTTATAGTGCTTTCAGAGAGGAGAAAATAGCTGCACTGAGACTAGCTGAAGATTTGGGAAATCAAGTTACATAGTAAAAGAATTATTTTTAATCTTCACTTATCTGCCTAAACTTCCCTGAGATTGCTTTCAGAAGCTCAGTCTATAGCTCCTTTCCATCTTCCTTGTCTTTCCACAGAGAAATAAAGGAACACATGTACTAGAAATCTGTCCTGCACTTAAAAAACAATGTCCATAAAATACTTTTAGCTAATAATTTTATTTTTACTTTATATCTCTGAAAAATGAGACTGAGCTGGAAAGATACTCTTCAGACATTGAATATCAGTGTACTGGGGAGAAGGACATATTCATGAAAACATCAGCCAATTGTTCACCATAGAGGTAGAAGTTTTACAAACACCTGGGTTTGTTTTTTTGAATATAAGTCTTAAATAAATTCCTTCAAATCTTGATATTACTCAAAATTCTTTTCTTCTAAAAAAAAAAGTGCCCTTGTTTTTTTGTTCTAGAGTTCAGCTCTATGAGTTGATCATTGAAAGAAGAGCAAATTACAGAAATAATTGTTAAAAAATAAATCCACATCAAGTTCTAGAGTTTATTTTATAAGAATGGCTAGCAAAAGCAAAGGACAGTCAGAGAATAATCTGCAATATGCCTTCTACATCTGTTGCCTTCATAAAGCATTAGACATCTTCTTATATGTAGAAATTCAAAATACTGAATAAAGCCAAATTGGGAGGAGAATGTTCAAAGCTAAGATGGATGATTACATTGAAATGCATATGGCAGAATGAAATACCCCTTGTTGATCTGCACCTCTTGGAAACAAGTCCCATCTTAGCTGCTTTTGGCAGGGTAGGAGTGCCCTGCCCCACAAAGGCAATTTAGAGTTAGCTGAAGTCAGATAGCAAGGCAGGCAGCTTGGGCTCCTTGTCTAGATCACATAGTTTAGGACAGGCAATTGCTTCTTCAAAAACTGCACTTTTGTCCAGTGTATTAGAATAGTTAATAGGCAGGTTAAATTCTAGTTTAGTTTGAACTTTTAAATGTTGCTTTATGTAGGCTTGAAATAGACCAGAATTTGACTTTAGATCCCAATTAGTCACACTGATAGACTCAGTCACAGAGAAATCTCTTGCACAATTATTTCTGATTCCATAACTGTGGCGATCTTTACATTTTTAGTGATAACAGAATTGGGTTTAAAAATTAATAGTTTAAATTTCAGGCATGAATATAAATATTTTAAAAAGTAACAAAAAATGAAAGATTCCTCCTCCAGAATAATCTCTGTTATTGATAAACTTACTCTGCAAGCATGGGAAAGTGAAAATTAGGAAAGAAGAAAGTACATACCCTCTCTAAAGCATTTGTAAGAACTGGGTACAGCTAATAATCTGTATTTGGAAGAAAGTCCACTTCTTAATGTGATTTTGCCTCTGTATCTGAAGTGAGGCCAAATTTACATATACATACCTTGATGATAAAAACAGGACTGCTCAGGTATTTCCCAAAATTATGGAAGTTATAATAGAATCCACTTTGCCTTTCATATGTGCGAATTTTATACTCCAAAAGGAAGAAAATGAAATTGCCCTCTTGCAGCCTCATTGCCTATATCAGAAAAATAATTTGGTTTTTAGAGTGTCAAAAAACCTGAAATAATGGATACACACACATGTCTGTGGCAAGCAGAATGATACCTGCAAATCTGCCAAAGAGCTATTAGAATTCTTTCATAAAAAAGAGTAGATTCAAAGCTACAAAAGCATAGCTATGACATTACAAACAAGTAATCTCCTAGACCTACCAGGAGTGCCTACTCTGGAGAGAGAGGTGCCTACCTCATGCTGTGATCATAGGGAACATACAATGGGACAAAGACTGAAACCAGTAGGCATGATTGATCATGCAACCAGTTCTTTGAGCAACGGGGTGTGGGTTATGGCTCTTTTCTAAGAGATCCAGTTTATAATCTCTCTTCATCCTGGCTCCACTTAATGCCAGAATAGTCGCACAATGCCTTAGACACCTACCCTGAGTGAAGGTCATACCACCCTTCCCTGCTTTAAACACTATCTCAGTCTCTGGTTATGTGTCACAAATGGGTATTGCAAGTACCAAATTCTACCTGCAAGTAGAAAGGGGTAATAATAACTTCTATAGGCGACCATTAAATCCAATGCATCCATCAGTGAATTTGTCTTTCTTATAAAAACTAGGGAATAAGTTCTGCTAACTTCATCTGAGCTGAATGAAATCTCACTGCACCAGTAATCCCTGTTATTTCAGTGGGACCATGGACCACGACAGTACTTAAAAGTATAAGCTTCAGGATGTAACTAAATTGCTGAAGTCTAAGAGCTGGGGCTAGGTAGCAGAGGACAAAAGGAAGATGAAATATTTTTTTTTTTTTTTTTAATTAAAGTAGATGAATTCATAAGAAAATGCAGAATAGCCACAACACAATGACAAAGATCTGGTTGTTCTTTCATATAGATGTATTAATATTATTTTGCATTTTCAAAACTGATGAAAATTTCTTTTTGTTATCGTTGTCCAACAAAAAGCCTTCATAAATATGTGTACGAATGTGCACCGGCCTCAGGATCTGTGCTGGGGCTCTGCTCAAAAATTGCTCAGGGAGCTGGGGGATAGTCAACATCAAACACAACATGATGTGACTACAGTATCCAACTGAAAAAGCAAATAGTCAGTTATGAACAGCAAACCTGAAGTTGCAGAGGGAGGACTTCCACAGTAATTCACAAACTGCCATAAAAAAATTTGGACAGTTCTGTATCATACATGAACACAGAGATCACAGCAAAAAGCAATACTTTTGACATTTGTAACTTCTAAAGATAAATACAGAGATGGAATAATCACATTCATTCTACTGACATTATTCAACTAATGGTACCGAATCTATAAATATAAAAATAAAAAACCACAAATCCAAAGCAAATATGGTATTTGTAGCAAATAGGATACCTAATCAGGACATCTAGTTTGGACATGGATCTGAAAAGAACTGGCAAGTTGGTATAACATTCTGTTCTGAGCTGCTTTTATTAGAAGGCTACTTCTGGTAGGAACCTTCTGTTGCTTACTTTTAAACAGACATTTAAATCACATTTAATCTCAATCATACAACTAGTGGTGCTAATTATTCTGGATAATGCATTTTAACTCATGATATCAGGGTTTAGAGATGTAACAGAAGTAGTAGTGCTATGTACCATAGAAAATTACTGCATAACCAACCCTTGGTTTAAAGAAACCACTCAAGCAAAGGAAAGAAACAATAAAGAGATGAACTTGTAGCTTAGTTAACTGAAATAGCCAAGCAAGCAAAGGAGGGGTGTTACACAATGAGGTGCATTGGCTTAAAGGAGTTGATAAAGTGGCCACTTAGAACTTTGGGAGCTCCAGACGGAAATGGCTGCCAGATACCCTTGTCAAAGCCCCTCAGAGACCTTATAAGGATATGTATATATGCTTATTAGTGCTAGGAAATGGCATGAATATGCCACGAGATTGCAAGAAATGAAAATGAATAGTCATGTAATGCAAACGTATAAGATGTAGCTAAGATACCTCAGCATGCACTTTGGTGAACTGATTCCCAGTGCATCCGGTGTGCTGTAATCAAAAATGCCTGCCTCCTAAAACTCACAAATTGACTCTAAGAGGCTTCTTTTAAGAGCTGATTTTTAGGCAATACTCATATTGCATAAGCAGCTTGAGTCTTTAGCTTCCAGCTCTCACAGAGATTGGAGAAAAATAGCCCATGTACTCCCATATAGAGCAGAAAAGTCAAAGTGTTTGAGCAGAAGAGAGACTAGTTTCAGACACATTTACCTGCAAATATATGAAACTGGTCTCCATAACAGAAATAATTTAAAAAATCATATAAAAATTGAAGACCTGGCTAATATACTGAATTAGCGTTTCTTAAATTTCCCATAGTGTCATTTAAATTCATATTGATTACTGCATTAAAGAAAACTAAAGTATGGATAGATATAATCTGAAGCAATTTATGAATGATCATCTGCTGCATATGAAAGCAAGATGATATAACACAGCAGGGCGCTTACACCTCAAAGTTTAGCATTGCACTGTTTCTGGCTTTGGATTTTATTTTTGTAGACAGTAATGACTGCAAGCAAGTTGGCATAGACACACAAACAAAAAATATGAGACATGGTGTGACCTCTACAAGTGCCTCATGTTTGCTTTCTTGTTGGCCAAATTCTGACAGTCAGTGTAGAAGGTACTTCATGTATTATTCCTGTTATCTGATTTGTTCTGTCCATCACATAATTATTCTAATGCTTATTGGTAAGTCCTACTCAAAACAACACTTTGCTTTCAGCTCCATTTTTGCATTCCAGACATGGGGTCTTTCTGTTTATAACTTAATTCCAAAAAATCCTCACCCTTTCTTCTTTATACTATACTGTAATTCATTATTTTCCTACTATTGAAATACTTAATAAAATTTATATTTCCAGTGCTAGAGCTACCTGGTTCAGCTTGCTGCACTGGTCTCCAACCTATGTTTCAGACATCATCTTAAAATGAAAATATTTTGGAAAAATCAGGATCCAAAAATTTGTGACTTCCAAAATTGCAACACAAGAGTGTATTCAAAAAAATACAGATAATAATTTTATCACTCTGACACTTTCTCTAACACCATACAGGTTATCTTGCCATGCTTCAGTAATCCTGGATATATGCACAATCAAACCAAGGAGCCTGTGGGTCATGGCTACAGGCAATCCTCTCACAGAGATCTATTTCTGCTTCCTAATTATGTCATCATTAGAATATAACCAGTAGCATGTCTTCCAGAGGGGTAGCCATTCATTAACACAGACAGATAAGACTGTGGTCCATTGAAAGTAATGAAGTGGAAACATCCACATTAGTTCTAAAGCCCTGGAGACCATGCCTGTGATACCCTCTGTAGTCCACAAAGTACTGTCAGGCACCTTCTATTGTGAAGCAATTATCCATAGAGTTTGTGGTTCTGTAGTTTGCTGGGTCAGAAGAAAATCTCAGCGTCTCATCTGCTGGTATCTTTGTATTGCGTAGCCCTAATGCAATTAAAAACAGTAGTGAAACGTGTAAAGTAAAAACAATGCAATGTACACTAAAGTCCTTGGATATACATGTCTTCGGAATTTGTGGGACCTCAATCACTGGAGTTCTTTAAGGTTGGACATATATCAATATAATTCTTGGCAGATATATTTTAACCTTGTTTCAGAACAGAGAACAGATTATATAGTCTTAAAATGCCTTCTGGATCTGTTTTCCATACTTCAGTGGTTATTTGCTATGTTATGGCAAGATCAGAAAACTCCATTAAAGTACAGCAATCCAAAGTGCTAATTGCTGTACAAGTGTTGTTTTAAGAGACAAATCCTTCCTTGCTGAATTTATGATCTCATTTCAGATAAGACACAAGGAGAGGTTATAACAGTCAAAGGAATGGCAGATGTCAGAACAGTGACAGACAATAACTTTACAGTTTGTTATTTTCGAAGTGCAATATGTGCTTTCAATCATGTAAAAGATCTTAAAAAAAGAAGGTTTTGTGAAATAGACAGCCATTGATCTGCCAACTATGCAGCTCTGAGTGATGGGCTACTCTGGCAAAACCCATGAAAGCAGTGTCTGTTTGGAAAAATAGACCTATTAGCTCGAGGAGTGGAAAGAACCAGGAGGGGATGATTTCCATTCAGTCTCTGCTGTAATACCACAATAGGCAGAAACGTGCCTATTCTTTCTTCCCACACATCTACACCTAACATATCTCACTGGTCTCCAACTATTATCATAAGATCGAAGTGTTATCCAGTGGATAAACTAAGAGAACGACAAAAAGATTTTCAGTGCTTGTTAAAGTTCAGCTTCTAGTATCTTGTTCTTTCCCATGTTCTAATTAAAGCCATGTGAACTCTACATTTTGTTAAAAAGTATATTTTACTTATTAAAGGCCTGATCCTTTTCAAAGTTTCCTTCTATTATATAAGACTTGACACCATGACTCACAATGCTCAAGTAGAAAGGATTCTGCAGCAAGTACTGTAAAAAAGAAGCATAATTCCAGAAAACTTGGCCAAAATGCTTTCCACCACCTAAACGTCTATATCAAAATGTGTAATTTGGGAGCAGTTTGCTTTTTTGTGCTAAGCTTTTGAGTTTTGTTTTTGTAAAGCTAATAATTTTGTCTGGTAGGAAAAGTCTTTTCCACAGATGTCCCTAAATAAAGACTATAAAGAACATTTTACATGTTTATAGACAGTGATTTTCAGCAATTTGCTATAACCTAACTTTTCCCCCTTCAATATCTTTACATTCTCTACTCCAAAGATACAGGTACTGTTAGCTTTCTTTTCCCTGCTGATCTAACCTTTCCTGCCTAAATTATCTTCGGCTAGGAACTCACTTCACTCTCAAATCTTCATTTTCTAAAGCCCCAATTCTTTTAATCATCTCTGTGGTTGCACTGGTAGAATGGGCAATAATCCAATTAGCCATAAAGCGAATAGAGCAATCCCACTCACCATAAAATATTTTGATGGTGTAACCCATTATATCAGAACTTTTCCCAAAATAGGTTAGTCCCCTGAGATGACAGTAACAAGAATTTTTTGTGACAAGATCCAATTCTTTTCTCAAGCTATCTTACAACAAGTCTTTGCATGATTTTTTTCTTAATATCAAAAGACTGAAAACTTTCCTGAGAAAAGGACTGTTTTGCATAATATGCAGATTATTTCAGTTGCTTGATCACTGTAATAAATGCCAGAGAAGATAAACAAGCAGTCTTTGCAAATGAAGCATTGCATGCAAATTTCATTTTTATTGGAATGACACGTGGTGACCTATTCTGGAACCTTAAATTGATGAGATTTTCCTAACCAGGCATGGTTTCTAATATTAAGTTAATGAATATAAAAAGGAAAAACCTCCACAATTTTTATTTTAAAAATACATACATAAGAAACCTCATTAAAAACTTGGGATGGAGAATATCACATTGAAAATGCTTGAATAGTCAGAGATTATTACAAAGTGCAGAAGAGCAACATTTCATGAATAAATCAAAAGGTATTAAGATTAAACAAACATAAAAAGTTTGAAAATTAAAGGAGGTCAATTATTGAAAGCAACAAATTAATTCAATTTTCATTCAGGCACTTGACATTAAACTTGCTGCTATAAAAATAAACTCAATTTCAAGGTGTTTGACGCAGAAAACCATATTACAAGAAGGTCAGAATTTGTCTAAAAGCTTCAATTCCCTGATTGCTGAGGCAAGACAAGCCTCAGCACATTTGTCCCGAGTGCTATGAGGATGCTGGATTATAGTCATATTATATTCATATCATACCTCATTTTGTATCAAAGAAATCAAGTTGAACATTTATCAGAACAGAAAAAGGACATGCTTATTTGGAAGTAGAAAAGCAGTTATATATGATATGTAATATATTATTTTTAGACAACAATGTGTGTATCACATTTTATTTCAGATGGAATGAAGGTGTACTTCTGATGCTCAGTGATATCAGGAAAGATCTGAAAGCATATCAGCCTTGGGAAACAACAGAAGCACATTAATATGCGTTGTACTGTGCCACTGTATTGAGGCAAAATATATAGCCACATATTTAATATGGCTGGAATTTGGATTGCATGAGTAAGGTCCCCATGACAACTTTTTAACCTATTCCACTGCCATGGAAGAATTATGTGCATAGGACCAGGAACCACAACTCCTCAGTATTTTTTTTTTTTTTTTTTTTTCTGCACAGATAACTCTCCAGAACAAAAAGACTATTCTGTCTATGGAACAAAGATGAAAAAATACACATTTGCAGAGATAGCAAGTATTTATCAAAGCACGCATCTAAAGGAATACAGGAATAATGCCTTTCTTTTCCCCTAAATTCTGATTTTATAAGCCATATTTCAACATGGAATGGAATCTATGTAGAAAAAAAAACCAAGAGCCTTGGTCCAAGGTAAGGAAAAAAACCTTATTTATTTCACAAACGAAACATGGATGGGGCTTTGAGTAGGATTATGTTCCTTGGTGAAGCCTGTCCGTTCCACAGCACCCCGGGATGTATAAGCATGAAAATGCTCATGCACTCTGGCAGCACTGCTACACACATACCCAGACTTCTGAGATTTTAGATTGGTGCATATTCATGAAAAGTCATGCAGTTTGTTCCAGTAAAATAATATATTCTTCCTTTGAGAAGTGTTTTTTTTGTTTGTTTGGTTTTTTTTTATTGTTCGCCAGGGTTTATCTAAAAACAATAGATTTCTTTTTTTAAACAGCAACTCAATTCCCAAAGATATCTTCTGCATAAGGCATTTTTAATCTTTATTTTAGTTAAAGGGAAGCTTTTGAAAGGAGACAGCGTGACAGACACGCATGTACCTAGTCTGCAGTAGCAAAAGCCTTAGTCTGTCTTCTGTTTTTTTGCTCACAATGCTGTATCCTGGCCCTTCAAAGAATGTTTTTCTACAGTGTAAGAATGAAACTTTTCTGGATGTAGTTATTTTAAACCTTTGCAAAACATATGTTTTTGAAGAAATGCAGGATTTTATAAAGTGGATTGTCATATTGCATCAAGCATTTAATAATTCTTATTAAAAATCCTTGCTTGAGGCTGTGGCACTGATACTATGATTTGTTCTACTCCTAGAAATACATTATTTGAGATTCTTAGGTCAGTAGCACTAGAAGAATTATTTACCTGTTTATTTTATTATCACCAGACCTTAGGACTCTCAAGGGAACGTGGTACCTTCTCAATTACCATTACTGATCAAACTTACCTAGGTCTTCTTAAGTCAAATATGCACATATTTTAAATTATTTGCTAATTTTAATCAAGACAACTCCCTGTTCATATTGGAGAGTTTATTTCATAGAGTTTCTTTTTGTATTCATTCCACATTGTATGATTAAATTCTTCAGTTTGAGCTGAAAGAAATTTATGGTTCTTTTTTTTTTTTTTTCCATGAGCTGCTACAGCTGTACAGTATTCATGTGTTCCTTCAAACTGTCTGAGAGAGTAACAAGCCCAGCAGATACTGTTCAGAGTTACAGAAGACAAGCAGAACTGAAAAGCATAAAAAATTCTTCTCGGGGATGATGTCTGAGTTGGGTAGCTTGAAATACTGACAACATGCCATCTGTGTTTTAGTGAGGGTTAGCTGCTGTTTAAATGATTGTGATTAACAGCCAGAGCTTTATACACTAACAAGCCAAGTTTGATTGTAATTCTTTGGAGAGTAATCATCACTCTACCCTGCAATTATACACAATGAGTGTTGAATTAGAAGCAAAGAAAAAGAACATGAAATAACTTTCAGACTTGGAAAAGTAGGCTATTGAACACAAATCAGAGGTGAGGTGATTGGTGAGAGCTGTAATTCAATGTAATATTGCTGATATACCATAAAAAGATCAAATGTAATGACAATTTGAAGAGTTATTGGGAAAAAATAAAGAACATGTCAGAAACAGAACCTACATTAAATAAGCAGAAAAGCAGCATATAATTTCAGAAAAAAACATGCCAAAACAACAAAAACCCCATAAACATTTGATTTTGCAAAAGAATTGTGAACTACAGAAAAATTCTGACTTTCCTTCATGCCTTGTTTTTTTGCTAAGTTCTAAGTGCTGAATCAACATTTTCACTTGGGCCCACTCACAGCAGATGTGCTCTTGCCTTTACTTTCAACTTGATCTGAAACTGTAACAAGCAAGGCTTACAAACTATATAAAGTTCCATTGAAATCTTTACGTCAAGGTCACTTTTATTGAGAAAAAAGGAAGACTACTAATGGCCAAGAGCTGGGTTTCAGCAGAACATGAGTCTTACAACACAGACACAAGGGAATGTTTTTTAAAAGGTGTGAGACAGTAAAAAGAGTAATTATTAAATTAACACACTTGAGTCATCTGTTTAAAGAATGTTTAAGAAACAGATGTCAGTATCTTATAACGGTTAATAATATCTATTCCTTTATGACAAGCAGTCTATAACAGGTCACACCACACAGAAATTAGAAACCATACATGTAACTAGTGGAGGTGATATGGAATCATGAAAGCACTAGTAAAATATGTTTATCAATTTCCTTCCAAACCCCAAAAGCAAACAGTGCAGTCAAACTTGTATTTGAAGGATTTAAGGGAAAGAGGGGAACATCTAGCTTTGGGAGAGTGAAATGCTTCTTCACAGTCCCAAAGTAGAGCTACTGGGTACTTGACAATGATTCTTCCTGGAGTCTTACAGCTCCCTTTACAACCCTCTCCCATTCTGTATCTTGCATCAAATCTGTTTTTTCCCTCATGCTTTGATTCTGCCCAGATCAAGGCAATGTTGAATTTTGCTGCCTCAGGGACAGACTATGCTGCAACTATAATGGGAAAGAAAAGAAGCTGAAGATGCAAGGCAGAAAAGAATAGTGTGAGACATGGAGTCTGGTTTGCTACACCCACTGCTATCAGAGTAGGTGGGCCAAGGAGGAATTTTTCTCCCAGATTTACAACCTCCTCCATATTTCCTGCCTCTGAGAGAGAGAACCTGTCACCAGTCTGCTTCTGCATGGCTCTGCTTCAGGCAAGACAGACAGCTAGGACAGGGTGGCTGCTTTTTGCAGAGTGTTACTCAGAGCAACACCCTACTCCACCCAGGTCTGCAACATCCCACACCTCTGCTCTTTCCAGCGCCATACAGCTCCCTTCCCTCTCCCAGCTGTTCCATGTTCCCACTATTGTGACTTGCTCTCCTATCCAGTGCACCTCCAGTCTTGATGCTTTCTGTCTTACAGGAGGGTTAAAGAAGTTGCCATTTATTGGCCACATCTGCTCTCTATCCCTCTTCTCCAGCAACATAAGCAGCTTTTGCCTAGGCTCCTAATAATCCATAATCTTCCCCTTCTTGCCTGATTAGCTTCTGTTTTGCCAATTTGATGCTTTTCTTGAGTACCCACTCCATCACTCCCTGATTGTCTAACAGCCTGTGGAGAAAGAAATACTTCTCTATTTATTTTTTAATTTTCTTTTTTTTTTTTTTGTTCCCCCTTTATTCTCTCTATCTAGCTCAACACTCTCTTCTTCACACTCCTCATCGAAAAATGCACATTCTTATTTAGGATGTTTATTAACTTCAGGAAAGGGAGTTAAACTTCTGAACAGTTTTTTGTCTTAGTTGCAAAAAAGCTGACCCCTAAACTGTAGAGTTTCCCAGCACCACTACATATACACATGTGTCAAAAGGAAAAAAAAATATTCCACAGTCATTTGAAATAAACACATCAAATCATCAACAGTGTTGTTTATCTTGAAATAACTACCTATCCAATTCTTCTGATATTTATCTCCAGGGATAGGACAAAGATTTTGCAACATTCTTGTACTGGGGGGGGGGAGGGGGGGGGCACATAGTATCATCTTGAATTTACATGTGGCAAGTGTTATGACAGTTGATTTTGAAATGCAGCTAATTTGATATACCTTTCATCTAACTAAATTTTTAAAATCTCAATCTTAGCTCAATTGATGAGTCTATTTTGTTTATAAAATGAATATGTTGGAACTGGGTGGTTATCTCATTTCATCCATTGGTATGAATATGAGATTTTTCTTACTATATGAAAAATACTTGTTTTTTCACTGCCTTTTTTCAGAATCTCTCTGGTAGCTGACACCATGGTATCCCAGCAACCTGGGTTCCTATAGAGGCTCTGAGGTTTCTGAGATGCATTGCTCATCTTCAGCAGGCTTTACTATGCATTGTTCTTTCTGTTTAGAATTATTCTCTGCAAGAATCATATGGAATACTCCAGAACTACCATCACTCTCCAAATCTAACAGTACAAGCACATAAAAAAATAGAAAGTTTGTCTACTGCTTCATAAATAAGGATGAAACCTCATTGTTTTTTTTCCGAATGTTTTCTCTAGTAATGCTCACATCAATTGCAAGGCCACAGCCATTCTAATTCTGAACTAAGGACGAGTTCTGCATGTTTGGCAAGAGAACTAAGGATCACCAGTGAGCCATGAAACATTGCTCAGTACCCTAGACAGCCTTGTCAGAGAACTTCTGTCAGAGCAGTATTACACTTTGTCACTATAATGGACGTAGAAATGTCTTCCAAAGTGGCCACATGTTAATGCACACACTCAAACAAATGCCTGCATAAGAATAAAAACCAATAGGAGATAGCTCAGATTGTCCCTGCAGACAGGAATACTCAGAAGGAAAATGATCTTTGAGCATAAGAATAATAGTGATTCCATGGGGTGCCAGTTTATTCACTTGGATTGCTTAGGGGAATCACAGAAAAGCTGTTGAGAGAACCATGAACATGTGGAAAAGAAGGAAAATCATTATGCTTATTGACACCTTGCTCCCCTTGAATGCAGTAATATAGCTGAACTTCACCTGGGTAACTAGGCCAGGTGGGCAGACACAGGCATGCTGTCCTATTTCCATAAAAATATGAGAGAGGTTTGATTTGTATTTCATTATGGAGCCAGGATTACAAGATTTTTAGAGGTGCCATGCTAAAATATTAATTAAAGGTGGTTTTCAGAGTAAAGAAGCTTTCTTGAATTACTGAAACTAAAAAACTACAACCAATAAAATTTGATTATATGTTAAATAGATACATTTGGTTATACATATGTATATACACACTAAAATGCCATAACCAATAAAAATTTTGCAACCTGTGTTTGCCAGATCTTTTGACTGTTATTTTCTCTTCTTTATAAAAGCTACATTTCTAAAGGCTCATATATAGATATGTCAGGTTTACTTATTAGATCAAACGATCTAATTATTCTCAAATTCCATAAAAGAAGATACCTAGCACCTAAGAACATCATTATTTTTAAGACTATGCAGTATAAATTTTACCAAGGATCTATATTTTTAATAGATGTAGCTTTTAAATCTGCACTATTTGAACATCTATTCTAAGATACTTGGGTTTGTTTGGCCCAGACCAGAAAAGATAGAAATGTAGAATCATATGAATAAACTGTGAAATTTGAAAATAAAAATTATACCATTTGGTATTAAAAGCTTTACTTTCAAACAGGGTTTTTCATAATCTATTTAGAGCAAAGACAATCCATGTTCATTTTTCAATTAACAGTACAAAGTTGAGTGCACTGCATATAATTTTTCTTTAATTCATTCAGAACATCTACACATGAAGTCAGCAGAATAAATTATTGTTCCAGTGTAGGAAAGGGAGAAAACATTACATATCTGTATCTCTAGAGTTCCCATAACCTATGGTACAACTTTGAAAGACTGTTGTTGATTCTCTACATTCATACCTTTTGACAAATTAGATGCTTTAGAGAAGGAATAATTAAAATAAGAGAAGCAAACTCCTGTAAGAAACAATAAACCTGGTACATTTTATCCTTAAGTTTACTCATTACCAAGATATCTGAATCCTTAGGGGACGAAAAATGGTGAGAAAATTGCAATTGTGAGTTGCAGTTAGCATTTGTCATATTTTACTTTTCATTTTGGTAAAGATTCCCCTTAAACAGGTCCTGCTAAGAAGAATTGAGATAAAAATAAAATTACTCTGTTCAGAAAGGCTCAGCTGGGTATGAACTTGAATGGAATGAGATGCAATCCAAGTTCCAGGTTAACATTTTGTACAATGGATCTGTACAGGCAGGAGGATGACTTGTTGCCCAACCTCAGTGATAGGCAAGGGCTATCACTGCAATTGGTATATAGTATTAATCAGGATGCAGCTTTCCAAATCTCCAGAACAACTTTAATATGAGAGTGGTGGAAAATATTATACTTAATTATTAACATAAATCCATACATTTATTACTAATTTAATGTATATTTTAAAATTAACATCAAAGACATATTTTATTTAAGCTGGAAGTAACAGTAATCTTTACAGAGATTAATCCAAACTTTTTACCATTTTCTGCAGAATTCTGTTTCAATGTTATAACTAAAATACCAAGGTCACCACTAAATGGACAAAAAATCTGAAGTTAAACCACAGAAATGATAAAGTGTCTGAAAACATCCCGGCCTATTTCAGAACTTACTTATTTATTTACTTTCTGTACTGTGACAGAAGGTCACCTCTTTTAAGTTGGTTTTCCTGCACTTAAGATGAAACTTGTTGCATTTTTATTTTCTTCTTGGCTTGTTTTACCTAGGAGGTTAAATTCCTGTGACTCCTTAATGCAGTAAGTCACGTGCACATTTGTGCTCATGTCTGCCTATCTGTACATGTGTAGATGTATACAGCCATTGATCAGAAGGTATATTAGAAAATTAGAAAAGTTTGCAATTTTGGAAGTTATGTTAGTTTAGAAAATTTTGGAAAATATTAACTTGACTCTGATAAAGGCTGAAATACTTTTGATTTAGTGTCCAAAGAATTGTATCCAAAAGCAATGAAGTGGGTAAATTCTGACTGGAAATCTGCATGAAGTTAAGACAAAACTGCAGAGTTAGAAGATCTATAACTTGAAACTCTCTTATGAGGAGAGGTGATGTAGGTTAAGACCTCAAATACCAACTATAACTCTACTAGAAATTATCAAATGACATTTTATTCCATGTATCTATTTTTTTACAGTGCTTATCTTAAAGCTATCACTTAAATTCCAAACAGGCTTGTTTAAGTTTATATCATAAACATCCCATTGTTATTGGCTTAGAAACTGGCACTTAAAATGCATTATTAAAAATTTAAAATAGAACCTTTCTACAAATAAAGTTAAGTCACTTTCAGATACTTTTATATCAATATTTTGAGATTAATAAATGAACGTGAATTTTCTAATAAGAATGCTGTTTTCAAGTCTTTGCTTTGGCAATGTATTTGCAGAAATTGAACACTCCTTGGTGAACTTCAGAAATAAAACATACATAAAATTAAATTAACTAAGATAGGCAAAATTCTGCACTCTTGCACAGACATTTGATAAGTGAATCCATTTTCTGTGTCACCTTTGAATGGGAGAGCATTTTCTTTTAATGTGTCAATGAAAGAATAAAGCACGTAAAAACTTTCCCAGGCAGATTCCATAATTGTTCTTTGCATCATTAATTGCACACCTGTGGGAAAAAGTAGTCATTCAAACTCCTTGCCTGAAGACAGTAGACAGATATTACCATTTAAAATCCAGACATGGTCCCAGAGCAATCCTCAGTCCTGTTTCAGAACCTTATGCCAATGGAAACTGAATGGGAAAGACACTGACCATCAATCAGTTTAGATAAAAAAAAAAATAAAAAAATCACTGGAGTCTTCAGATATTAAATTAATTTGCCAATAGTCCCTAACAACAATCTTGTAGCATATTTCAGAATGGAAATCCACTAGACTTGAAGTTGGCAACATAAAAAGCCCTTCTTTGACCTGCTTATCTTTGTGCAATAAGCTCAAGTGAAGGACATCACCAGTATCCATAGTTCATCAGGTTGGTTTCTCCTGTCTGGATCAGTAAATCACAGAGAAAGAACCATTTACTGCATTAACATACAGTTTAAATGGTTCCTTGCTGGGCCATTAAGGTCCCCCGAAAATGACAGAATGGGCACTGTGACTATTGCATAAAGAGAAACTCAAAACCAGGGTGGTTCCATTTGTGGTTCCAGCCATTGGCTCAGTTAAGGCTTTTTTTTTCAGAGGACAGGGATTTTAAAAGCAATGTAAACTCCCTAGCTTTTGTCCAAGTTTTCACCATATGACTGGCACTCAGACTAGATAATCTTTAAATTCTCATTTAAGTTTCTTTATAGTAGTGCTTGCTTACAGAACTTTTATGATGAAATAAAACAAATAGTGACTTCTCTGCCCTTTTTCTGTCTGTATTTTTTAAACCACTTCCTTTTTTTTTTTTTTTTGCCAGCTTGCTCCTTTTGCTTCCTTCCATAGTGTAGATGAAGAGGGAACAAACATTTCTAATTCACAAAATCAAATGTCAGAACAAAATATGCTTCCAGATGAATTCACCCTAATTCTTACTAATTCCAAATGATTTCTTCCTTTTTTGTACCTTTTAAAAGGCTTTTAACAAAATGTCACTGCACAGTAGTATCTCTTACACACATGCAGACACACAAAAATATCACTGGCTATAAACTGTACACAATAAAGATGCAATAAATATAAATGTAGATTTTTTTTTCTGTAGTACCTTTTATTTTTCCAAAAGTCTGGCCTGCTGACAGGCTGACTTAGAGTTTTTATTTAAAATCATAAATAATCTGTATTCAGTGATCTAAATTAAATTAATATTGTAGAGATAATGATACAAGGAAAAATATAATGGAGAATAATGCAGGTAGAACAAAAGCAAGTTTGAAATATTCATCATATAAAGGGATTATCACTCCATTTTACATTCTTAGAGTAATTGACATTGTAATACAAATGCCCTTAATAGCTGTTCTTAGAAAATAAATCTTTGAATCAATATTAAAACCATCTTTGTTACCACTAAGAGATTATATGATACGTAGAGAGTGTACTCTGTTACGGATGTAACAACAGCATCAATTAATTTCACCTGTTTATTTTCATTCCTTTCACAAGACCCTGAAACACTCACTAAACCAGACCTGTCTGACTCCCAAGAAGAGCTGAGACTTGCATGAAATGCTGGGTTATATGTTACCCAGTGGTGAATCCAAAAATGCCTCCATCGCCCTGATGTCAGAAGCTTTGCCTGTCATCAGTTCTTTCCAACAATTTTCAGGATACTATGGAACAAAGACACTGCAAATGTCAACAGTCTTTTGAGATCATGAAGAGAGCAATTTAGCTGAACAAAGAGACTCTCTGAGGTCCAGTCACCCAGGACAGAGTCACACTCTCTTCTCTGATTAGTCTTGTTTTTCCTTCTTACTCCAGCAACAATATGATCAGCCATGAACATTGAAATACCTTACTGGTTGTGTTTACCTCACACTACAAGGTTTACATCTATACTCCACAGAAGAAAATTGAATTTCAGTGGAATTTCTGATTGTGAAAAAAAAAAATTTCTCAGTCCTTAATGTTCATGGCAGACACTTTAGTGGCCATAAAATTAGAGCTTTTGTTCCCACAGCTAAAAGACAATAGAATATCTATGCAAAGGGTTTTCTCAAAATAATAACTGAAAACATTTTCAGTCTAGGTATTCTGAATGCCAGCTGACTCATTAGGACACTTTACTCTATCTCCAGCAATATTTATCTGATTGGGATACTGACAAAAAATAAAACAATTTGGAATTCAGAGCTCAGAACCACCTGCTTTGCTATCTACTGCTGTGGAACCTCCTACTGTAAGTATGGCAAGAGAAAAAAAAAACTAGAATTTTAAAGCCTGTCTGCATCACAGCACATTTCCCCCCCTTTTAATTCGCATTTTTCTTTAAAAAACAGTAACCAGTTTAGGACCACCCTTTGGATCTGGCCCAGAGTCAAATGACTTAGAAAACAGGATCTAAAACTGATACAGGAGTTTCAATAAAAAGCTGCAGTAGAAAAATCCTGCCCTGCATTCTCTCATTGGCTTAAAACTCTATTGCCCATCTTAGCCCAAAAACAGTCTTGAGAAAGATTTTTCACTTGTGTCTCCCCTAGAATAAAGTAAGAAGACAAATTACAAAACAAGCAATTCCTCAGTGCTGCAGTTACCCTATGGTACCCTGTCAGAAGGCACCACCTCCAGCAGATCAAGGTGCACTGCTCTCAAATCAGATGAAGAGCCAGTAGGACTAATAAACTCACACTAACAGCCTACAATCCAATTTAAAGCTTTTAATTAATTACATTACAGCACTTCTGAAATGAAGCTTAACCACCTGGTTATATAGCCATCATTCCCATGGAGGAAGTATCCAGCCTGGATTTGCAAGTTCAAGAGTCATTGTAGAGACTATTCTTCAAATATAAAATACCAAGAATGTTTTCTTTTTTTTAGCTGGCATACTTACCATCATAATAAAGAGAGTTACCAAGAGTATAGACATGATCCAAAATGACTCTAATCCTCTAATCCTAGAAATCAGGGTTCACTAGATTCATTTCTTTTCTTTTGTGGACCAAAACACTTTTATTATGTTTTTGCAACAGTGAATCAACAATATCCTTAAGTATGTCAGGCATATGGAAGAATCTTTAAATGTTTTGGCATTTACCACATTAGATTTGCTGTGTAGTATCCTGACTTTACTTTTATGGCTGCTCTAAATTTCATTTAGAGAATTTTCTTTGTTCCTCACAGGTACTACAGGTAGTGGGAAGGGGTATCCATATAGAATCATAGAACTAGAGAATGTTTTGGATTGGAAGGGACCTTTAAAGGCCATCTAGTCCAACCCCTGCTGCCACACACAGGGTCATCTTCCACTATATCAGATTGTTCAAAGTCCCATCCAACCTGGTCTTAATTCCAATGACGTAGCATCTACAATTTCTCTGGGTATCCTGTTCTAGGGTCTCACCACACACATAATAAAAAATGTCTTCCTTATGTCCAGTCTAACATGTATTATGTTTCCCAAACTGCTTTTGACCACAGCATCCTCAGAACACAGAACTGGCCCTAGCTGCTTTGTCTCCTTCACACTGCAGAAAATATGTAGTGAATGTAGTTTTGTAACAAGCTATTTGGGTGTTTTCTTCTGGTTAGGTGGCACACAACAAGTCAAAATCTGATTGGAAAACTGTGTATACATTTATTCTTATGCAATGTTCATGTCTAACAGCAGACAGCTAACAGAAAGAACTGAAGGATAGGCTGTTATGACTGTGGAAGTGGAAATCTCTGCCAGGCAGAAAAAACTTAAACCTTTGCTCCAAACAGTTGGAAAGGTCAAGTTAATGCTGAAACAGCCTGCCTTACAGGGAATAACCCTCTCTTTGTGTAAATGGTAATGGGGAAGAGTCTCTACGTTCACCCTGTAGGGAGCCACTTATAAATAGGTCAGAGAATACATATTTCAGAAGTTAGACTGTTGTCTATAAAGGGTGCTGTTTGATTTTATAATAAACACAAGCTTGACGTTCACAGAAATAATGCTGTCAGAGTTGCCCTTTAGAACATTGATCCAGTACTGGTAAAGATCAGAAAGAGGACACAAAGCTCGTTGCAAGTACAAGCTATGGAGATTATGTAATGGAATTGCAGTGGAAACAAAATAAGAAGAATAAAAAAAAAGGTTTGAAAAACTCATATTGCCAAATATTTTTCTCAGTAATACAGTACCTGAAAACCAGCTGCATTGCTGCCCATAAGGAAAAACTAATTTTGATAATCTAAATATTTGCCTGCTAGTCCCAACTGATTTTTCCGTAACAGTGTTAATGTGCTAGGAATGATAATGCAATGATTTTGAGCACATTTTTATGCTTCCTTTGATATTCCGAGTGTCTCAGTTGCTGTCCCTGAACAAGAAAATCACATAATTACTTCTGCAAGGAGACTTGTCATAATCCAATATTTAATATGAACCTCTTCTTTCTTTAGAATGTGAACTGAAATGTTAAACTCAATAGGAAACAACAAACAAATGCATATATTTTTCAGTAAAAATTGTCCTGTGCTGATAAAACCATAGCTGGCTAATGTTCCTCTTAGAGAGATGTGAATGTGAAAGCTGAACAATGTGGCTTTCCTATCAAGTTTTTCATTTGCACAGGTTACCTCAAGTCCTCCATTCAAACTATTTGGTCTCTTCTATGAAATCAACGAACATGAACCAACCCATTCCTCAGCACCAATTTCCAGTTGCTTCACTACTTTCTCCTTCCAAGCTATTTGCCTCTCACAAACCAGTGAACCTCATGAGACTAAAAGGTGATACAACCAGTGAACTTTCGCATTATAAAGAAAAGGATTCACATAAAAGATAAAAATCTAGACAATAAAAAAGAGCTTGAGATAAGATCCGTTTGTTTATAACCCCAAGTTTTGTTCATGATTCAGATGTTAACAATAAGACAAAACAAGACACAGAATATCATAGCTTCAGGGAAGACATGGGCTGTGGTAAAGCAGGGGTAAGAAGCAAAACATAAAGTGAAAAAATATTCCAACATAACAAAGAAAAAATACATTCTGCTCACAAAACATGAAAAACTGACAAATCCTGCACAGACAGATCTAGTTGCCAGCTTTGCCTCATGCTTGAAGAATTGCTTGTTAGACCTACATTAGAATTACAGTTTGCCAAGGTTCACCTTCAGACATTGAAGGTGAGAGACACTGCACAGCTCTCATTCATCTAGCTAAAATTCCTTCCTCCCCCACTCTGCCCTTCCTTCCCTCCCCCCTTCCTTCCCTCCCTCCCTCCCTCCCTCCCACCCACCTTCCTTCCTTCCTTCCTTCCTTCCTCTCCCCTTCCCCCCTTCCCAAAATGAGTCACCTATGGTAAAACTATCCCTGTCTTGTGCTGCTTGAAGACTGCATCCAGCAATGAGATGTTGGTTGGCCCAAATTGCAGCACAGCAGTGCACGTGCCATTAACTAAGTAGTCCTGATGGTTTTGTGGCTGTGCTTGAGACTCTGCCATGGCCTCATGCTTGGTTTCTTGGGTGTTGTGGGAAAAAAAAGCTCAAAAAGCAGTGCTGTCTCTGAGAAGTAGGAACTTACAGGTCTAGTTCAAGGATGTCATTCCCTAATTCCCTCTCAAGGGTAACCAACATCGTTCTATACAGAAAGCTGTTTGTCTCAAGAAGAGAGTTGGCACTGAAATCTGCCTCCAAAGGATGACAAAATGCCCTTGAAATATAACATCACTGGAGACAAGAAAACCTCTGCTGATTTTCTGTGAGACCAGGACACATACAAATAGTTGTGCTGTTTGAAAAGAGAAGTATATCCTATACAGCCACCTTTCGTTTCTCTATCCACTCATTCCTTGGCTAGCACAGAGATTAATAGTAAATTTAGAAGAAAACTTGCTTGATTCTATCTGGTTCTCTTGGTAGAGAAAGAAAAACGGTCACTGGGAAAAGAGGGATATACACGAGAAAGGTGTAGCAGCAGTTTACTTAGAAGTAAGGTGACTGCAATAGGAGAGGGAGCAACAGCAATGAAAAAATCGCTGAGGTCTCTGAAGAAAGCAAAGGTTTCAGCCATGAAAATCCATATGTGGTTTGGATAGACTTTGCTCTCCTGGATGTTTGCTTTCTCCCTTCTTTTACCGCACATTCTGTGTTGCCCACACAACCTTTGCTGCTGCTGTGTTGCACCTAGCTGGACAAGTTATACAGGTTACTGTGACTCAGTTGCTGTCCCTTTTACACATGAAAACAAATCTCATACTTATCTAGTGTACTTAGATAAAAAGTATTTTAGGCAAATTGACTTTTACTTTATGAACTGCTCCATGCAGGTGGCCTAATTTTCACTAGTCCCTGGGAACTGCCGGAGTATGTCTTTCCAAAGTCACAGGGAAAAAGAGTATAGAAATATATATAAAAACTCCCCTTTTGTAAGTAAGTGATGGTCACATGGATGATATACAAAACTGCTTGATGACAAAATAAAAGTATTTACTTAAACAAGCAAGACAATATTGAGGTTAAAAGCATTTTACATATAATTAAAATATGACCTTGATCCTCAGTAGTACTCAGATATTCATGTTCCATTGGCAGTTCAAATTACAATGTGGTTGCTTTATTAGAAAAACAGCACAGCTCACAAATTGCCAAATATATATATTTGAATACAATTTAGAATTAGTTTTCATGCTTGAGTGAACTAAGTAGAAGTTGTTTTTTTATGAAATATAAATATTCTTGAAAACTACTGGTTTTTTAAAATCCCACCACCCAATACACTACAAGCAACACTCTGAGTGCCACCAATTGCAGTCTGCACTGTCCTGACATAGAAGAATCAACCCATGTAAGCAAAATAATCAGGGAGTGAAATAACAAAAAAAAAAAAAAAAAAAAAAAAAGGACCCCCCTCCCTCCCCCCCCTTACTTTATCCCAAGGGTCCAATCGTAGCAACAGTTGTGCATAGGAGTAGTTTTATTTTAGTTTGAGTAGTTTGAGTAGAGACAATGAATAACTTTACTACAGCAAATATTCCTGTGCAAGTGTTTCCAAGATCAGTTCCCAAATCTATAAAGAAACCATGTTAAGAGCTCAGGTAAAGTTGTTTTCTACATTTATATAGTTTACATTTGAATACAGTTACATAAAAATATGCAATTTCCCAATAAAGCCATGCTAGGAAATTGAAAGAATTGGTTGGGGTTTTTTTCTCCTCCCTCAGTTATCAAAAAAAGCAATTTGAAATTGAATAAAAAGGAAGATATTGTCTGAACTGTAGGTGTTGTGAAAAATGCAGTGAAAATTAAAATACTAGTTTGTGCTGCAGCCATAAATTACTAAACTAATTATCTAGTAGCAGGCATAACTGAATCATTCAAAGGGGTAATTAGCAATCAGACATAATGAGTACTGCTACTATTTCTTGTCATACTGTATTTAGCTTCTGTGCAGCCTAGAGGAACTGAATTATTTCCTATCCTTCTCAGAGGGCATTACTGCTATATTGAGTGCATCAGCCCATATTATTACTCCCAGTAGTTTAATTCTTCACTGGACTGCACAATTCTGGTTTCTCCTGTCAAAGTTTTGTCTGATCTCCTGAGTCCTTTTAAAGCAGGTATCATCTTCTGTTTCCTCCTCCATGGCCTTTGTATAAATGTAAACTGCAATGTAATCAAATTACATGGCTCTTCTATTATTTTTATTGTATTCCTGTCTGTGAACATATGCTATGTCATATAGGTCACACTTTCTATAGTGCTGGGACATGATACAGAGTGTAAAAAGGGGGGCTTGAATAAAACCCACATATACAGAGATTATAGAGGGGAGTTACACTGATAATGACCTTTAAGATAGGAAGGTGTAAACCTACATATGCGCTTGATCAAAGGTAGTTTAGTAGAAAACCTACTCTTTTTTTCCACTGAGTTCAACACACATATTTCATCAAGAAATAAAAACTTCAAAGCAAAAGTAAGTGTTGCTTTTATTTGGGAAAAAAAATAAAAAAACCCCACAGAGAATCAAGATTCCTCAGTTATACATTCTGTTTGGGGTCTGTTCTAACTTTGTCTTTGAATATGAAAGTTTACTTTCAATTAGAAAAACATAGAATAGTAGAACATGCTGAGTTGGAAGGGACCTATTAGGATCATTAAGTCCGACTCCTGGCCCCACACAGGACAGTACAAGGATGTTACTGAGAGCATTGTTCAAACACTTGGAACTCAGAGAGTCTTGATGCTGTGATTGATTCCCTGGGGAGCCTTTTCAAGCACCCAACCACTCTCTGGGTGATAATCTTTCTCCTGATATCCAACACAAACCTCCCCTGACTCAGCTTCATGCCATTTCATCAAGTCCTGTCACTGCTTATGAGTGAAGAGATTGGTGTCTACGCCTCCACTTCCCCTCATGTTGATGCTGAGGACTGCAGTGAGTCTCCTCCTCTCCAGGCTAAACAAACCAAGAGACCTCATGTCTTAATATCACAAGTTTCACATTACTGATGGCCTCTTATTTTGCTCAAAGTTTTTGTACATGAACATACTCAAGACTATATCATAGAGTTCAAAAGAACATCTTTCTATGAAGATCAGATTCTACCACTGTCCTTGCATTTTTGCAGCACAGGTCAAGGACTATCTAGTATTATGCATCAGTGTTTCACCTATGAAAACTGGTGGAAGAAGAATACCGTATTGTAGGAAATACTACTCTGATATGAAAACTCCAGAACTTCAAATATTATCAATTTCCTATGTGATGTTAATATCAGATATAATGATAAATGATAAATAATAGTTGATTAAGTATCAATGTTGCATTTTTTTTTCATTATCTGGAGCTTCAGGCAAAATTTTCTGCTGCCCCGCAACAACTATCAGGGATTCTACCTTTTCCTCAAGTTTTTATGGAGTGACCAGATTCTTGTAGGAATCTGGCCTAATACCAGGCTTGAACTCCTTGCAATGAGTCAACATGATATGACAACAATGCAGAAATCACTGGAACTATTTTCAAGAAGACATATTCATGCTAGAAATAGTATAACTCGCATATCAGCATGAGTAGAGCCTACTTCCATCCACAACAATTTTTTTTTTTTTTCTTTTCAGACTTAGAGTGAAAATTATGTTTGCTGTTGTGGTGGAAGGAAATGGAGAATTGCAGGGCAGGGTTATTGACCAGTCTGCCTGTGGATGGGGTCCTCATCACATCATTTGCTTGCTTACTTTTTTGCTTCTACAAAGGCCAAGATTTGGCACATAATCGTTTTGCCCACATTCCCACAAACAGATTAGCATTATTTAGTGCCAAATTAGCATTCATGGATGAGCAAACATTGACTGCGACACCAGGACTGCTCCGTTTAAAAAGAAGAGCAGAAAATTTGTGAGTTGCATCTTCTTTTTTGTCAGTATCCACGTGGCAGTAGTAGCCCCTCTCTGCATAAAGTGTTTATTCGAGTCAAATCTGAGTTTGTTGCATTACTTTCCAGAATCTGTTACTTTTTTTTGAGAAGAATCCCACCCTCAAGAAACTGCTCAGCCCTAAACATCTACATGTGTGTATTAGGTGGTAGGTTGAAAAGAGTTTATTGTATTTCCCTTTTGGTCACATACTCCTGAAGATGCATTGTGTTTGAACTAAAGTCTACAGGAGTCATGACAGAGGCTTCCTTGCACCATAACTGCCAGTTACATGCCTTTGGACTGCAGATTTACATTGGTCTTCATGTTTAGATAGTATCTAAGGTACTAGTGGCTGAGTCATGGATACAGTCACTGAGCCTATGCAGATGCATATACAGAGTTCAAAATAAACCAGATTATTAGTTGTCTTTATGAAACAAATACATTAAGATTTCAGAAAACACCTGGTTTTAACTAGAGTGTTATTAGTCATAGAAAGAGCTTTGAATTCATATAATTTTTGTTCAATCTTGTTAAAAAAAAAAAGTGATTTTTGAAAAGTTACTGAATTTTCTCTTCAGCACATAAATTTTGCTCTCTGTTTAAAAAACACAGTAGCAAAGTAGAATTAGTAAATGAGTAGGTTAAGGCTGATGTCCAGAAACAAGTTTCAAATGTATTACGGTTGAAATTTGTGATTATACTTTTACTAGTTCTTACCACCGGAAAAAGTTTGAAATTTGTGCAGCCATTAAAGTCAAGTCTTTATTCTCACTGCAATTTCATTTTATGTAATCCTTCTGTGGAATGAACTATAGCATTCTTTTTTGATGTCAAGTGGTCACCATAAGAGCTAATAATCTTTTAAGAAATTTGAAGCTGCCTGTTTTCGTTTTTATTCATCTCCTCACTTCATCCTGCCTTCTCTTTTTGTTATCAAAAGAAGAATTAGGGCATTTTTATTCAAAATGCACATCACACAGACGGGTTAAAGCTTTTCCACTTTGATCTCATAAAAACCTCTGAAACTTCTTGATCAAAGAACTTCTTCCTAAGATCTGAGTCCTGCAGCAATGGGCTGTTTCACTGAAATTGGTGAGAACAGGACTGTTCCCAGGAGCATATCTTGCAAGGCTGGCCTTGAAAAAATGGAGGTAGGGTAGTAATGCTCACTAGCTGCATTCATATTTCCTTTTTCTTGGCAGTTGTTTCTCCATTATCAAGTTTTCCATATCTCCAGAAACTGGTGTTTCTACCACGTAAAATCTATATCTTCACATTCTGCAAATACGAAGACTTAATCAGTCTTAATTTATTTCACACATTTTTATATTAAATTAGTTTCATTTCAATCAAGTGATAGTAGGTTGTATACCTGACAGCTATGTCACAACATATATCTAATCAATAGCTATTTTTCCCCACTTTAAATTATTTATTTACAGTAGTCAGTTTTGGCTGCATTAAGAAGAAGCATTGATTTGCAATTTAAATTTGGACAAATAGTATCCTTAAAAAAGTTTTAAAAACCATTTTATGTACAATTTTTTACAAAACATGTACGCACAAGCACAATTTCACTAAAGTTTTCAGGTTTTTGTTTGTTTGTTTGTTTTATGTTCTAACCATCTTAGCAGAAGCTAAATATAGAAATCATCTATAATGTGGAAATGCTTGTGGTTTAGTTCTGGTTCTACCCCTGTGGCTTCAACAGAGTTGTGTTAGGCTTGACCTACGCCTCCAGTTTGGTCCTGCTGGCAAGATGCTCTTCCTTAATTGTTCTGTTGCCTGTGGCCTCTCTTAATCCTAGAAAGCATCAAATTACTATGGTTTATTGCACTCTAGATGCATCTTTCTATAAAGCAGCCAGAGAGGGCATAAATGAAAGTAAATGTTTCTTCTTCAATATTGTCCCTAAGTGTGAACTTGATTTTATATACTATCATTTAAAGCTCAGCTGTAACCTTTATTCAAATATTAAATTGAACTTTGAGATTCATTAAGGCTCAACAAGATAAATGTTTCTTCCTTTCTTTTTCGATACTGCCAGCCCAGCAGTTGTTGATTCTAACCTGATGTAGAATTGAGATAAATTTCTTGTTAAAACCACAGGACCTCTTCCCGCATCCTTATGCTGTCACAATTAAAGCCAAATATCACTGCGGTAAAACCATTTGTCTCAATTCCCAAGGTGATTGCCTAATGAGTCTTTAAACATTATTCCAACCACTGGCCACACAGGTCTCTTGGTAACCATCTTCTCATCTCTTTCCATGCATTTAACTGTGTTTTACATAAACATGTAAACCTCAGGTGATAAGAAGCTCAGCCTTTCATTGAAAACAAACCTGATCTTTTTGGGTGTTTCAACACCCAAGAACCTTGGGTGCATGAAACCTGTGATTACATTTCTCTAAGAGCAGCATACCAAAAATGATGGGAGCAATCTCAGAAGTCTAATTCCTACTAAGTGAAGTTTCACTGGAAAGTTGTGTGGAAAAAAAAAAAAAAATTTGGTGTCTTATTGGATGCAGATAGTTCTGCCCCATTGCTTTCTGGGAGCAGGAAGGGGAACAGAAGAAAACCACATTCTTCTTTGAAGGGGATGGAAATACTTTGCAGATAGAGACCTTGCGTTATTGTGCACTGAGTCTTGAAACATTAGACACTATTATATGTAACATTATACACTGTTACAAAGAAAAAAGTTTTATAGAACAGTCAGATAAAAAGTGGCAAATTAACTGACATAAAATGATATTTGGAAAAGCTGACTTGACTACTTTGATGGCAGATTTTAAAACCCATTTTCAGAGTCCTAAAATTTCTGTGGAAATCTTTTCTAAATGTTGTCAGGATTTGTTCTTTGTCTAAAACTGCTACATGTCACACCTAATATAACTTCTAGCGCAGCAAAATAATGAAAGGAACAACAGAAGGCACTTTTAGAAACACACTTTTAGAAAACCTCTGCATTCCTTAAGTACCCTCCTGAACTAAACTTAGCCATATGATTGCAACTGAAATGACAAATACTTAAGGCAGAAAACATGCCCTCAGATACACTTCAGCAGCTGGAGTCTGGTGCCTGTCTTGAGTGCAGAATTTGCCCTTAAGAAGTAAAATAAAGGACAGTCTTATAACCTTGAAGGTTGGGTGTATCACACCTAAATGTGACACCAAGAGACCACAGTAGCAAAGCTGTATCTGGTATCTAGTTTAGAATCCAGATTGTTAAAGTAGAATATTTTTAATACAAATATACACTGTATATAATGCATATAATGTAAAATTCAACTCAAGCTTTTCTTCAGTTGCCTAGATAAAGCTGATGTATTTTTTTTCCTATATTGGAGGTAAATAGTATTTACTTTTGCAGTGCTTATACTTTTGAGTTAATAAACTTAGATTATGGACAGCTATGAAGCATATTATCATTTGAATTTATAGTTAAACATTGCTCTTCATACTATTTTTACTTTGTAAAAGTATAAACAGCTTAAAATAAAATTCTTTTTTCCACAATGATTTATTTTGAAAAAAATTAAGGAGGCTATTCTCACTAAGAGGTCTAGAAATTACCACCATACCATCAAGCCATGTTCTCAACATCAGAATACTATGCATGTTATGCAAAAACTCTGAACCCCTTCTAGCACTGTAACTGTATGCTTTCCTAGGCTGCTTTTAAAATCTTAATAGATTGAAATCTATTGTATTAAGAAATGAAGATGCACACATATTCCATATGAGACCTTATTTCCTTTGAATTGCTGCATACACAAATTACATCAGTTTATCTGCTATTTATATTTTAATCTGCAGAAAAGAAACAGAAAAGCTTGCATGAAATTCAGTTACTGTAATTTTATGATAGACACTGCTTTTCCTTTAAAACACACCTAAATCCAACTCCAAACTCAACTATCGCTATTATTTAAAATATCATGATGGTAGCATTGCTTAAAGATTGACATCTACTTTCTCAAGATCAGCATTTGACTACACGTTCATTTGGCTAAATGAATATAATTCAAAAGTTGTAATGTATCAATTTCCTAATGATGATATGAAGTTGTATCAGACACTGCAGGAAAGCTCAGTATACTCCTTTGAAATGTTTTCTTTCAGCACTGTTTCCAACTTCAAAATGCTTCAAAGAAGACATCCTTGTGTAGTTGCTCTGTCTTAAACTGAATGAATACAATAAAAAATAGACACAAATTCTTTAATCTCTTAGATTAAAGTCTGATTATAGTCTGACTTCACAGCACTCTTTCTTCAGGTTTTAGAAAGTAAATATATTTCTATGAAACACAGAGGAAAGACACAGACACAAAGTTAATAAACTTCCTAAATAAAAATAATTATTGTATCCTTATTCATTAAAACCTCGAATTCACATTATACTAGCAAATACTATAAGGAAACCTAGGCAGACATGATGTTTGTTTTGTTGTTTGGACCTTTCTTTTTGTTGTTGTTGTTGTTTATTCCATAAAAGAGAAGATGGAATTGCAGTTAAGGTCTTAGCAGGTAAAAAAACACATGCCCCTGAAGGGAGAACTGTTCTCTGTCGACTTTACTAGACTCACTTACAAACAGGGACAGAACTACCAAAGTTCTTGTGCTAGGGACTTTTGATAAATATCTTATTTCAGAGAATTACACAAAACCAGCACAATATTCCCAGAAAGAGTATTCAATAACTTTGAGCTACTGACACATCAATTTAGCAGTTCAGCATACCATTGTAGTGGCCATATTTTAGTGGCTGCTTGCCTCTGTAGGACCTATGGCTCCTTTGGTAAGGTCTAGCACAAACTTAAGAGAAATTTGCAGCATCAATATTGCTATTACATAGCTTCTTACCATATCTCTGCCTTATTTTTGTACTGAGAGGACTTGAGAGGGGATCAAAGCTTGCACATGCAAGCTATTTTCAGAGGACTCAGTTCAGCATAAATCAAGGAAGCAGTCTCCAAGACAGTAAGGCTTGTTGCCAGAGATAGCAGTCTTGTATCTAATATAACATGTCTAGCATGGGCAAACCTCATGGTGTGAAAGCTTCTGGAGACAAGTGTTATAATAGCTGTCGGCAGCACTGACTGCCAACAGAAAAAGAAAATAAAACAAAAGAAAGAAAAAAATATTTTCCTAAGTAATCAAAGTCAAAGATGAACAGAGGGTAATTATGCTTTTATTAATGGATTTGGATTATCCTAAAAACACCAGACAACTTCTCTCTTAGAAAGCTATATTGCTAGCTCATTTCTGATAAGAGGAAAAACGCTCAGATGTCTTCCCCCCACGAAAAAAGCATTTGTACACAACTTGACCTACCGGAATGATGGATTGTCTACTTGTCCTTGACCATAACATCAGAATCCTGCCTCCAGTGGACACTTTAAAGCTCATAACAATAGCTCTTAAGGTAGATTTAGAAAAGAACAGCTAAAGAGTTGCTATTATTAGAACATATGTTTAATTTTGCAGAAAGTTCAAGTACTGGATTCAATAACCTGAAAAAGATGTCATATTACAGGGCCCAGATCATTGCTCCTGGCAGTTTAAGAATAAAAAAAATATGCATCAAAAAAGATATATCAATGTGTGAAGTTTGTTACCCAAAAATATTCAAATCACAATATTAGATACACACAGTTTATTGGAAAATTATGACATTTGAATTATTGAAATTTTTCTCCCTTCATGAACCATTGAGAGTCACAGATTTTTTTTTAACTGAAAATCTTATTGATTTTTTAGGTCTTGTGGCTGAAAGGAAATATCTACAAGTTGAAGCTTTAGAAAAAGCAGCAGTTTAAAGTTTCACAGTTTGAAAATAGCTAGTATTTTGAGTTTTGAAGACAGGCAAAACTGCAGATTTGCCTCACACTAATTAATTTTTCTAGTTCTGTATTAAATAGAGAACATACATCATTAGTGAAAGTGGGGAATAGTCAAAGCCTGACTCCTGTTTGGGATGACATATAGAGATTTTGTTACTCCTTGATCTCTTTTATTCATAAGTATACACAAACCATGAAGAATACTTGTCTCTCCTCATCTAAAATTTCCAGCCATATGCTACAACAAGCAGAAAGACTTATGACACTAGATAATATTAAATTTACACAAGATATTGCTATTTCTAAATATTGGGAGTGCTTATCTATTACTTTGAAAGGAAAAACCTACCAAATTGTATTTCTGATGTACATTTCATGTGACCTTTAAGTTTCTTTCAGGTTTTCCTCCAAGACAACATCAGCAGAATGGCAATGGATGCTTCATAAAGAACTTCAGAAATCTGAAGTCCAAGGGGTAGCTTGTAGCTAAAGAAAAAGTATACCCATGTTTTTCAAGCACTGATTCAGTTAATTGAATGTAGATTGGTTAAGAAACACCATAGTTGTTATAGCTTCAAAACTCAGAATTCTTTCCAAAAAGCTTGGTGCCAACGCTTGAGTCTCGGTAGGGATGGCTAACAAAAGGCACAATGGATATGCATATCCTGATGTTAACAGCTTTAGCCAGAGCTTTTTGTTCTGATCTCTCCCCAGGCCAGAGGGGGAGGGAAGACTGGCTCGGGTGGGGAAAGGGTCAGCATTTCTGTGCTTTTCTGCGCAAGTCAGGAGTTCACCGGCTTGGCGTGGAGGAGAGAGGACAAGGACACACACCAGGCCCGGCATTGCTGCGGGACCAGAATTGTGTCTTTTGCTCTCTGGTTTCGCCTATAACCCATGGACACCGCAGACTGCTGCGAGGAAAAGAAACACGCCTGCTTTCTACACTGCAGAGGCTGAGTTTCTGCAGTTTTTTTTCATCACCGACCCACGGGAACTCACCCGGCAGCTGCTCCTGCCGTTCCCCTGAGAGAGAGACCAGCTGGCCGGGCACGACATCGCCACCTGCTGTCCGTAAATATAACTGCAACCCTGGGAGAGAGAGCGGCCAGCAGCTGAGGTGCAACAGCGCCACCTGCTGTCCGTAGATATAATTGCATTCCCCTCCTTTTTGGAAGCAGCCAAAAGACATTTTAACTGTTTGCCTTGTCGTTTGGGGGTGGAGGGGTTTATTACACACTGTTGTTGTTTGGTTCTTTCTGTGTACTGCGGTTAAGAACTGTTATCCTTTCATATATATTTTTTTTTTCCTAATTAAAGTTCTGTTTTCTAAATTTAAAGGAGAGGGATTATTTTCTTGGCCAACATAGATAACTTAGTTCTCCCCTTGAACTAAGACGATAGGCCAACTACAAATCTCGGTTTTGAAGGCCTTGTGAAGAATACTCTTCTTCATCATTATTATTATCATCATCTTCTTCATCATTAAAATCATGCAATAGAAAAGCTTTTAGGTCAGTATCACAGCAGAAACTAACACAAGCTTTGAAGAAGTCAAACTGTCTACAAAAGGGACAACCCTGAAATCAAGCATTTCAGATGTCACTGAAGTCACAGCTAGAAGGCATATCTGGATTTTTCCTCAGAGTACATGCAACACTTTGAGAAGTGCAAAATGGCATTTTGAGAAGGGTAAGGTGTCCCTCATTTAATACTAACAGAATGATGAAGTAAGCAGGAAAGCATAAATATGACAGGATAAGTTTCAACTCCGTTACCTTTTCAACTGTTCTAAAAATGATCATTGCTCCCAGCTCACTTAAGGACTTGAAATAGCTGCAATCTTTCAAAAACAATACAGTGAGTTAAATTTACCATTAATTATAGACTAAGAATGTACAAATAGTTCATTTCATTATTTTAGCTGACTTTCTTTTGCTTTCCTTTATATAAAGACAGCTCCCCTACCCCATCAGAATAAATACCAAATTCTCAGAACTGTAAAACTTCAGTCTTACAGCCTCAGTCCTGACACACATATTGGTTTACACAGCTAGTAATTAATTTAGAGTGAAATAGCTCATTTGTAATCAATAGAGTAGCTTGCTCTTCCAGAAAAGTTGTGTAACTATTGATGATATATACTGGCAGCTACTCACATGAGCCAGCCGTGTACCAGTGAGGATTGCAGAAAAGTTGTTACAATTACTAGGAGATTAATATCAACCACAATTCCTAGTGCCTGTAAATAGATTGAATGACCCCACCACTTTTCCTCCTCTTCTCAGCTCCAGATAACATAAGCTACTACTTAATATTAAGTATGGAATATCAGAGTAATATTTGTTACTTGTATACATTAATATTTATTTCTTAATTTAATTTTTTTGATCATTACGCAGATTGATTTTTTTTTAAGGACTAATTAGAGAGTGGGAGGGACGAGCTGAATAATGCGTATTAATGAGTACTCACAGAGCATTATTTTGGCATTAAGCCCTAAATCGTTCTACTGAAAGAAATAAAAACAATGAAGTAATGGTCTGAAAGCTTTGTTCCCTTGAGATCAGCACAAAGACCTCAGCTGAGTCAGAAGTGAATATACAATAAAGAAGTAAGCACTGAAATCTTAACAGCTGAAACTAATTATTTGGATGTTTTTGCCATGGCTTAAGACATTTTGTACCCATTATAGAAGCTCTAAAATCTCTGTTTTATTAAAATAAGCAATATTTTTTCCAAGTTATATCCTTATAAATTAGAGTCTGATTATCTCATTTACTCTTCACATCAAAAATAAGGTGATCTAAAACCTATAAAAACCAGAATAGAACACACTTAAAATGAAGTAAATTTATAAACGTAAAATAACACAGATGAACATCTGTAATCTCTTTAAATCATGGTTTGAAAAGGACCTCTTAAAATGTACAGAAGTGTCAAGTGTTTAAAAGTTTTGAGTGGGTTGTGCTCGGGTTTTTATTTTAGAAAAAGGAAACTCCTTATGAACTTAAAAAATTATTAATGAAGTTATAAAACAACTACAGGTATGTTTCATTACTAAATAATCAGCATAGAATAGGATTTCTGGATGCATTTTCTGATTTTGGAATTAAAAATGAAAAGTGTGTTTTTACATAATATGAAATTTAAGGTACATTTACATTTATGGATTTGAAGGTACATGAAATTGTTTAGCAACTCATTTCATTGAGGTGAATTGAACCAAGTTTCCAGAAGTGGAGTCTTAAAACCCCATTAATTTCAAAGTATCCAAAATTCTGTAAATCCCAGATAAAAAACTACACCCTGAGTCATGTTTACAGAGTTTCATATGTAAGTAAATAAAAGCAAAACAAGAAAAATCTGCAGCACCATGCTCATCCAACAACCAAGTGGTAAACTCATATAAAAACAATACCTTGAAGTTATTAACAATCTGTAATTGCCCTGATTTATGAAATCAGAAGCTGAGTCCAAGTTCAATGGGCATCAGAAGGGCTGGGGTAAAATTCAAACAACCCTCTCTTCGTCAGACCTTCCCCTACCTCTCTCCCTCTAAAAAAAGAAAAGAGCATTGACAGCCAATATATTTACCAGTGAACTTCATCAGCTTTTAATAACACTTTGATAAAGTTACTGCTAGTTTCTAAATATTCCATTTCATAAAAGAAACATGGCCTACAAATTATATGTGAGGCTGTTCCTTCAAGTTCTCCACCTTTCTGTAGGCCTTGATGTCATGTCAGTGAACACTATTTTCAAGTCTGAGAAACTATTGCAGTGGTATTAGTTTCCCTACTGTTTTTTAGATACTTCAAAACTGTTCATTGTAATGACCTGTTATACATTGTCCCTTGCTCATGCGTATGTGATTCTTCCTTATACTGGGCATGGAACAGAATCACTTTAAACACCGTACTGAATGATTCTTTTGTTTGGACTTATAATACCTTTTACCATTCCCCAGAGTCCCTGAGCTGCATGTTGACACTTTGAACACCTGCTCACAAGAACACAGAGTACTTTAAAGGAAGTGTTTATTAGGTCATGATAGATATAGATTTACTTTCCCCTAATTTGCCAAAACTAAGTGCATACACGAAACATTCACACTGAACAAGCAAACCCTGGCCAATCAGGGAATTTCTATAGGGAGATTACTTTCTAATTCTCACTATCTTTTTAATCAAAAGAACAGAAACATTCTCAAAAAGAATGGACTTCATGATCATAATGATGGCTTCTAAAAGAAAACATGCAGTGGCACCTCTGAGTTGAAACTTCACAGAAATTTATTAGCATCTAGGTAATGAGCAACTAAACAAAGACAAAAGCCAAAACATTTGAAACTACCAGAATTGCCTAGATGCATGATTTCAAGGAATTCTAAAATGTAAGTGATAAACACTCAGCGTTTACATAACAGTTGCTTATATTCTGTAGATCTGGTTGCTCCCACAACATATCAGGAGTACTTTCTACTTCGTATTTTCTATCTCCTCATGCAGGAAAGGAAGCAACAGGTTCCAAAACCCAACTAAATAATGGAGTTTTTCTCAAAACAAAGGAAATGCCTGCTAAGGTATAATTCTACTCTTTTTTTAAGCATAATATTTAAAAAGGAAAAAACCCACAAAAACTAATCCAGCAACCCAAGGACATTAAGAATGTTCTAATTCCTGTTGTATCTGAAATACGAGCATACCATCTCATCTCTGGTGTTATTCCTGGTCTTAAAAACTTTGCACGTTAACCCACTTTAAAGCTTAGCTGCTCACTTATTGCTGTTATTTTTCACTTATTCAAGTCAACCTAAGATGCTAGACTACAGCTGAAGCTCAGCTGACCTTCAGACCTCCTCTCCAAATGCTAAACTTAACCACCACACTGTTCATAATCGCAGCAGATGGTTATAGGCTTAATATGCACATGTGAACTTTATAAGGTCTGTTCTCATCTCCAAAGAAAAGACATGGAAATGTATCAAGGTCATTGAAGCCTTTCCCTTGCTCTCCAACTTATGGGGGGAGGCGGCAGCATTAAGAAGGGCAAAGATAAGAGAAATACTGGAGGCAGAGAAAGAAAAGATGCTCTTGCCATGGTGGTCCAGTCTTTCTGCAGTGCTGACTGTGTGTTGGTAGTTTATGCAAACTGAGACACACTGCTGGTTCTGGTATTTTGCCTCTTATTTATTTATCTTGAAGGTTACTCCACCTCTCCTTCTGTGGTAACTAGTTTCTTAATTTCATCATAAGAATTTAATAATGGATAGTGATTATTAATGCTGTAGATGACTGTCATGGTTTAACTCTAGCTGGCAACTAAATACCACACAGCTGCTCATTTGTTGTTCTCCCACTACAGTGGTATGGGGAAGAGAATCAGGGGGAAAAAAGAGGACTCATGAGTTGAGATAAGAACAGTTTAATAATTGAGACAAAGTAAAATATACTAATAATACTAATGATGATGGTGATGATGTTGATAATAATAATAAAAGTAACAATAAAAAAGAAAAAGGAGAGTGATGACTGATGTCCAGCCCATTCCCAAGCAGCAATTGACCCTTCCTGGACAACTCCCCATAGTGGATATACGAAACGTGATGTTCTGTGATGTGAAATAACCTTTTGTGCAGTTCAGTTTAGCTATCCTGGCTGTGCTCCTTCCTGCATCTGCTCATTTGCAGAGCATGGGAAACTGAAAAGTCCTTGACTTAGAGTAAGGAATGCTCAGCAACAACTAAAGCATCATTATGTTATCAACATTAGTCTCATCCTAAATTCAAAATACAGCATTGTACCACCTACTAAGAAGAAAATTAACTCTATCGCAGCTGAAATCAGAATAACGGTCATCATCAATAACTGTCTCTATTTCTACCAAATGAGAAGTCACTTTGATTTAGCACATGTAATGCAGCTGCTTAGTCTCAAACAGTTAGTTAATTTTAAAAATCATGCTATGTCCCCTCAAGTAATTTTTATTTCCTACCTAACCCCTTCTAAATATATTTTTTTTCATTGTTTCCTTTGTACATTAACTTTCCCAGCTCACAGAGATATTGGAATATGAACCTGTGATTATATTAATGAATACAAATCACTCTCTACACTGGATAATGAACATTATACTGACTACTGTGGTATGCCTTATCATTAAAACAAATGATTAAATACCCATTTACTGTCAGTGTTAATGTTTCTTGATTTTCTTTTCTAGTTCAGTCCTATGTTAAGAGAAGCCTGGCTTGTGCTTATTAGCAGTTGGCAAATTTAAGAAATCAGAGGGAAAATTTAAAGCAGATGGTTTTCTCAAATATCTTTACAACACTACTGTACATGAAAACCTGTACAGTAGTGAAGTGCAATGGCATAAGCACAAGAAGCATAATCATGGAAGAGGGCATTTGTGATGTTGATTATATTAATGGCATATGAAGTGTGGTTATCATCATTTCAATATTAGCTAATTTAAGCTACTTCCAGGTAAGTTTTGAACTGCTATATCAGAGAGTGTTATAGAAAAACACCCCAGTTATTAGATAAGTGTACTCTTGATCCTGCAAAGCCACCAAATGACTGGACAGATGACAGTTTAAATATCTTTCCTGGTTTTTTAATCCAATTTGGAACAGTTTAAATCTCTTTAAGGAATGAGTTAATAGAAAACAGCAGAACAATTGCCTTCAATATAATAATTCTGTTAGAATAGTAATTAAAAGGAAGAAAATGTGGAAAAATTCTGACACAAAAATCCAGTGTGATAAGAAGGAAGGCATAACACATAGGAAGGAAGCAGGTTTTAAACACTAGGAGGAGAGCATGTAAAAGCAATCCAAGAAGCTTCTGCCAAGTGAAGAAAAATATAAGTCAAAAGAACTGCATCTATCTTCTACAAATATGTTCAAAAGTTTGAAGTAAAAGAACAATTTTATTTCTCTTCACATAAGGGAAAAAAAACAAATGTGGACATATTCTATCATACATTGATACTTGCAGTACAAAATCTAGGCATCTAGAAACAAGCCAGAAAACACAAATATGAACAAAATAGCCTCACTATTTGTTCTTCTTTGATCTTTCATCTACAAATTCTGCCTCATAACTCCACGTTTTGTGATGAGCCAAGTTAACACATCTGCTCCAAAGAATTTTCAAATCATAGAATCATTAAAGTTGGAAAAGATTTTCAGGTTCAACCTTTGACCAAACACCACTACATCAACTAAACCATAGCACTAAGTGCCATATCCAATTGTTTTTTGAACACTCCGAGGTATGATGACCCCACCAGTTCCTATCTAAACCTCCTCTGGTGCAACTTGAGGCCATTTCCTCTTGTCCTGTCACTCGTCGCCTGGCAGGCCTGCCTGCTACCCAGGCAACAACCTGCTTTCAGGCAGTTGTAAAGAGTGATAAGGTCTCCCCTGACTCTCTTTTTCCTCCAGGCTTAACAGCCCCAACTCCCTCAGCCACTCTTCTTAGGACTTACTCGCTGGACCCTAATGTTGATGTGACAGCTAGTCTGGAGAAAATAAGAACAGGATGATGACAGAAGAGACAAAATAAAAGAACCCACAACTCCAGAAGGTAAACAAAACTCTGAGAAGCTCATTTCATAATGTGACAATTTCCTTTGATCCTGTGATGGGTAGACAGACAGCAGTGATGGAGAACCTTCAACCAGCATTCTTTAGTGAGACTTCCAATGTTATTGTGGAGTACTAACAATTGCGTGGGCATATAGTCATAGCAGCATCTTCCTTGAGCTCCAAGTACTGCAGAATTCTTTACATAAGACTATGCTTTATATTAGACTATGCTTGGACTACGGAGGAGACTGTGCTCCTCACTTCAAGGAGGATTTTTCTTGCTTAAATATTAAATCATGTAGTGAATACATTGCATCAGCCATCACATGTCTGTGAAAGCTGTTAGTAACAACCCAGACAAGCCTTCAGACTTAAGCTTTCTTTGATTTCTGTTACCCCTCAAGTTCTGCTGCTCCTGAAGGCTTTACCATCCTATCATCTGATGTTTCCAAGGACTGTTGTATGCTGTCAATGTCCTTTTAAGCTGTCATGGCTATTAGAAGATCAGCTTTTAGCAGAGAGAGTATGAACAGCTCAGAATCTTACATGAACTTCTGTCACCCTCTGCCACAGCCAATGTCTTGTGCAGAATTTTTGCTCTTCCTCAGCTGAACCTAGCAGCAACCAATTTTTAGACAATGTGAAAGGAAAGGAATTTTAAATTTATCTTTCAGAAGTACTGTAAACACCTTCCCCTGGGCTCTTTAGAACTTAAACACATACTTGTTTGTCCTTAGGTTGCTTCAGAGACCTAAGATGAAGGATGCTAGGGGAACAGACAACTATTAACGTTTGACTGAGCTACTCATCTAATTGGAACGGGAATGGAACTCTATTCCAAAAACTTTTCATAGTTCTAGTACCTTGGTAAAAATAAAAAGCAGGATAGCTTCATTTAACATTAAATTGAAATGATCCATGATCCTAAATCAAATCAGAGGGCTTCTGAAATGCTATTTTAAGATTTTTGGGGTTTTACTATTTTACCAAAAATGATTTTCTAATATTCTAATTGTCATTTCTCGGATCAGTGTATTCAGTTTAACTGGCAAGTTTTTGGCAGTGGAGGGGACTGCAAGGGAAGCTTCTGTGAGAAGGCATCAGAAGCTGCTCTCTCCTTGGACAGACATAGTTCCAGCTGGCCCCAAGATGGATGGAAAGAACGGAGGGGGTGGAGGTATGGTGTTTTTATTTGTTCATATTTCTCTTTTTTTATAATCATCATCATCATCATCATCATCATGGCTAGGCTTCACAAATGAAGATTTGCAAGGGCTCTACCCACGCTTGCTACAAGCACGCTGGTGGCTAAAAAGGCCAATATGAGATAGGCAAGATCAATTGCAAAAGGCACAGCGGAAATTCTCCATGGAGAGACTCGATGGAGGCACGGTTCTTCCTGCATTGCCTTTTTTCCTCAAGACTGATTCTGCGTGTGTTCTCAAAGGAAGCAGCAGCGTTATGGTTGGTGTGTCTCCGTTTCTCCCGATTGGAGGCCATAGTGGACCATTGATGGTGGTCAATATGGCCAAGTCTGAGGTATTGTTTCAAGGAGTCCTTGTATCATGGAGACGAACTTCACTGAGAGCAGCAATATTGATGTTGAGTTGTGACAATTCGTGGGCAATTAGAGCAGAACGACACTCAGGACATCCACCATCCGCAGAATCAAGCATGGTTCTGATGCTCCAACATGCAACTGTTAATTCGGACACACCTTTGGAGGCAGGTGTAAGCCTTTGTCTTTTTGGTTTTGTTTTTGTTTGACCTCAAGGAAGATGCCCGTTGGCCGCGGCAAGCCAACCGGGTGAGTGGAGATGAGCTTTGGTTAGGCCACCTTTTCTAGGCCCCTCTCCATGTGGAGCAAGCAGTGCTCTTCTTGAAAAAGGCTGCTTGGTCATTCAGGATGCTGCCGAACCAGACTGTCATCTCTGGGTCAGTCTTGAACGACCAATGTCCTGAACCGCCTGCATGCAGGGTTGGGGCTGCGGCTTCCAGTGCACCTCATCACCTGCCATTTTGTCCCTTACCTGTCGCTACAGGGCTGTGTGAGTGTGGGAGGATCCCTAGAGCCTGCGCAATGGATTTTTTAGGTGAGGTGCTGCGTGCACAGAACTGGCCACACCCTTTACCCCTAAGGTTCATCTGCCAGGGCCAATCGAGCTTGGACGGTGACAGCAAAGTCCTCAGGACATAGGTTTGGTTAGAGTATCCTTCTCTTCGATGGATGGCCTTACAGGGCTCCATCTGCCCAGGTTTGGAGCTAGAGTTGACCTTCTCCTAGGATGGTTGCCGGGGGGCTAGCCAGCCCATCCTGCCCGTGGACACACTTTGTCTGACCCTTCAGTTGAGACCTGATTAGCATGGGAGACTCTACCAAAGGCATGTACCACCACTAGCACAGCTTGCAACATCATAAGGGCATGCAAGCTTCTCCCCCATGACAAGGAGGTGTTCATGGAGAAGCTCCTTTTTTCTACTGTGTTGTTAATTGGCAATACATTAATTTAATCTTTCCCATGTCAAGCCTGTGTTGCCTGTAATGGTGATTACTGAGGGATGTCCTAGTCCTTATCTCAACAGAAAAGCTTTTCACCATATTTCCTCTGCCTGTACTCCCGATGGGGGGAGATTGATGCAGCCTGTTGATGGGTCTCTTACGTGCAGCCAAAGTCAGCCCACCACAATCAACCACTTCAGCAAAGGACTTCTTAAAAGAAGATCAAATTAATTAAAAAGGCTATTCATTTTAGTATAAGAATATCTGTGCCAGAGAAAAGTCAGATCCCTGAGAAGTTTGATACTGAACAAGAAATTAAATATTTAAACTTGGCAGATGATCTACCCCCAGGGATGTGTGACAGGAGTCAGAGTGGCTAGTAATTCACATCCTGAATCCCAGATAAAGCAGCAATGTATCACCTCTAAGTGGAGCTTTAGTCATCTCAACAACATTGTAATTTAACAGATTACTGTAGAATCTAGAGCAAAATTGTCTGCAAACAATTACCTGGGAAAATGGAGACAAGGATAGAAAAACATGTTTTAGCTGGATGATAAATTTAAGATTGGCTGAATCCACATGCTAGAGTAGAAATCTTTGTACAGGAAAGCAAGGGAAGAATTAAACTATTGTGCACACTGGATTTGAACCAAAAAGTGCTTTGAGTGAAAAATAAATAAGTAAATAAATGAACACATAAATTTTTGCTTTGTTGTGTGTATGTTCTTGAAGAAATGAACTCCACATGAACTTCCTACAAAGTTGAAGTTCTGGAAGCAGTTATATATTGGAAGGATGGGGAATGGAGGGGTGGAAATCACTGTTAGATGGCTTGGACTGATAGGGCATGAGGTTATGAGACCATGAAATAGCAACAAAGATATTACTAGTGAGGTTTTGCAGCACTTAAGGTACAATATACTGGTACTGTCACAGTACTGTCTCCCCAGATGTGCTTTCTTATCCCTTGCCTTATGAAAGTCTTGATATTCATGCAACTACATACAAGGAAATTTCAGAAGCTAACTCAAGATTTCAGCTTTTGGTGATTTGACCTCTTGATCATATATTTCTGAAACAGTTCATTTCTTGGAGGTGCAAAATCACTGCCTGTAATGCAAAACCCACAAATATGTGAGTGACATCAGTAGAAAGCACAGGACTACAGCAGCTGCTGCTTTGGTGAATTTGTGCTGGTGGATGACCAAACCTTGTACCCTGCGTTTCACACAGACTAAGGTAGTGAAACAGTCTGTGCCATTACTCTTTTTGTCACACAAAGTAAGCTTAAAAGACTTTGGTCTGGACCTAGATACTATAATTTGGTGTCTGGGTGAAAATTGCTCATCATTAATGACATTATGTGCCTGTATATTTTATAACAGAATTATGTCATAAGCAGGATAAGATTTCTCCGCAGTGCTGTCACTAATAGCTGTGAATCTCAGCAATATTTTTTAAACTCCTCTAGTAACATAGCTCAAATCCATTTAGAGACTTCATTTTTCATGAAGTCTAGCATCCTAGCGCTTCAACAGGCCATAAAATATCTTTATGAAGTTTGGCAACAGTGTTATGCACAAACTGAAAGCTATAGAGCTTCACTTTGTCAGATTCAGTGATGTGGCAGATTTATGGATAGAATGGAAAAAAAGGACAACTGCTAGCTTCCTACCCATGTAATATTTATTAAATAATATGAACACATGTGCAAAAAGTCCCCACAGTAGCCAGCTTGCCCTGTTCTCTGATTCAGATGAAAAATAAAATCTACATATATGCACTTCTTGTCCCACCAAGAATATGTCAATTAATCCTATATCTCCTTGCTCCTCTTGTCATACATGACAAAAGATGGCAATTAAGGCAGAATATACCTGTATGAGTTCTATCTCCTCCCAATATAAATAAACCAGGTTTATTTCATTGTCATCTTAAAGACCTTTAAATAAGCATCTCTGTGCTATAATTTATCATAGTCAGGAGATACAGAAGACATTAAATATATGCAAAAAGTAACCTAATCTGAAGCACATCAGGTTTCACCTTGCTTCTGGATTGCAGGGTCTTAATAAAATTGCTTTATTGATTTATACCACTGGCTTGCCTATTCCAGGAGCCAAGACCAACTGATAGCGAGGTTTCTGAAACAGATTAAAGTACATCATTATAGTAGGTTACTCATATTTCCATTGAATTGAATCATTTTGGAAAATACGCTAGCTGGACATACTTTCAGTATCACCAAATGTGTGCAATGTCTTTAACATGAAATACTTATTGATCAGACCATTATTTTGTAAAGGAAAAATTCAATTTAAAAGAAATTATTATATAAAATTAAAATTATGGATGTCCTTTTCTGCCTCACTTCTACACAGTAAGTCACACAATGGTCAAGTGTGGTAGGGATCTCTGGAAGTCATCTTGTCCAAGACCGCAGTGGCAAATTATTAAACAGTGAAAAAGGAAGATTTTTTTCTTCCCTATATGTTTTCTTCCTCCTTTATATCTTTTCCATATATATTTTCTTCTTCATCTCTCTTCTTTCCCCTAGAGAGAGAAAACACTCAAAAACTATTAACAGCTTTTCTTACTCTGTCTTAGATAAAGTGAAACAGTTCCTCCAATAAATACCATGACTCCATGACAATGTAAGCTCAAAGACCTCTTTTATTCTTCTTGTGCAAGGAATATTCTTATCTCTTGTGATTGTTGCAGTAACCTTTGTGCTGACTATGAATTATTAGTAAAAAAAAGTGTTATTTTTCCAACGCCTTTCTAAATCCCTTGATTATTTCTGTTTAATAGAATTCATCCTCCAAATATACTGAACTTATTTAGGATCAATAAGATGAAGATAAAAACATAAGAACTGGATTTGGTATTAATGTTTCACCTTCTGCTCTAGTACTGGCTAATTCTAAAAGTGGAAAATAAACAAAAATTTATAAGATCTTAGATATAGTCACTCTGTGGAAGTAATTTGTTAATACCATTTAATTACATTGGTTTCTTTCTACTCTGTATTGAATAGAAGGCTCAGTAAGCAAGGCTGAGAGCAGTCAAGTTTTTTGTATTTCCATGTGTTGCATGGATAAGATGGCACAACTTTATGAAAATATTTTAGGATCAGATGTTTATTCCACAATACTTTTTTATTTAGTTTAATAACAGAACATAGAAGTGCAAAATGCCTGGGAAAAATAACTAAATCCTTACATTTCTGGTCCAGTCATTACACAAAAACACAAAAGGCATGCAAGACAGATTTATGCTGAAATTTATCCTCTCTCTCAGCAAAGTCAGCTGAATATTGTTTTTTTTTTTTTTTAATTTTCTTCCTCCTTTTTTTTTTTTTTCTTTTTTTTCTTTTTTTTTTTTGTGCAGAAGGACTTGGACCCATTAAGTAGCAAACAACAACAATTTTCTAGAACCATTTTCCAGTAATAGATTTTTCCAATGATGCTTTATGAAAAGTAAGGGGTTTCTTTTTGAATAAAATGCATTACATTGTCAGGAAATTAATAATTTACTTAGAATGGGATGAGCGCTTTTTTTTAAATTCTATCTGAATACTTTGCTAATTTCTCTTCCATTAAGGGTCTGTGACAATATACAAGCTTTTTTTTGAGTTATGAGAAATTATATCTTTTCACCTTCTGTTAGTGCAGGTTATAGCAATGAAAAAAGTACAGTTTTTATTTGAAAATTTGCCACAGGCAAGTGTTGCTGTATCAAAAACTTTAACTTCTCTGTAGTTTCAGGTTTCAGTCTTCTGTAATTTACACACAACTTTATTAGGCTGGTCTAGTTTAAAAGACTTTAATATTTTGAAAGTTGCTTTTCCCTCATTAATGAATGTGGATTCAGCAAGGTCAAGTTAAACGCTTAAGAGATGGCAGTAATGACATTTTTGTGTTTTTCAGCTTCTTTCATGGAAGTTGTGGGATTTTTTAAATTAGTCTAAAGAAATAAAAATGCACTAATTACTACAGGTATTTAGAATTGCTTTCTTAGCATACTTGGAAAGTATATCCCCACCAGTTTCTGTTCATATGGAGGAAGAAAAGATTGCACTGACTTCTTAGTAAGTTATATAATATGTTCAAGACTCTCAAGAAGAACAGCAGCCATAGCTGCTTGTTCTTCAGCCTATATTGTGTTTTATGATGGTCATCATGATTATTGGTTTTGCACTGCATTATAATTCTAAGCAAATAGTTTGAGAACTGATTATAGACATATAAACTTCCTAAAATATCTATTCTTGAAATACCCATTCACATAACAGAAGATACCTTGGTTCTTCAGGTACTAAAGTCTAGAGGAAAAAATACCCAAACTTCAGAAAAAAACCAATCATATCTAGTTGAACAGAATCTCATGATCTAAAAATGTGCAAACATGAATCGTCACAAGGACAGAAATCAATAGAGGCTACGATTCAGTACACAACAAAATATCAGTCACAGTTTACTTCCTGACTCAGTTTGAAAAGTAAACATATCAAAGCATTGATGATGTCCTTCACAAGGATATTTAAGCAAGTATTGCATTTTTGGCCATGCCCTGGCTAGCTTCCCTATACCTGCTCTGAAGAACTTTGCTATGGCAGACATTGATTCTGCCAGGCAGCGAAACTGAAGATCCTCTCCCTGGGAAAAGTGCTCTGATCATATGCTGGCCTACACACTCTTGTACACACTTACACTATGACATTTGTGCTATTGACATCCAAACAACAGTATGAGCAATTCTTTATTGCCTGTGGCCTCCTAACAGTTCATTCTGGTTTAAAATCTGTGTCTAGTAAGTGAGTAATTAAGTTCTATATTCCTAATGGTTATGTGTTCAGGTTATGGTTTGATTGATCATGGTAGGAGTCATCAAAAAGTCATGGTAGGAGTCATCAAAAAAAAAGGTCACTAATATCTTTTTGGTTAAAATGTCATTAACCAGCAATTCCTTTACAAATGTCTAAGAATGACACCGAGTTTCATCTGCCCTTTGTGGCCACCAAAATCATGCAGAATTTATGGAGCAGCACTCATGTCATACTTGATCAATTACCTCAGAACAAGCCATGAAAGTCTAATGTGTGACTTTTCCTGGAATAACTCAAAATATGACTATTATAAAAAAAAAAAAAAATCTGTTATTCAGGTGTATTTGCTCATTTCATGGGACTGTGCCACTCTAAAGCTATATCCCAACTTCTCTAAATCAACTTAAAAATTTACTCTCTTCACTGCAATAATGAACAAGATGTGTGGGGGAAGCAGTTTTTGCACAGAGCAACCTGTTTATGGAAGCTCGTATTGTGACACAGGAAAAATTGTTGACACAGATCCAAAACTGTATTTCTGTATAAGGAAGATCCTGTAACACAGATCAGTTTGACCTAGCTGAGGAGCACTTGTTCTACTGCTGCAAAACCATGCCTGTAGGTCTAGAGGTTTGCCCTGTAACTGCAGCACTTCAGTCAGAAGCTTTTATAGTAGACAGAATATCTCCAATTTCCTTGTCAAAGAACTCTCAGATGTCATGAAGTCCAAGTGGCTCCCAGATAGCAGAAATAGATTTCTGCTAACAAAGACAGCTCAGTGCCTGTGTGGTTGTTATAAAAGCATAGCAAGAAGCTTGTTGAATCAGAAAAGCTTCAGGTACATGTGATAGTATTCCCCAGTCACCATTTTACCTCCAAAAGGTGTTTGAATTAGTTGCTCTAAGATACCCAGCTGTAAGGAATATCTGGGATCATTTCTCAGCACCAAACTGACAGTTTATACCAATACTGACTATTGCTATTTCTGGAGAGTCGTACCTTCTCTAAAAAAAGGTAATGTGAGTGAAGGATAAAAAAGATGATAAAAAATTCAGAACCAGGGTTGTGTGTGTGAATTTTTATGTTTTGGATTGAAGAAAGTCTGTAATTAATTTTTAAAGCTCACATCTGCACAATCGAAACTTACAATAACAGAAAGCCACACTGAGCAAAGTGACTTATCGATGCTGAATGTTCTGAGAGTCACTGTGCAAGTCAAAGGACTATTCATTTTACCAGCTTACAGTTTGATAGTCCAAGGTCATCTGACCTAAAATGAGAAATAGATATAGACAGTTTTAAAAACAAGCAGAAAAATTATGAGATATTGGAAGAAATAACCTGCAGCTACAAGACCTTGGACTGTCAGCTCATTAGATTTCAAAGTGTCAGAGGTGACAGGATCAATACTTGAGTGACAGACCAATGGAAAATTATTTGGATGTTTCAGAAGTACGCTGGAGTTTTAACAAACAGTCTAGAGTCTTCGGATTAGATTTTAAAACAACATATTCTAAAGCGCAACATGCCATAATTTAAAACATTCTTCTATTTTATCCTCCTCAATGAGTGACCATAAAATCTTCTTCCATTCCAAACATCATTAGCATCAATAGCTGTCTTTAGACAGCTTGAAAATGGTATTTTATACTTAACCCTCAAGCATTGACAGAATTCAGATCTGATGTCTTAAGAGGAGTTAAATTAATACCTTTGATATTGGGAAGGTTTAGATTCCCAGTAGAAGTAAATTCTGCTTCAACTTTCCCAGGAACGATCAGTATTTTAAAAAACACATAATAAAATAGTTTTAGATAAAAAAAAAATAATGATTCAGACAATTTGTTTATACTTAAGGTCATGTTTTAATTTCCAGAAACTTGACTTTACTTAGAGTTTTAATTACTCTAGCAAGCCTATAAGTACAGAAAGCATGATATTTTTTTTCACTTTTTTTAATTTTGGCATCAAAATACATGATAACAAAGCTAATACACGGTAAAGATAACAGACTAGAAAATAAAGAACTGTCAGTCTTAAAACAACACCTTATGGTAAAGCAGATGCAACTGCCACATAATGGGGGACAGACTAGTTGAGTAGAGCAGCTTACACTTCATAAAGAAGTAAAATTATTGTTTCTTTTGCAGCAATTATAATTATATCGTTAATTTAATAAATGTAAGGCAAAGAAGTATATTTCACTCTGAATATATGTGTAGGTTATTGCACACAAAATTTAAAAAGCAAATGTGACACACTTTTCCAAGAATGAATAACTTTTAATTTTATAAGGCCTCAGCTAGAGATAGGTCTTATCTAGGGTACAAAGGTTTCAATACCCTGCTAAAATTCATAAACCCTGCTAAAATTCATTCTGCTGAATGATGAAGAATGACCATTTCCTTGAAGGGACCTTGCAGCTTTTTTCTATTGGTGTTCATAAATAATTGTGAAATTAAAATGTCACAATATGCAACAAGTATTTGAATTTCCATATAAACCTGAGCACTAGCTTTCAGTGGTGATTTCCCTGCCTATATCCAGGCCTACAGGAACAGGCATGTGATAATCAAGGCTAGGTCAGAAAGAAATATATATAGGAGAAAGCTACAAGGTATGCAACATTTTTAATCTTTTTCAGTGTATGGTATTATTCTTCAGTAGTTAGTTTTAGCTTGATAATGAATAACATATGCCATTCCTTTTTTGTACAATATTGATCTGTTAAACCTCCATTGCATTGCACATATTTGCATACTCACATCTACCATAAAATTTTCTGTTGATACACCTGCCAGCTAAAAAGCATCAAAGCTGCCACGGGCCTGAACACAATTCATTAATTCCATTGTTCTACCAAACAACTGTAAGGAAGTAAATCAGATGCTTTGAGGAAACGTAGTTAACATGACAACGCTACAGTTTTTTTATGAACAACATGATATAGTGCAATACAAGAAGACAGAAAACACAAATGATAAAATATCAATTACTTGCTGATAAAAATATGTAAATATTCTCTTCATGCTGACAGTCCATAAAAGTGCCCTATAGCTAGCTGCAAGATGAAGCTTAGGTCTCAGACATTTGATATATGACAAAGTTTCTTAAATTCTTCTGATCTGAGCCCTATAACGATCCCCCCAAGGTTGCAGGCTTTATACCTGACAGATCATTGTTTTATAGTTTAATACATTTGCTTCCAACAAAGCAGTGCATAAACAAGTGCTTTAGCAATTAAACAAATGTTGCAGGGGCATGTAATGGTACCCATACCTCATTTCTATGAGCTTGGTTATCTATATAATAGAGTTAATTGCTCCCACAGTGAGGGACAGAATGGACTTCTGCCAACCCTATTTAAAAGAGCCTTCTACTGTGTGTGACCAGCATGAGAAACAAACAAATCTGCTGTGCACCTACAGAAATTGTTGGAACTCTCTGTCCCCTAGAAAGGGTGAAATAACAACAGTGGCACATCTGGCCCTTCACAACAGGAGGAGAGATTAATTAAGTTTATGAAAAGCAAGGTAATTTCAGTAAAATCTATGGGGTTTGTGACAAATTTATTGGACTTAGAAGCCCTTTCAAGCTCATGCAGGCATTTTCCCCTTCTGTGAAACAGAAACTAGCTGTAAGCAGGAATGACTCCAAAAGAAAGTATGCATGATAAGGCAGGCACAGTCTGGAATTCTGAATAAATCATAACTCCTTGAGCAACAGGCATACTGATTTTAGCAGCTTCATTGACTAGCTATAGATCGAGTTAGACAAGCTGGTTCTTACAACAGCAATAATAAACTAGACTTGGTAAGGGCAGAACTCCTTCCATTTTGCTATTTCTAAGCTGTCAAACTCAGCAGAAATTGTTTCTAATAAGAAACTAAGAAAATACAAAAGAAGATTCTAATAATCTGAGATACATTTCAAGCAAAAAAAGTAGCTGATAGAGTAATGAGTAAGACCAGTGTCAAGTAAATTTCGTTCAAAAAAGGAGCTGAGACAAGTGCCAGGTACCTCTGTTCAGCAGCATCAAGGAATGGGAACCTTCTGTAGAGCTGTGTGGGGATTTCAGAGGAATTTCATGAGGTTGATAAAGAAAATGGGGGGGGGGGGGGTATGGGTTAGTACTTAAGCAAAGAGGGTAGCTTTCATTACTTGAATCAGAAACACTGAGTGTTTTCTATTGTTCCAGTGGAAAAAAAATATTGTTATAGCTAAGATATGAAATCCTGTTAACCATATACTTCAGGAAATTGCAAAAATTAACATTTAAACTCAATTACAGCATATGGGAGTGCAAGTTCTTAGATTTAAATGATTCAGTAACAGAAGATAAAGAAGGCTGTACAAAAAAAAGAGGAGTGTCTAAATAAAAGAATGAGTGCCAATATTAAACTGCTTGAGTAGAAACCGTTAGTGAACAGGCAGTTATCAAGGCATCTATCTCTGTCTTAAGTTTATACCAGATGATACAGAGCTGGCAAAATAAAACACCGGTGATTTCTAGAGTTTCAGTAAGAAAACAGCAATAGTTTGTGCAATGGCAACCTCCTCTTCTGCCTTACTCTGGGAAACATAACAGTGCTTTTTTTTTTTTTTTACCTTCACTGAAACCTTGCTCAGAAACTACCAGAGCCACTAACTATCAGTTAACAAGATAGCAGCCACAGGGTCCCCGTCAAAGAGAAACTACAGTGTTGAACATAAATTAAAGGATACAAATAATATGTATTTGTCTGATTATATGTGAAAATATGAATTTCTTTCTGTAAATATATGCACAAGCATACATTTCAGAGAGCATGTTAACATGCTGTTCCCAAATCTGAGCATATAAAAAAAGACAAAAAATTTGAGGGTGATGTTTCCTGTTCTGTTTTCTTGTACCTTGTAGATAAGCCTGTTGATTCAAATGAGTGGGGCCTGAGTGACTCAGTGAAGGCTGGAAGGCTGCAGTAGTGCAGTAGTGTGATGCTTACATAAAACATTTTTTCATTATACCAATCAACTTTTATTACTGAACAAAATCAGTTCAGTTGCAAAAAGCATTTAGTGTGTCAGCAAAATAATTTTCTGTTAAGCCTTTAAGTTTTTCAAAGAAAGGGCAGTCAACTTGTTTCATGCCAGCAAATCAAAATGAAAAGCCATTACAATTTTGCAGCAGTTTCAAAGGCAAACTGCCATAAAAGATTTTAAGCAAAGTCCCTGAAATCTGGGGTTTTTTTGGTGTTGTTAAAAGAGACTTATATAAGAAGCATGAACTTATCAAACAGCAATATTCTTATGGACTGTAGAGCAGTGAGGACTCCAAAGACATTGGTGTAGCAAGTCTACTGTCAACTTCTAGATACATAAATGTTTGATTCTAAAGATTATGTGACAACAAAATTAAAATTTTGGATCCCTATTTCCAGAAGCAATGGACCATCAAGAATTAAAAGTAAATTCTTTTAACTGGCAACAGACTAAAGGTTGTAGAAAAGAGAGCAGTAGAGATAAGGTTTATCCTCTTCATTAGTATCACTCTGCTATGGACTGCTTTGCAAACTGCTGAGAAGCAATGTAGACAGCACACATGCTGTATGCTAAAATGCAACTCATTGCAAGATTACTCCGTACTGTGTACTAAAGTATGGTGCAGAGAAGCCCAGTGATGATAGGTGAGGCAGAGTCTCTGGGCAGTGATCCCTTCTTGTACAGGGATACTCACTCACACCCAGAACAGCACAGCAGCCTTAGGATCATACGCAACCAAATTAAAGGATGAAAGGATAATTTCTATCAGTAGAAATTATCAGTAGAACTTGGGCATGGTACTGTGCTAAAGAAACAAACCACTCCTTAAGCAGTCTTTCAACTGATGTTGCTCAATCCTGCAGTCCACTGTGGAAAGTTCACTTTCTGATGATTTTTCCAATTGGCTTAATTTGAGCTTTCCTCTACTGAACACTACTTGTCAACAGAAAGCTACTGCAACAATGACTAATGCAATTTCTCAATACAGAAAAGAGAAAGTTTGGGCCCAGATGACTCTGTATACAACACTGAGACGACAGTCTAGTGTAGCCAGTTTTTACACATAAAATTAGAAAAAATTGAAAGATATTAAAGTTCACTTGTCATGCATAAGGACTTGCTTTTGACCTGACAAAAATTTCCAAGCAAATTCAATATAGTACACAGTAGTACATAGAAGAGTGCTGTGTGAAAGTAGAATGGACAATTTTCTTCTGTGTAAGAAACCCCTGTGAAAGTCATGAGTAGGTGTTGGACTCTCAGCTGAACATTTGATAAACATTTAATCAATGAAGGTTAAAAGATGTAGAAAACTCTCTGTTGCTGGATGTATTGCTTTCTGTAGATTGATCTAGGATACTTTTTAATCACAGCTTACTCAGCTGTATAGAGGAATAACTGAGGAAGTAGTTCTGTTAGCTGTTATATAGAACAGTACCAGAAACACTAATAGACCCTCTGACATTCAGGTCCGTGAATTTCTGAAAGAGATCTTAAAATGTAAGAGTGGCATACTCATTTTTCTTTTCTATAGAGATAGGTTGTCCTGACCATGAAATCCACATAGTTTCGCTGTACCAGGAGCAGGGTTTATAATCCTCAGAGGGGAGGTAATGTTGGTAACAAGAATTGAAAGCACTGCATGGGATGAGATATGGCTGAAGAGACAATGCTCAGAAGGAATGCAGGCTGACAGAAAGGAGCCAAGAGGAAAAATTGGATTTGATGAGGCTGATGTGACACAAGGGAAACATAAGCAGCCAGGAAAGCCTTGTGGACCAAATGAAATTAATGTCACCAAGCAAGTCTAGGTACATAGCTCTCAGCATGCTGTGTGGGGCCTAAAAGATAAAATGAAAATGATGGGGGAACAAGAAAAGCAGTTTTTGTACGAGTAGGCTACTTCTAGAAGTACAATCACATGCAGAAAAAATAATAAGAAAAAAGAAAATCTGCCTACTGTTTGGCAGATTCACATGACCCACAATACAGATGAGCAAATTTGTGTCTCTGGACCGCTGTAGTTACTCTCTAAGGCAGTAAGTGTTTCAGTACCACTTGTGTGTTTTTTGAAAGAACTAGTCTGTGCACAGGCAGAGATTTGAATAATTTACAGTGGAATGTCATTAATCCTATCATTCCAGGACCTTATCAAAGTACAGATTAATGAGAGATCATATAATTTCAATGTGGTACTGTGAGAACAAGCAATCACTTTGGCCCTAAATTATTATATGTCCTTGGTGAGCATGAGCACTTCAACGAAAATGACTTTGGGTAACTTCATAGGAAAAGCAGCTTTTCAGCAGAGATCACAATGACTATTTTTTGGCTACAGTCATTTAGATCAATTAGTTCCACTGTATGAAATTTAAGAATAAACAAAGAAATAAATCTGACAACACTGTCCTCCTCAATGATATCCTGCCTTTTCAGGATTCTCTATTCCATGGACTAAAGAATTGAAAGTATGACTTGCATTTCTCCAAAGTCAGTGATAACACCTTGGTCTGAGAGAATCTGGCTCTTCTCACTCCACTCAAGCTGACTGGCGTGGCAGAGATGTTCCAAAATCACTGCAACAGAGGAGGGGTTAGAGCATAGCATAGAAATAGGTTGGTGCCAGCACATCCACCTCAACTGGGGCTACTCCCAATTCACAGGTAGTAACTGGATGTCTCATAATGCTGACTCCACCACTGCATAATAGCAAGTAAAGTATCAGGCACATGCAGACTCTGCTGTCTGGCAGGAAAAGAATCTGATTTTAGTAGACTTCATTAATGCTAACAACTCCACCTGTAAAAACACTGTAAATTCTACTGACTGCACAATTGTACTGTCTGAATAAAGTCTATATAGTACTATATATAGCTATATGCAATTAAAAAAATTGGTTGCTTGTGTTTACTCAGCCAGTTGAAGAACAGAAACAGACCCAATGAACTGACAACCTATGCATAGTATGCATAGTTTCTGAACGGGCCCTTTATATGTGCACTAGCTGCCAAGATGAAAGAAGGTAATCAGCATTCAAAAGAGTTTGCTTTGCTGTGCTGAGCTAATATTGACTACTGGATTGCAGACCTATGGTGAAAACCAACACATGAAAACAACTATTCTTCCATTTCAGCTTTATCCATGGGGTAGCACTAATACCATGCAGAAGTCAACGAAGGAGATAAAGTACAGACATCATGTTTTGGTGCAGGATCCAAATAATTCTGGCCTGCCCAGCCTGCTACTGTGACAAACCAGTATTCCTCTTTACATGTACAGAATTAATAAAATTAATTTTGCTAAAACTTCATCTCTACTAGATGATTGAAGCTAAAGCTCATCTGGTGACAACTTTAAAGAAAAACATTAAGAGTTGTATTTGGGGAGGTATATAAGAATGATGATTAATAACCTGATGACAGGGTTAACTAAAAAGGGAAACTTTCAAGCTTGTAAAACCAAAAATGTTCTGTTAACTCAGAAGTGGATTAGAGTGTTCAAAGTGCTTCAGGACTCGACACCATGTAAAGGCTGATTTATACTCCAGGCATCATAATGCCTACCTACTTCAGAATGACAAATAGCACCGTGCTGAGATCTCAATGGTAGCCCCAGAGCACTAACAGCAAATGTCTTCCATCTTAATAGCTGAGCCTCTGCAATTCTCCTCACTTAAAATTCTGAGCATTTAACTCTTCTCATTGCATCTAAATCCAGATACAGAAACCTTCAAATCAAACTATTTACCTCAAGTGAAATCTACCCTGAATAATTCATAAGCAGTAAGGAGGCTGAAAGTGAAGGTGCTGAAGAGTGTTTTAATGAAGTCTAGATTTTAAAATATAATGGTATAAAAGCTATTATGGATCTTTTCTAACCTTATAAGAAAGAATATTACTCTCTGTAACAGTGAAGGATCCCAATGAACAGAAAAAGAAACACAGTTTAGGTGTCTTGTTGTCAGTGACTGATGCTGCTAACAGAATCACACAGATTACTGCAGAGAAAGAGCTGCTATTTGAAGCAATTCCTGATGAAGGAGCTGAAGTGTTCAGATTGATTCTTATTCACCCAGCCCTGTGAAGGAGTATTGATCCTTAAAATAGCTATAATAAGCTGCAATTCAATTAGAATAAAGTATGGAAGTCAGGAAAATGTGCAGAAATGCAGGACTAGTGTTATGATGACACTTAGCTAACAAGAATTTTTGACTCTTAAAGACCAGGCAAAAAAATCACTTATTATGTCATTTCACTGTGAGGATTGAGGTTTTATATTTTCCTGTTTCAGCAAATCCTCTTTATAAGATTGATACTACTAAAATGCAGGGTTGATTTGTCTGGGATATCGGTGACAAGCCAGCCCTGTCATGAAATAGAATCTGCTTTATAAGCCAGTTGCTGACTTATTTTGAATTCAGTTCATCTTAACCACTTATCCACAAATGTGAAGAGGGGAGAGAGAGAGAGAGAGATTGTGAACTAAAAAAAAAAAAAAAAACCAGCCACAGCCTTACCTTTCAGAAACTCAGGGGAAATTGGTGTCCTGAACCAAAATCCTACATTGGTGGTAAATAATGAGCTCATTCCTCTGTGTTACAGATTAGCAACACAGGTGCACAGACAGTCTGATTACTTTAAACTAGTGGGAGCAATATTCAAATATTCAAATATTGTTGTGTAGGATCACATACTTGAGATGGTCTTTACAGCAATTTTCTTTTTTCCCCTGTTTTACACAACGGGAAAATATCATTTTTTCATAAAGCGGAGTGCTCAGTAAAAGTACGTTTCTACCTCAATTATGAGGGTATAAATCTTACTTTTAGAGAGTAGTACACTGTGATAAAAGTCTCTCAGAAACAGGCATTCTCCTAAAGAACACTAGTGAAGGTGTAGATATGTAGTATGGTTTACTACAAAGGCAAACCGGAGAATAATTTTTCAGTTTTGAAAAATTGCTGAGTGACTCAAGTACAAAGAAGCTAACACTTTTATATACATTCACAGTATTAATGCATGCAAGCTGTTCACTGATTAGTGTATTTTGAGGCTGAAATATATTCAGAAGTCTGCCTTATTATGGAGAAAAAGGATGGGTTTCTGCACGAGGCATCTCAGTCTTGGGACATTTAAAATGTTTTCAGATCAAAGATTTTCATAAGGCAAGTCACTTAAATTTTTCAGGTCTTATTTCCCCACCTTGTATATACTTTTCATAATCCTGAAAGGATAAGAAATCTTCCTAGACATTTGCTAACAGAGCATAGATACGTATGAGAAAAATTCACTTACCTCTCATGGTAAATAATGCTGTTCACAGACAAATATTTTAAACACAGAAAGACTGTGACATTGTTCAGAATCAGATACAAATAATGATCATTTGACAAAACATTCCTTTTAACTTTAAGGTGATCTTTTGTAATAATTCTTAATAGAGTTAGCTATGGCTTAACGTATTTATGTTATTTGCACTTTTACCCCCTACTTTTGAGACATTTGAATAGAATTAACATTACATACACAAAATTGAAATATGTCTCTGCTCCCTCTGCTGAGATAGTAGAAATTAGCTAGCAGTGCTAGGAAAAATGGCAAAAAGGAGTACTCTTTCTCAGGACTCCAGTGTAGAAAATGTAGTTGAATTCAGCTTGACTGAGGAATAACTGTGTAATGGGGATGCATCAAGAAGGCATCTGTCCCCAGATTGCCCATCAAAATCTGCAAGTCCCATGCCCATATATGCCAATGTAGACAAACTACCTGTTCATCCATGTCATTGCAGGTCAAGAAAAATGAATATCAGTGCTAACACCAAAAAGTTTCACTTCAAGAATCTGGTCTAAGCTTTGAAGTCTATCAAGCAGAGAACTAAATGTAATTCTGTGAAGTGGAAATAACTTGGACAGATGAGGAAGAACTGCATCTCATGTCTGGTGATTCTGCTATATTGAAGGAGTCACCATCTCCACCCTCCATGATTAACTCATGAGATAAAGGAAGTCCTAGCAGCAACCAAACCCAATGCTGAAAATTGTCCAAATACCACAAAGAGGGCAAAGGGATGCATTTGTGAATCTACCTTGCATTCTAGTAGGACATGGTCACTAACGTACCCTTTACAAACCAGTTCAAAAAATGCTCTGCCAAATGCTACTTTTGACTCCTTGCTGTCCAGTTTGTGACATAGAAAGTCCCCCTGAAGTGTTGCAAAGGGAGACCCCTGCCATGTCTTGCTCCGGGCAGAGAGGCAAGCATAACTCACCAATTCACTATGGTTTAAGGGCCAAGTTCAGCAAGTTACCTAAAAAGACCTGTGTTAATTTTTCTGCCTGTTAGCTTTCAGCGTGTACTGTTTTTTTATCGTACTGTTTTAGTGTAGATAGCAGAATTAAAGATTGCTTGTTGGTCACAGTTCACCTTCATTGATAATGCTGCAAGTGAATGTTGAATTATATTTCAAGGTTTGGCTTCTGCATCTTCAGTCCATGTTATTAAACACACAAATATAATGAATGAGAAGTAACTTTAGAAAATTTCAATTAAATCACCATCATAGAAGAACTGATAGTCTCAAATAATCTGTGCAATAGGTACAAAATCCACATTTCTCCCTAGTTATTGCAGACATTTCACATCAGTATATTAAATAACAATTACCTTTCTGTGGATATCTAGTTTATCAGTGTGTTTTGCCTGTAGTCAGTGTGAATAAGCCCAGGAGTTAGTTTTACTAACTTTACACCCCTTGTTTATGGAAACTGGCTCTCAAACTGCTCTTCCACATGGTGACACTTTTGCAACTGCAGCCACACTTTAAGCAAACTACAGAAGGCATCTGCTGAGCTTCACATGAATACACAAGGAACAGTATGGCAGGGTAACAGTAGTTTTGTGCCAATTCACTGGCACAGACTGTCTTAATGGCTAGAAAAAATCAAGAAAGCATGCAAAAATCCTATTCCAGGTTCAATAAGGCAAAGCAAACATCACCACCTGAAAGGATTAGAATACGAAATGAAATTACCTTAGAAACAAAGACTGCTTTCAAGCGGATAACAGTATAATCCATTTATGAAAGTGCTGCTACACAAAGTACCTTCCCCTTCTGAAACATTCCTCCTTCTCCCCCCCAGGGCTTCACATGAATGAGTCATGTGCTGTAAAACCCTTCAGGGCAGAAATCTTCTAGCCATACATGGAGGTAAGTAATTCAAGGGAAGAAATGTTAATTTATTTGCTCTGATTTCCTGCAAATCTGTGAGGATTTAAAATAGACCAAGGCCTGAACTCCCACTCTCTTGATCTTAGGGCTGCCATCATGAAACAAATTTATTTCTAGGCTTTTTAGGAATTATTTCATCTTTTATTGATCCACAGTAAAACATAATGCTTAAATATTACAGTCACTGTGTATTTCACGGTTTAGAAGATTTAAACCCATACAGATATATAGATAAAAATTTAGTCTAATCAGCTGTCATTTCAGAAGATCCATAGCAACTCTTTTTCTAATTGTGTATGGGGAAAACTGAGATTCACTGGGAAACCACTGACTTTGTGATGCATTAAAGTGAACTGGCAATTCTTCTAATGTAAAACTGTATGTATGTTTTACCTTCTTAGTTTTTATTGCTCATTATGGACTCAAATAAATTATGCATGATTAGTGCAAAACTTCTTAAATACAGTATCACTGAAAACTTGAGATTACAGGTGTTGCCAATTGTATAATTTTCATGGTGATCTGTGTCATTAATGCATTCACCTTGTTCATCTGTATGCATGATCTTTGGGATTTGGCAAAATGAAAACTTTTGATATGATAAATTTTGAAATAGAAAACCCTTATAATCATGGAAATAGATCAGTACAAAAAAAAAATAAAAATCCCATTTGCTTGTCAATCCATTGATGAGAAGATCTGTAAAGATTAATTTTTTGTCCCTTGTAATGTTTTTTCACCTTTTAAGCTTCAGGTGTACCCTAAATTTGTAAAGGGTACTCCTTGGTCTTTGTCTCTTCAATTCCTACATAGTAAAAATTATTCATCAGTACTGGAAAAAATAGTGTTCAGTGGGAGGGGAGGAGTTAAGATGAAATGTTGGACAGACAGGATATAGAAAATTTCCCTTTCACTTCCTTGCAGAATACACTATGTTTTCCAATCAAAATATGACTATTATAATCAAAATTATTGTGTTATGGTTGTGTGAAGAAGGTTTATATGCAATTTCTACTTTTACCATCTTATGTTTGCTCATTTATTACTCTTTCCAGTCTTTTATATCATATTTCAAGTTACGTGTTAAACAGAATTCACCTAGAACTGCCAATATTGTCAATTCCGTCACCTCTATGTAAGGCTTTAAATCAAAACAGAGACTTCTTTCTTCATTCTTAAGTTTAAATAATTTAAATAGTTTTAAGAATAAATATTAAGTGATAATTATTATTGTAATACATATTAAACTATTAAACTCCAAAGTTTAATAGTTTAAATAAAAACCTGCTAACTGAAATAAACATCACCTTTACCTCTCGTCTACAAAAGATGTAGCTATTTTGTAAGTCTGTCTTTGCATGCTAAACAGTTTCAGAGCTTGTTTTCTGTTTTCAAACATGGTGAATTTGAAACCACACATCATCGTATAAGGCAATCCTTGTAGTAAGAATTTTATAATGTCAGTCAGAATTTTTGTCCAGTAAATATCAGCATTTATTGAAACCTAATCCGTGACATTTCATTGGGAAGAGGGAACATTTTCATGGTTTTTATATCCCATCAGTTTTTCTAGCTTCAGAATTATTTGAAGAGTGCTTTAGAATGATTTTTTTTATTTTCACTTCCTATTCCTCTTCTCATAGATCTTATATTTTTATTGTGTTTTTGAAAGTAGCTGTCCTCAAACTGGTCACCTAAATATATTGCAGACCTTTCTATGCCTCCAGCAAGAAAAATGGCAAGTTATGAGGATAGCACGCTCCCCACTTATTTCTGTCTCCTTCAGTGTATTTGTAAGGAAGCTCAGAGACAATCAATGACAAGCCATTGCTTGCAGTCTGATCCTATCTGCTTTTCTGGAGAGGAAAGCTGAGGTGGCAAATAACAGTTGCAGAGCAAGATTTCACTTTCAGGAGAAGGATCATGAGAAAGCAGTTGTTGAAAGATGTAAAACCAAAGATGGCTAGCAATTGAAGTTGTGATTTGCATTATTAGCAGTATTGCAGATAATAACTGAATACTTGTTCACCTGAGTGCAGGTGCTGACTGACATGCAAACTGAAGGCAAAAGTCACTCTTAAGACCAAAATCCTGGCTACTTTTTGTTTTACCAGTGCTGCAGCCATGAATTTTGTGTACTTTTAGGCTGATCCTATACTTCTAAAAGGGCACAGCTTGACTCTGAGAGACTTATTTTAAAAAAGAGTAAGAAACTTGTCAAAAAAAGGGTTGTTAATATAAAGTTTGGAGTTCCAAGGATGAAAATAGTAAAGAATTTTCTTTCCTGGGAGACTTATTTTAAAAGAGAGTAAGAAACTTGTCAAACAAGGCATGTTAATATAATGCTTGGAGTTCCACAGATGAAAATAGTAAAGAATTTGCTTTTCTGGTTTCTTTTTCTTCAATATAGACTAAAGAAATTAAAATTTTTACCTTCAGAAACAGTGGGATACTTCTCATCAAGTTCAATAGTGCTATAATTTTATTGAATATTTCTTCATGTTTCTTGCAATATTTCTTCTCCATTCATATATGCACAGCTCTCAAACATGCATCACATCTGATGTAGCAGGAAAAATTGCATGGAAAACTTAGGAAGTTTATAAGAAGGTATTTCTTCAACTAGAAAACTCAATAGCCTTAAAAGAACCTTGATTTAAAGTGCAAAGTATGGAACTACGTGAATTTCTCTCTTATATAACTTAAAAATACCCCTTTGTGACTGCCAGGTCTTACAAACTGAGGCCCATCAACAAAGACTGCTGATTACAAAATTCTCTGTGTGGTGCATTCTATGCTCTTTTTGCATCGTGAGATTAATTTATAACTGTTAGATCCCCTGAACTTCAGCTGGAACAGCTTTCACAAAAAGTCATGATCATTGAAAATACTGTTCTATTTTTTTTTTTTTAAAGTCATTTAAGCCAGATAATATGGAAACTTTTATAATCCTGTTCATATAATAGCAGCTTCCAGACATCAATTAGTCAGTTTATCCCTACAACCAAAATAATGAAGGAGGTTTTTATTCAGTAACATCCTTAGTTACTCTAGTTCCTGGCAAGTTCCTTAAACCACTAATCACAGCTACTTAAGTTCTGCTTTTTGCGTTCCACTCTTATCCTTCTACATTCTGCCTATCCATGAGGCAACTGCTACAGAAATTACAAATGTTCAAATAAATACACATATATTTGAATACACTCATATATATTTATATACCTATACACAGATTTGTGTATCTTTCCAAGCTGCTGACAGAACACATTTCATTATGCAGATTTTCCCAAAGCTTTCCTTTTTCTGGCTGGGAATACGAGAAAGAAGGACTGATGGGATAAAGTGAAGGAGGAATAGACTAGCAATGAAAATTCTGCAGTGTAGTGAGACATATCACAGTAAGAAAGGCTAAAAGCATGAGAATAAAACCCTCTACAGCATTTGTAGATTGTTACCTGATGCACAAAACTATACGTTCTTTCTCACAATTCTTCACTGTATGAGCCATACTGGTATCCATCCCACAGGATGCTGACCTTACTCCTTTTCGGTCATATAGCTCGCAGTTGCTTCTCAGCCATCTTATTCAGGCTGCATGTAGGAGGGGAAAAAAAAAAAAGACTTTTTTTTTTTTTTTTTCCACTTTATTATGTATCATCTTAGAGCAAATTGAATTCTTCAGACTGCTGGTGACTCCTTGGAGTTACTTAAACAGTTATATTCTACCAAATCCTTCTCCTTCTTTAAAGAAGTAGACACTAGAACTAGTAAGTAGAGATAACTATATATCATGTTTCTGTGTACTTTTTTATTATTTTCTCCCAATAAAATCATTGTTATTGCAAGTGCAGACCAAAATTTAGTGCTGCATAATGGAAGATAAATTGAAGAAGCTATATAGCAGCTGATGAACAAAGTTGGGCATTTACAAATGAAGATAATATATGCTGTTTGCACAGTATGAGTGTAATTTTTTACATGAACCACCTAACTAGATCTGAATAATATAATATCTAAGTGGTCATCAACACAGAATTTTAAGCATAAACAGGATACTGCAGTCCAGTCACCAAACATGAATGGAATTGGAAAAGGTTGCCAATGACAATGATACACAGATTTTGTTATATTTCATAATGGTTAAAATGATACATACCCAAGAATAAATCTAATTAACAAATAGAAACAGGAAAAGTATTGAAGAATCATTACCTAGCACCCTAAAGTTTAAAAAAATCCCAATGCAGGCTTATTATATAAATTAAACATAAGTCATAGATCCTGAGCCTAATTTTGCTAATATTAGGGAAAAATTAGAAGTAATTAAACCAAAAATCTATTCACCTAATGAAAATTGTATTCACTCAAAGTTTTTCAAAATCAATTCCATGAATTTTTAAAGATCAGAAAGCCATTTGGATGAATTCAAATTCATCCAAAAAAAGTTTTTGCTTTAAAGTCTTTATACTGTGGTGAGACGGAAAGACTCAGATAAAAAATCTTAAAATTTTTAACCTTTAATTAGCCAGAGTTGCTGTTGTTTAAGTCTCAAGGAAGAGGTGCACAATATTTTGTCCTTTCATATGCACCCATCTATCTAAATATGTGAAAATTTAGAAAGTTAGGCATTGTTTCAAGTGGATCAAGGGTCTTCAAACGTTGTGCTATTTTTGTTCTGTTGTCTTTCTCTTTGGAAAGCAAAACATGCACTGAGCACACTGCTACTTATTCTCCATAAATTTCAAAAATATCTATACAGAGAAAGTCTTTGCTAAACATTATAATGGCAATGTATTCATTCAATATATTTCTGATTAAAATTAATTCTGAACTATATTATCTGTTTTAAGTCCATCATTTGTCTTACTATTCACCGAAGTGAATACTTTGTATTTTCTGAATATCTGACCTAGTTTCATTGATCTCAATTTTCTCTTCATAATGCACACAGGAAAGCACATCACCAAATGAAAGGGAACTCTGATAATCTACAGTTAACAAAAGTGAAATACCTGGCCCATTTTTTTAGACAGGTAAAGTGTTTGTTCTTCTCTATAGCCCTATATTCAGCAGCAGACTGAACCTGTACATACTTGTATAATGATTTGTGCTATTCAAGTGTTTCAAAAAGATAAAATAGTTTTCTCTAAGAATGACTTTGATTCAGCAACAGAATGCTACATGTTAATATTCCATGAGAAGATGGTTAGGTGGAATTGATTAAAATATATATCCAACTCTGCTTTATGTAAATCTTTTAAAAATAGGTTTTACATTCCTGAAGTAACTACATAATATTAAAAAGGTGTTTAGAAATTCTGCCCAAAGTAGCATAGGTCAAGTGCTTCTGCCCTAGTCACACATACAAAAATATTATATTTTTAACTAACTGAAACATTGGAAATGCCAACATAGTACATTTTATAAGCATCTAGACCATTGATATAGAAGTAAGGAGAGTGTTTTGTGAAAATGCCAGTGCTCTCTCAAAGGGCTAAAGTACTGGCCCTGATCCCTTAGCTAATTGGAATGCTTAAAACTTTGTATTGCCAAGAAAGTGAGTGATGATATTTTACCTATGATAAAAATGACATCTACATATGTATATGTACATGTGTGCACAGGTGTGTATGCATGTGATGGCACATAAAATAGATTTTTCAGGTGAAAGCTTCTATTCCAACTACAACACATTATAATTTCCTGGGCCTTTGAAAGCAGTAGTGTACTCAGTTCCACTGTATTGAGCTACAGTACACTGTGGTTTGTTTGTTTGTTTTTAATTGCTACTAAAGAAGAATAACCAAAACTATTAAAAAAACCCAAAAAAAACCCTAAGGAATTCATTAAGGTAAGGTATATTGATTTCCAATTTAAATTGTTGTTTAACAATGGGAATTTAAATTCATGCTATAAAATATAGACCTAACATGATGAAGGCACATAACAAGTTAATCCTTGGGCACATACAAGTCCTGTGTGATGCTTTTGGAGCTCGTTAGAAACAAAACAGCTGAGTTCCAAAGGCAACTCTTCTCTGATCAGGTACAGCTCTGTGGAGAAGGTACAGCTCTGTGCCTGAGCCCATGGACCCCCTTCAGGTTTGCCTGCTGCAGAGAGCAGAGCAACATTTGCATGTCCAGCACCATCACAAAGAGCTACCCAAACTATGGCAGGAAATCAGAGAAGCTCACCACTACTATGTCAACCCTGAAGCTGAATCAACAAGAGAAGGGATCCACCAGAAAAGCCTATTTCACAAACACTGGCATTTCAGGCACTGGAATTTGCACAGGGTAGACACTGGAACCCAGGGAGTGTTCAAAAAGCATGAGGATGTGACACTTGTGGATATGGTTTAGGGATGAACACAGTGGTGATGGGTTAACAGTTGAACTCGATGATCTTAGAGATTTTTTCCAACCTAAATGATTCTGTTATTCTATGACTGCAGTAAGGTCAAACTGCTTTGTAGCTGAATAGTGCATCTTGTACATGTTCAGCTCAAAGCTTAACGTGAAAATCTTGTAAGTTCTGTTGTAATTATATAAAAGCTATCTGAGATCTAAAATTATAAGAAGTTAAATGTGTGTGAAGTTAAAAATTGGGATATGTACATTTCCTTGAATTTAGAGCTATAAAAGTGTTTTAAGATAAAATAAGACCTGGCATAACACTCAAGTTATCGTATTTTTCAATTTATCATAAGATTTAATTTATTGTGCTGATGCTAGATTTTGTGTTCTTAAACAATTTATGAGTCAGAGGAGAGGCCAGGCACAAAATCTTCAGTAAATTATGGATAAATTGTTGGACCAGAATTGAATCTCTCTATCCTTCTGTTTGAACTTCTGGTTTTGGAATTTTATTTCAATATATTGAATAATGTTTAATTTAAAAAGTTAAAAAAGAATTCATAAGAACTGGAGAGATGACCAAGGATTTCCTTTGGACAACATCCAAACATGACAGAAAATAAGAGCCCTTACCTGTTAATATTTAAGACTGACCTTTATTAAAATAAATTTCATTTTCATCAATGACCTCATGCAGAACTCTAATTCCTCATGAATGAATGACACAGGCACTTGTGGAAATAATTAATTGGAACAGAACTTGCATCTTATTCATGATGGTGCTGAAAGTGTTGCAGAAACTGTCACTTCAAGTTTGTAAACTGCCAATCTAGATCAAGTCTTTTAAAAATTACAATAAAAAAATTAATGCTGTTTTATAATTAAGATCTTAGAACTACCAGTGGTAAGACCCTTGCAGAAAACTGCTTCAGTAAAAGTCTATTAAAAAAAGACATGCTGTAGGAACTATTTTTTTCCCACTGACATCACATGAACAATTTTTGCTGTGTTGTCTAGTTAGGTAGAAAATCCTAAAATAATCCTTCCCCCCCCTCCCTTTTTTTTTTTTCCCCCTCAGGAAAAAAACCCAAAGTCTTACAAATTTTTTTTTTAGTGAATAATTTGAAAGATACTTTCTCCCCATATTGTAGAAACATTTTTCATACATGTAAATTTTACTAGCTCGGCATAGACTATTCATAGGAGCTAACTCTGTGTGTATTCAGTTAGTTGTTGCTTATCATGCATTCTTATCACACATTCTCAAAATTAGTCTTACCAGTCCCTACCCCACCCCAAAAGACCCCCAACAAAAAAAAAAACAAACAAAAAAACCCACTAAATAAACACCAAAAAGTCCCCCCCAAAACACCCTGCAAAATAACCTGCAATAACTGGAAATTCTCATTATGTGAAATGTCATTCTTTTATATCAGAAGGTCTTTTTTGTTGTTCCAGAGTGTGTTCACACCTTTTAAATTAGACAGTTGTAGGAACTGCTTTGGTTCCAAAGGTTTAAACTTTGTTAATCTTTATGCAATAGAGAGTAGTGTTCTTAGGGTATGTTTCTAAAATCTTAATGTTTTGAAGAAAAGTATTGCAAGCTCTTAGCAAACTGGTCCTGGTTTTCAGCTACAGTTTTGAAGACCTTCCTAAACTCTTAATGCCAAAACCACAGCCAGACTAGAATCAAGAACCCAACATTATCTCCCTAAATGAAATATTTTTCATGATTACTGAATTGCTTTAATATTCACATTTCTGAATATATTCTGACTAAACAATTATCTTATGCAACAAATAGTTATCCAGTGGAAATCATACAGGTCAGAAGCAGAAGAATGCATACTGTTAGAGACCCCAACGCCTAAAGCTTCCTATGTATGAGGTCCAAAGGACAAAAAAATTATACCAGTTTTAGTAAGGCTGTAATTATCTGTTAATATAATCTGTAAAGGGTTTTGCAGTAAAACAAAAAATTTAAGCTGCTTATATTAGTAAACAAGCATTTAGAGTATCATTACGAGTCCAACAAGAGCAGAAAGACAGAGAGGAGTTAACAAAAATGTTCACGAGAATGTCAAATATCAACAGACAACAAATATTAGTAATATATGGGGGTTTGTCAGGTCAATAACACTAGAGGCAAATTTTTAGCCAACGGCACTATGATAAATCCTGCATCAGCTGAAGACCTGTTCATGGAACTGCAATGGATAGCCGTCAGTCCTAAGAGACCATAGTGCTTTGTGCCCTGAGCTACATGTGGTCAGAACTACGTCTGACTGCAGCAGCAAGCCATTTCTCCTCAACACTACTAATGAGATGTGTCCCTTCCAAAAACTGGCCATATTCCCTTGTTTCAAGCGACTGAAACTGCTGTGCTCACAAAAATGCTTTCAGGAAGCCAAAGAGGTGGGCATTCTTTCCTGCCATGATTGTCTTGAAAAGTTTCTAAAGTTCCCTTAAAACCACTCTTTTTTCTAGTCATGCCTTTCCTCAGAAACAGCATTATAACATGGTCTATTGAATTAGCATAACTGAATATAGAGATTCAGACATGTTGTACAGCCTGCTTTTCCATTCAGGCATTTTAGATGATATTTTTCAATATTAAGAGTAACAAAAGAGTATTGAAAAGCATATCAGCAGTATATGCTTATGTTCTCAGAATGACTAAGTTATCAAAAATATAAATAACCTCTCGTATTAATTTAGTGTTCAAGACTATCTGAAAGTTGACAGAACTCAATGGAAAAACATTAGCACAAATGGGTCTTGGACCAGGCACTGAAGATCAAGTGAATTGTGTAAGAGGTAACATGCAAGGGAAAAAAAAAAAAAGAAAAAAATTACATGAAAATGTATGTTCAACATTTGAATTTTATAATGACTAGTTATGAACCACTTCTGGAGGTTATTGGTAAGGAAAAGGAGAAAGCAGAAAAGTTTATAGAACTACTTGACTTCAAACAAGCACTTATTCTTTTCCTGCACTTTATGTTAACTAATTTTCTCAAAAAAGCCCCTTTGTTTAAAAACAAACCAAAAACATTAACAAATTTTAAAAACCTTGCTCTAATTTTTATGTTTCCACATTTACATGTGTCCAGTTCTGTAAAATCTCATTTTGGAATCCTCATGTCCTAATAGCTGGGGTTGTTACTATGCTTTTTAGACACTACCTAGAAACAAAGTGTTGGTAGAATATTATACGCAGGTTATTTGTGTACTAGCTAGGGGAAAACAATTAAAAAAATGAGAGAGACTGAGTAGTAAAAGAGGTGTTAAAGGCTACTATTATGGACTGTTGAAGTCTATGTTTCCTGATTAAACTGCAGAAGAGATAAGTCAACATGTATGAGTAAGTATTCCCAATGTGACACTGAAATCGGCTAAGCACCATGTTGTGTTTTCCCTTGAAAAATTCCTCTTGATTATGCTTGTTCTGAGGCAAGGACTGAGGGATGAGCAAGCAGGGACCATCCGAGAAAAGTCTTTTTACAACAAGTCACTATATTTGCTGTACTGATATTGAGTCTTTCGGCACCTCTGCTTTAGGGAGACTTCTTCATTTTAGACTACCAACTTTACTGAGTTATGTTTTTAATTCAGCTCCAGCGGTAGTTCATATTTAATAAGAATTCCTGGAAAGTACTTATGTCTGTAGTCAGACATATTCAGCTCTCCTTCTTATTACTATTGTTCTCATATTTCTCCTAATATATTACTTTTTTGCCAAAAGCCTTGCAACTAATAAGACAAACATCCACATCTCGTGGAAAAATAAAGGAGAAGGCATCCATACTCCCTTGTATTTGAGCACCTTGAAGCTCTGGAGTACCAACTTACCTACTATCATTATTTTTATAAAATTTTATTTTATAAAGCGGCCGTGGAAGCTGTCAGTAATGAAAGAAGTGTCAGTAATGACAACACTGCTGCCAGATTAAGACACAGGCCCATATCCCTAGACATCACTGTTTTTCATTTTCCTAGGCAGAATGCTCAACTCTGTTAGGTTCAATTTTTGTTGGCTCCTTTTGAGTCAGAGGTTAGAACTACAGAACTACAGGTGTTAAGAGCCTTACCTATTATTATCTCTAATGATGCTACCACCCTCTGTCACAAGTTACTAATTCGTAATAACACCAGTATCAGTTACATCCAGATTTCAGACTACTGATCTTAAAAAAGATTCCTCTTATAATTATTGCTAAGAAAAACGGTTGCATATTGACTTTATGTAATGCCTCAGTTGTCTAGGTATTTCATAATCTTTTTAGAGAATAATTTTTCTATTGTCTTGCCTAGCTTTCATTTGAACTAGTACTTGATTGCAACTTCTTTCCATTCCTAATTGAAAAAGTAATACCAGCATCACAGAACTTCAGAATTACTCAGGAGGAAAAAAGTATTCTTGTCCTCATTAAAGAAGGCCAAGGATATTCAATTATATTCAAGTATTAAATTTGGAGAGGGGAGTGTTGTGGGGAGTTTTGGTTGGTTTCGTTTGTTAGTTTTGTTAAATAAAGGCATGGACAGTAATTTACTTTCTCCTGAAAACTCCAAAGCTATCTGTCTGCAAAACTAGAAATTACTTGTTGTCCCATATGTGTCAAAAAACTCTATAAAAACAGTTTGGCCAATATTAGATGAAATTACTCTGAAGGTCAAACACATTTTTCAAATAAAAATCTCCCTTTCCTAGAAAATAAGTAAAATAAACTTTTCACCACACTTTCAAAACATTTTGAACAAAATATAATCCAACTAAATCTTCAGAAAGCCTTGAAACCTGCCATCTGAAACTGAAATTCTCTAAATGGTCTCCATCCAAAGTTAATTGCTTGTGCGATTAGTAAGAGTCATTTAAACTCAGTGACTTTAAAATATCTACTCCTCAAATCCTCAAAATAAATCCACATTGTGCTGATATTAAATAATGGCTTAGGGCTCCTAACCACAGGTAAAAATACCAGAACAACTAACTCCCAAAAACATACAGGATTACTTTATAGTCTGAAATTACTGGACAATAGGCATGACTAGTAGAGGCTGACAAAGCAGGCTCAACCATGCTGAGATCACAGCCAAGACAGAAGGGACTAAAATATCTTCAGTGATGTAGAACTTGGACTTTGGTTCATCTCTTTGTCATTTGTTCTGTGTACAAAACTTTTTAAAACATCAACAATTTGGTTATGTCAAAGTGGTTTTCATTTAGTGAAATTATCTTTGATCTTTCTGACGGATTATTTTTCCGCGCTAACACATGGAATTTTTTTTTTTTTTTTTTTTTTTTTTTATTTCAATCTCTATTTGATACTGCTAGCACGAACTTGAAAACTTCCGGTTCCTATTTGATATGTATTGGAGTTGCATATCCTTTTCACTTTGTGTGTCTTGATCTGATTTATCAGAATTTTAGTAGCAATGTAATGATGCAAAAAAATATATTCCCTTCTGTTTTCTCTACCACTTGCCAAATTTCAGATGATTGTCTCATAGAAGTTTTTAAAACTGGATGAGAATTATCTGGAGAAGGGCAAGGTTCAGGATGGGACCCTGACAATGGGGCAGGATCCCTGCACAAACACATAGGAAGGACAGCTGGTGAGGAGTGTCTGCTCCCCATAGCCAGGGCTAGAACTGTCCTGCTCCCCAGGACCTCACAAAGTCCACCCATGCTGAGCTCCCAGCTGTCTGTGTCCTCACTAGCTAATGTGTTGTTACTTCAGCTCTCCTGTCATTCCCCCAGCAACAGCAACAGGCACATAAGCATATCCTGAATGCAAGAGGAGGGAGAACAGATGGATGCAGACAGGGGAGTGCAAGGAAACTGTGGGACCATGTTGGCTGTAGTCACAACATATCACTAGCCTAACTGTGGACACAATCCCTGCAGGCATTTGAGCAAAGAGGAGGTAAGGGGGGATTTCAAGGCAATCATGAAGTACCCAACAGCAGATTTCTCTTCTTGAGCATGAGGGATGGTGCAAGAGAAAGGATGGTTTGCTGCAACACGTAGCAGGATGCTGACATCAGTAGTCACCTAGGAGCAAGAGTGAGGCATTTGACACCAAATGGGAAGCAAGCAGAGGAGTGATATTATGAAGGGCCTTGGAAGCAGAGACGATTTAACATCTGATGCAGCAAAGGAAAAACAATATTGTCAGGCTGACTGGCTAGCAAAATGTTTTTTGAAGCTGCAATGTTTATGCATATCAACATAGCTACCACATTTGGTTAAGACCATCAGAACAGAAAGGTTTCACTTTTTTCCTGCATTCAAATTAATTTCAAAAAACCTCTGCATTTTTCATAAAATAGAAGCATTGTAATATAAATAAAAATAAGGTTGTCTAATTAAAAAAAAAAAAGCAACCACAAATTTTTGACTGGTTATATTTCAGTGCATAATACCACCCTTAGTTCTAACAGTATTACCAGTGGAACAGGCTGAAATAGTAATTTCCAACAGAAAAAAATATGTTGGAAGACAACCAAACCTATGACGGATGTAGGCAGGCACAAATCCATTTAAGTCAGTAGTGCAGTATTCGTGTCTGTCAACTACAATAGTCTCCCTTGATATTTCATGAAGCTTATGACAAACAAATTACAATATGGAAAAAAAGCAAAACTTGCTATGTACCACGCTGAGATATAGATATGGCACAAGGATTACTTATCAAAACATGCCTGTTCCACTCCATACAACTTCAGTCAGATAAGAACTCACAGGAAAAGCTATACTAAGGTAATGCAAACATAAAATACAAAGATTTTGAAAAAGTTAAATGCTAAAGAACACTCTAAACAACAGATTATTACACCCTCTATTTAAAGTGCCACTCATAGCACTCATTTTAACCCTCAATTACCTCAAACTAGATATTTGCAATTCAGATACCTGCAAGAAAGGTTAGAATACTCTCTCAAAGGCTATTAAGTGCTAATTAAGTAGCTTTACAAATTATATTTGTCCTCTTACTATCTAAAATGGTTTTAAGATCTTTTTTTCTATCTACCTTCAGTAACCTACCTTCTATTTAATGTAGATAATTGCTAAATAAGAAAGAAACAATTGTTTCTTTATGAGAAAGAATTTTGTATAGTGAGCAAGCTGTTCTGAAACGTCATGTAATACAGAGGAGCTAAATTACTTAGCCATTTTTGCTAGAATAAAGTTCCACATGAACACAGGAGAAAATTAACTAATTGCCTTATTTTCCTGGTCTTCTATAGAGTATAATTACGAGCAAGATTGGCTTGGCTTCCCAACCACTTCCATGGATGACCTCAATTTAGCATTTTCAGATCTTTTCCAGAAAGATACATTCAATATTGACAGGTTGTTTTTCTTCTCCCTTGATTTTTCAGAAGCCAATGCAAGCAAAGTTTAATTTTAGAGAATAAAAAGAGCAGTTGAGTAATTACTTCCAAACAGGAAGATAGTTTGAGTCTCCTATGAATTGTCCCCATCACACTGCAGAAGATGGCAAATTTGTCTCGCTTTTGGAACACTTTCATCTTATTTTCTATAATACTAAAAAGTGCATAATACTAACAAACAAACAAACAAATAAACAACAAAGTTAAGAAAGCCTCATGAGATACATAGTATCACCATTTGTAAATACATAAATTTGGATTCAAAATAGTTTATAGTCTCTTCCTTGACTAAAGGGGAGGATTCACAGCTCCAAAGAAGGGTCAGGAACTGCCTCATGTAGAAGGTAGTCACAGGGTTGTCTTTGAAAATCCAAAGAGCCCACATCTCATGTTAAAACTCCTCCTATATTTATTTCAATAAACAGACTTTGGAATCCACAGTGTTGATGAGAAAAAGAAAAAAAAAATCAAACCAGTCAGCTATTTAATTTTTGTTTTCACGTTTGCACATTTTCACATTTTCAAGAGAGGAACAGCAACTTTTTCATGGATATCTATACGAAAGAGTAAGTCAATTAAAATTTGTCCATTGCAGTAATATACCGCTGAATGCATTCATAGAAATACTCATAAACTTGCCATGTTATAGTTTAAGAGGTTAAAAATCTGAGTGACTTCATACAATTTTTCACTGAAGAATAACTTGATGTCACTTTAAGGTTGCTGAACAGCACCTGAGAAGCTCAATTCATATAGTTCATATAGCATATTATGTCAAATATTTTATACACTCTATTAGTATATGCAGCTTTTAGGACTTAATGACTGGCAGATAGTTTTGTTCTGGAGATCTGATTCAACATCATAAGGACTGCAAAGCACCAGTGAAGCTGAAGAATAATCTATTTACTGCTTTGTAATGCTCCCAGGCATGGAGGTAGATGTATAAATATAATCAGTTCCACAGATCTATCAAATCAGGTGATTAGACAAAATTCTGAAGCAATTAGAAGCAAAGAAATGGTATAATTTGAGACCAAGAGAAGTTAGAAGCCCTTGGGAAGATGTAACGACATTAAGAATTTATAAGCTTTGGAAGCACCATTCAGATATACATTGTATTTCATTATAATCACAGTAAGTGTACTTTCACACTACCCTTAATATAGTGTGATGTATGTATTAAAGCATACTCTTGCAAGAGAACAGCTAATATATTAGTCCAGTATAGAGTGTTCAGGAGCATAAGATTGATACCAAGTTTTCATGTTTTTACAACAGACTCTGGCAATAAAGTGGTAGAAATTATTGAAATTTCCAATCATTATTTTCAGTGGTTTAGCAGAATTCAAAAATCTCTTCTCTGATACTTATCTCAAACAAAAAATATCACCTAGAAATTAAAGAAGTAAAGATTCTGTTGTGAAAACATCTAGAAATTAAACACCACTACCTTTAAAAATAAACACAAAATTTTGTGTGAGACATTGCATTAGAAAACTAGTTAATGAAGTAATATCAGAAGTGTGGAAAGAGCAGAATATATATTAACTGTAGCATCTCAATACCCCACTCTGCCTTCTGATTAGGGCAGGGCAAGCTAATCTTCAGTCATCCCTTGAAAACAGTACTCCCAAGGGTCCTCCTGAACAAATGTAGCAGGCACACAATATTTATGATTTTATATTACCTAATGCAGGCAAGGAAATGGATCCTTACCTCACTTAAACCAAACTTTTCTACTGCTGTATCCAACATTTTTTTCCGTATTATTTCATTCCTGAAGGTTTCCTAGATACTCAGACTCTATTAGAAAAGACTAACACAAATCTGACCTCTGAAGTTTTAAGAGAAGTCTGAGTCTTTCCTATCTGAGAAGTAATACAGGTAGGACACCTCCAGAACCCAGTTTCTCTTTCAATATACTGACAACCTTGTGGAATTGAGGAAATGTGTATAACCTTAAGGATCAAAACTATTCTAGCACATCCTTCCTTCCTTCCTGGTAGAAGAGATCATATGAAAGCCTTGCAGCAGATTTTCTCTTCCTGATCATTCAGCCACTTGTTGCCTCTCCTGGAGGACATCAAATTTTTCTGTAGTGGAGCTCCTACGTTTTCTCAGCATCCTGTAAAAATCCCTCAGGACATAACTCTGGTAGTAGATGCATTTCTAGTGACTGTGGCATGGCTTCCACCTGTTGTCAGTGGCTGCCAAACTAGCATGACTCAGTTAGGAAAGACAGCTTAGAGGCTCTGACACTCTGGACCTCATTTAATATTGTGATTTCACTGAACCAAGGTTTTTACTTTCCCAGTAATCTAAGGCATTAAAAATAATCACAGAAGTGTCCATGATTTGTACAAAGAAGTTCTCTAAATATGGAAAGCTGGAGATCTTATACTTAGCAATGATTGGCAAATACTTTAGGGAAGTGAGCACAGCATAGTGAGAACACCACTGGAAATAGAGTAAAAAGAAAGAACATTTTTTGACTGTTAAATGTGGTGAACCCATTCTGAACTTTGATAGAACCTATATATGAAACATATGTATACATACGAAGATTTGTTACCCATATCATAATAGTGCCCTTTATCCAAATCCCTTCTCTTCCTACAATGGTTCTAACAGATCTCTGACAAAAAACAAAACAAAACAAACAAACAAAAAAAACCCAAAACCTAGAAGAAACCCTACTTGTGTTTGTATAGCTCTGCCGTTCTCTTCAGCTTGGAAAAACAGAACTCTTTCTCCAGTGAAGGGAACTTCCAAGCCATATGACCAGTTCTATGGCATCTGGGCACCACAGCCCATCTGTTCATGCATATGGGTGTAGTACAGTGACAGCTTTACTGCACATTAGTCAAGCATCATGTAGCACATTTCTTGACAGAGGCAAAAGCAGTTTATGACTTGAAGCAAATCATTTTATCCCAGGGGCTTCTCAGAGCCAGGCAAAAGGCCAGGGCTTAGGTCAACAGCTTGGGAATTTGGCAAATATTTCCTATCATTACTTTCTTTGAGAGGATCTGTCACCTGATGGAATTGAAGAATGTGACCCTTTGTTATGAGAGGGAAGGCACTTTGCGGCAACAAATACGGAGTTGTTGTGACCATGAGTATGGGTTATTCAGTGACAGAACCACAGAATCACAGAATATCTGACACTGGAAGTGATCTCAAGATCATCAAGTCCATACGCCACCCTGCTCAGTCAGGGCCAACTACAGTCAGTTGCCCAGGATCATGCCCAGGTGACTTTTGAATATCTCAAAGGATGGAGACTCCACAATGTTTCTGGGCAACCTACCTAGCAATCAATTACTTGCCTCTAAAGTCTCTGCAGAACCAGGGCTACCAGGAGAAGGAGACTGAATCTCGGTATAAGATCATATCTACAAACTGACACTGGCAGTGCATTAAGCATCCTAAATGAGGTCAGCAAGTTACAAAAACTCCCAGCTACTAAAGGTAAGGACAACTTCATGCAGTAACTCGGATGCTTTACCTGCTCTGAAATTATACCATGCAATAAAGCAGGGTGCAATGACCCTCAAGCTAGCACTAACCCCCCCAGAATTGCATCACCCTAATGTTTTCCTGGAACATATACTCGACATATCTGGATAGCACAGTTACGAGCTTCCCATAGCCCTAGGATACCACTGAAACAATACCTTAAACTGTCACTATTCATAACTTATTTTCCTGGATGTTTAAACGGTAAAACAAATGTAGAAAATTTAAAAATAAATTAAGCAACTTAGAGGCTGACAGATAAAGGCCAATCTTACTATAATAGATTCCACAATGTACTAGAAGACTGTATAAAACAAGAGAGAAAAAAACACAAAAACCCCCAACAAACAGCCACAGAATAAGAGATTCCAGCACATAGACATGTAACTCAGATTTTGCAGTAAGAAACTCCATACATGTTAAACTGGCTCTTCACTGGCAGGAATATTTTATATCCCACTACAGTTACCCAGCAAGTGTAGGAATACTAAGAATGCTTTACAAATTCTTCACCCTTCTAAGTCAAGCATTTCTTAGAGAAATAAAAAACCCACTCGTTGCACTCTAAAGGTCATGCCAGCTATAAAGTCTAATAAAAAATTTCCAGATGGCAGCAGCCAATTTCCAATAAGATTTAATTCGGTTAATTGACTGTCTTATTTACTAATTTATAGGAGTATGAAGTTCATTTAAATTAACCTAACTTGCTGTCATAATTTAAGCAAGGTTAAGCAACCTGAGATTAAAAAAAATAAAATGGTGTGTGTAAAAATGGCAGAGTCTACTATATAGTGACATATTAATATAGCCATCAGAGGCTCTCTTATTTTTCTGATGGAGTGTATTTTTTTTAGAAAAAGAAAAATTAGTAAATAGTGGTTAAATTAAATTAGTGCAAGTATTATCTAAGCACAGAACATTCTTGTTATAATTACATTAATCTTTTAATAAAGAAACAACAAAACTGTGGGTGAGAAAGGAAAACAAATGAGCCAACTAAAGGGAATAAGGGACTGACCTCAGTTTAAAGGTCAGTCAATTTTGTACAGAAAAATTGACTCCAATGGACATGGTCATCAGCACTTCAACTGTAGCACCTCCCACCTTGGTTCTGCAAAAAGTTATTGCATAATATCAGCTTTGAAAGCCTAGTTTTTCTACCATTTTTCCACACTCTCAGGAAAGATAAAAGAAATCTCTTTTTTAACCCACACCCTGGTGAGTTACCTCCTTCTCAAAGGAAGTGGAAAAAAAAAAAAAAAAAGAAAAGAATAAAAAAGGCAGTACTAGATTGCAATAAAGTATTTGTAGACTTAGTTCTGATTTCTTATCGGATTCAACTGGGACAATGCTTTGTTTAATGCTGAATGAGCTTAGTAAGGAATAGTTTCTCCTGGAGAAAGAAGTTACTCCTTGAAGATATACAAAACTTCTGGGTTCCTACAGGCTGTTTTGACTAAAGGTTTTGCTTGAAAACTGAAACTCCTTTCTGAGTCAAAAATTACAAAGACCTTAGGTTTCTTGTCTTCCTTTCTTGGAAAAGCAAGAGAGTGGCAGCCTGAGAAGCCTGCAGAGATGGGGCTGGATGTGTGTCAGTTCCTGCACCCCAGGCAGATCTGTCCAGCTCAGACCACTCCTGACTGTGACACTGATCAAAGGTTGGGGAGATTGTTGGAAAGAAGTGGCTGGAGTGTTTTCTGAATTACTAAATAGCACAAAGTTAGAGGACTAAGCTTATGTCTGTGTTCGTGGTGTGTTGATTGGTGTTCAGTAACAATGTTCTTGCTTGCAAGGTACTTAAATTTCAAATAGGATTTTGGTTTTCAGTTTAATTTTTGGTTGTTTTGCCCCTGGATTTTAAGTTTCTTTATTACTTTTTCAAATTTTTTTTTTTTTTTTTTTTTTCTTTTTTTAGTAGTGAAACTTAGGAATGTGAAATAGCATAAATGAAAGACCTGAAGTTCAAAAAAAAAAAGAAAAAGTTCTACAAATTACAGACCCCTTGGTTTTAAGTCCCTGACAACTCTCAGGAATATCTATGCTATGAAAGATCAAGTTCTCCCATCTACTGCATAAAACTTCATTCAAAATAATAATAATAAAAAAATAAGTCTCTTACACCTATAAACAGTACAGCTGGCCTCATATTTAATGGAGCTTGATATATCTCCACACTAGAGACCTGTTTCAGATGGAAAAGTTTTTGTGAAATGTTGGCAAGAAGCACACACACAACAAAAATGTGGTACAAGATGACTTATTGGAAGGTCAAGGATTGCTGTGACCATGCTCTGCTCACTATAGTTCTAATTTTTTCCTGACATTCTTCACATTGTCTACACTTAAAAGGAAATCTTCCCCAGGAATGAAATCTAGAATCCCCTGAATATGTCTACAAAGGAGATTGTAAACCAACAGAAAGCAGGAGAAGCTATACTCTCATTAACATATCTGCTGTAAGCTCGGAGGGCTGCAAGTGCAGGTATGACAGAGTTGCTAAATAGCTCATTTGTGCCTCATACGATGCAAAGAGCTGGCTGGGATGTTGAATGTCCTTTGCCTTCACCACCTGATAAGTTTCATAAATGCATTGATGATTTCAGAAAGTAATGGTTTACTTATTCTATGCAGTGGGAAATATTTTGTAGGGACCTGAGCTAAGATGGCTCACTTAGAAGTGTTTCTTTTGGGCAACGAGCAAAGTAATTTCCTGCACAGAATTGGGTAGACTATTTTTCCTTCTACTTTTTATTTTCAACTAAAGTCTCATTAATGAGAAACAATAAGTTATAACTTCCTAACTACCACTCAGGGAAATGTCTCTGCAGTGTGTTAGTGCCCAACTGCGAGAGGAGCAAGAAGGCTCCTTCCCAGGCTTCCTGCTGAAGGGAACACTCCCCAGATTTTGAATGAAGATTGACAACATAGTGAAAACACCAAGAAAACACATTAAGGAAAAGTAACCCTTTCAGAGTAAATGTCATGCAGCTTTGTCTAAAACACATGCTTGTTACCATCTGTTATATACAACCTGTGTGTCTCAGTACTCTCTGAGCACATTACTGTTCCGTGGGGCATCACTGGGAGCTTTCTTACTCAGAAAATGTTGGATGTGGAATTTGGTTGGTGGTATATTGAGCTAATTTATAGTGTAGCACATTTTTCTGATTAACTCAAAAAAGAATATCTGCTTTGGTTAGAAAGGAAAAGTAATTCAGCACCCCACTAGACATATTTTGCACATATAGGCAGTTTTAGGCCATCTCAGATTTCAGCCTATGAGGAAATGGCATACTGAGGAAGATGAAGCAGTGACTTTTTTTGATTGATCTTCTGTTCTCATTTTGTTTCCATTAATACCAATGACAAGAGAGTAGAAGCAGCACAGTGCTTCAGAAGATGATATAGTTGAAGCTATCTTCAGGAACATCATGAAGTAAGGAAGTCTTGATTGATCTGTAAACAAAGAAGTTGTATTCTTAAATGACTGCTGTAGTTCAACAGCTAGAATATATGCTCTGAAATACGTATTGTCAGGCAAAGTGACATAAGATTAAAAGGTGCTTCTTTGCAAGAGTTCTCCCTCTATTTCTTACTAGTTGATATTTATCCATCTTTTAAACTTTTCTGTTGGAAATTTTACTCTTGTCTGAATAAATGCTCATATTCCAATATATATTTCAGATCTTGTTTCTTTGAATTCCAGTGGTAATTTTCGTGCTAAGACATACAAGCTAAGACTGTCAGAGTGTACTTGAAAAATACAGTGACTTCAATTTCAAATAACTAAGCATAAAGATGTCAAAAGGTTCTGGTGTATATATATATATATATTTATATACAGCGCTTACTATTATTAAGATGCTGGTAATGTGTATACTCTTGGACACCTGAAAATGGAACATCCAGAACAGTTTTAGCAGTACTGTGCTATATTTTCTTCACTGTTTTATAACCTATAAAGAGAAGTTGTACCATCTGTTTTATTGTCATTATATGTTTGGATTTTCTTTCTACTATTTGCAGTGGAAAAGTTTCCCATTTATTAATTTTTACTCCATCTGGCTCTGTCAGTCATGGGTGTTTTTTGCACCTTGGAGCTGCATGAGTAGCAATCATCATACTACTTAAATATTTATTGTTTAATATGGTAAAAACACATAAAAATTAAAAACAGTGCCAAAAAACATCTAGCTCTGTAAAAGCCTTAATGTAAATATCCCAAAGTCTTCTGGTTTTGTTACTGGTAATTTCTCTGTTGGCTTCTTTAGTTTTCATCTATACTTTTTCTGTGTCCTAGTCTCTTCTTACTGTCAGTACAGGTGACCACAGATCTCCTCAGGTCCAAACTTTCTGACAAGTGTTCCTGCTTCAGTTCAGTCATAACACTTCCCTTTTCTACTAAGCCAAGGTGCAGAAGTATATGTTCTTCTCAAGTATCCTCCATTCCTTCTTTGCTTATGTCCTTTACTTCATTTCCTATACTCTTACAAACTCTGTGAGTGAAATATGAAATGAAATATTTCTCTGCAACATCTACTGCTGTCTCGGAAAGGTTTGCCAATAGTAATTGCATGAAACCTGTATGAAATTGTCCTATAGAATAATACCTGTGAGTGAATTATTTGCCTATCATCTTACTCTGTTGCCACAGAGAGCAGCACAATTTTCTAACTTCATCTGTATCATAAACTGACACTTGAGCCAAGAGTTAACTTAAATATATATTTTTTGTCTTGTGTCTCTGACTTTAACATTCATTACTTGTGGTCATTTTATTAAAACTACATTACACAAATAGATATATTTAAAATTTTAGTGAACCACCTACATCAGTTCTTGAGAGGGGTTGATCTGATCAAGTAGAGTAAAGGATTTATTACACCTCTTCAGTCCAAGCACTGCTTGGTTGTTTGTTTTTTTTTTGTTTGTTTTGCTTTTTTTTTGTTGTTGTTGTTGTTTTTGTTTTTTTTTTTTAAAATAAATCTGTAATGTTTTTTATTTGCTGCCTTAATTTAGACTCCTTTATTTCTGCAGTAGATACCTTTGGCATTATCTCTACCATCAATTCTGTTCTCAAATATCTAGTATACTATTCACAATCTTTTTGTCAGACTCTCCTACTACAGGGATTTGCCTCCACTCTACAAAAGAGTGATTTCAGGGCTATTTTTGGTATGTTGTCATTTATTTGTCATTCTGAGCCATCAGTCCTGCCTGTCCATTAAGCTATGTTAATATTGTCCTAGCCCCCATACAAGTCCGTTATGACTCCTGATGAACGAGGTTCATGAGAAGTCATCTTGTAATTCATCGAATTCTAAGAAAAGTTTATCCTGTTTCTACATGGTCTTCTGTTTACTCTTTGTCTTCTGCAACTTAATGCAAGGCATATCAAACCTGATAATAATTTTGCATTCACTTTCATTATTTTAGGATTCAGTATCAGCCTGTCTCATCAGTATAAAATAATTGTGCATAAAGATGTAGGCAAAAACAATATTGGGAATCAAATTAGAGTTTGGATCTTCTTTTTACATCTTCAGAATGAGAATATGCTAAATGCTTGAAATATATACCTTGACTGAAATGCATATGTTACATGTAAGTGGGAAAACGACTTTCAAATGTCAATGCACATCCAGGGTGCTTATTTCTACATAAACAGAATCAGAACATATGGCCAACCAACAACAGTATATCAGCAAGCACATTTTACTCCTGAGACCATGCCTTGAAAAGAATGTGCAATCGTATGCTCCTTCTAGATATTGATTCTTGTCCCTGTTCAACTGTCTAGGTACAAAAAGAATGGGTTGTTTCTTAGAGAAATAGTAATATTGTTGATTTGAGTGTCAAGCTGCAGAGCTTTGAAACACGTAAATTCTACTGTGATTGTGTTCAAAATAGGAACAGTGTTATACGCTAACAAAAAAGCTTACTCTTCTCCATATCTCCTCTACAATTTGACTTCCATCATTTAAGGTACTTAAATTTTTTAGAAAAGAAAAAAAGTATGAGTACTGTACATCATCAACATTGTGTTTTCAGTTAAAAACCAAAAATCTAAAGGTTATAAGGACATTATTGCCATCCACTGAAAGATAAAGGTTTATTAGTTAAAACAGCTAATTTTGTCTGAAACAGTTATAATATTTATTTTTGGAGGAACTGAAAGAAAAACAACACATCAAAAACCCCCCAAGCGACCATTCTAGAACAATAATTGTTCTTTCACATTCAAAATTAGACCCACTATAATTACAAATAAATAATTGGGATGCATAAGATGGTGATTAGCAGAACACTATGCAGATGCAGTTAGAATGGTAAGACTGCAGCATCAAAGAAATCAGTATCTCATAATTTTCAGATTTTATTAGAGAAAAGTTTTCAGGCAGATACAGAAATATCTACATTTTCAATAGGCTACTTAAAATATAAACATCATTCTTATGGTATTCCATTTATGAATCTATCCAATAAAATAAAGAAGAGTGGACTCAATTTTTTAAGGCAATGTGTAGGAAAAAAACCCCACACTCTCATAAAGACTGTTTAGTTTCTGTATCTGAAATTTCCAGCCCTTATTTATGCCTGTCAGAAATCGGCTCTCTTGGCTGGAAGTTTGATGTACTAGCAGTAGCCCATCTGGTTGGAAATGCTGAAGGAGAGCTACATTTTTTGAGATAAAACAAGAGGGATTGAAGTCAAGTTAATAGACTAAGGCAAAATGACAGAATGAACTTTCATTTTTAAAGAATGGGCTATGACATAAAGATGTGGAAAGCAGAGCATACAAAGGGAAAAAAAAAAAAAAAAAGACTGGATTAAATGCTGTTTGAGGATGCCTAGTTCAACCTACAAAGAAATTAGTGTATGAAGAAAACCATTGCAATGGTATTTTAAGAATATATCTGTGAAATGCCAATTTGACCATAAGAAGTAAGCCAAGCACCACTACCTGGTTGGTTCTATGACCCCATTGGAAGGTGAGTGCCAATGTATTCAGGATCATTTGTATCTGTATTCTCATCTGTCATACAGATGCTTAGTCATACAGAATTTCCAACTAGCTAGGGGATGATTTACTAGGTTTTGCTGTTACATGGAATGCCATCATCAGTTTCACTGACTAATGCATCCAGAAGAAAAACTTTGTGGGTGTACAACGTAGGCATGTCAAATGCCTTTTAAACATTCTGTAAGTCATCTTTCATTTCTACACTTACAAAATTTGAGATGTTGTCTGTGCCTTCCTAACAGGATTCACAAAATTCTAGGTTATGGGACTGAAACATTCCTTCTCTTTGTATTTTGCTGTAACTCTTTAGAAACGTCTTAAAAACGTAAGAAGTATAGCAAAAAGGAAGATAAATTGATTGCTTAACATTTTTCAGAGGGACATTATGTAATATATGTTAAGTATATCATATTTCAGGCACATTTAATCGCTGGTCTAGGTGTTGTTCTCTTCATTATAGTTCAAAATAGCCTTTGAAAATATTTCTACCTTCCTGCAACTAGTACCAAAATCATTAGTTTTCTGTTGGTACAACCACAGGGTGTTTTCCTACAGCACAGTTCAAAGTCAATATAATAAAAAAGTTCCCAAACAGTGCAACACTGCCATATGACTTAATTTTATGATGTGTATCATGAAAAATTATTTTTCTTGAGATCTGCACCACAAAGATTGGAAATTACTGGACTATTTTGGTTTTGGCTTGAATCAGTTGTTGTCTGAAGTTTATGGTTACAGTTTGTGGCTGAGCACTAAGTAATCTCACATCAAATGACCAATCAAAACATTCATTATTTACCCACTTTAAAAAAAAAAAAAAAAATCAATCATGACTTGGGAAGAATAATTTGTGCTTTTATTTTAAAAAGCACAGGTTTAGAAATTTTATTATAATTGAGGGAATGCTACAGCAGATTCTTGAGCTTCATTAAAACTCCTATATTTCACCTTTCAGTCTGCAACTCTTCTGTAACCTGCTGAGGTCCTTCAAAACAGTGTTCAGAAACAGAATAATTATTGCCTCTACTTATTTAGCTACATTCATTTGAGGAGCAGAATAAAATATTTATGATTCTTAAACCTCGTTAAAATAGTTATTGATACAGTAATTAAAATTGCATTTGTAATTTTTACTGTCGCTTATCTATTTGTAGCAGAAACTCGTAAAATCTTCATAGCATTAACATTTGTTTAAAAAATGAATCTGGATTCAACAAGCAGAATGCTTGAAGATACGTTAGACTTAGAAAATAATTACCTGCACTCATCAGCTCCTGCAGAGGTTTTCTAAAACCTGCATCCGTAGACAGATTTAAATCAGGTCTTTGTGAGATGGAACTGTGTCCATTATTTAGAACACATTTTAAAAATGCAGTGAGCTTTTAGGTGGTGTCTCTATTCTATACAAGGAAGCTCTTAGATTTAGGAATTAAATTCAGTGTTGTGATGTTAACAAAACATTTTTGGTGTTGTAATCAAAGATAAGGAAATGTCTCTGGTGCCTTTTTTTTGTACTGACACTTTCGTAAAGATGCAGAAGGTGGAGACAAATAAGAGTAATCACTTTTTTGTTGTTGTTGTTGTTTGGGTTTTGTTTTTGTTTTTTGTTTTGTTGTTGTAGTTTTGTTGTTTTGTGGGTTTTTTTTTTTCCTCTCTTTTCAGATGATGGAGAATGTTTGTAAAAATATAAAGTTTTCAGATTTGTAGCAACCTAGACTGGTTACTAGTGGCAAGTTCAAAGCATATATGCTTTCTATTCATTGCTATGGGGTCTTAAGTCAGAAATGAGCTCCTGAGAGCTTACATTCACATACTTATCACATTCTTACATTTTGCTTTGATTCTCGGACCTGATGGCAACTAAGGTACTGTTCTGCTTTCAGCACTGTTCAATTCTCTCCCATGAATCTTTCAAGCTCCATGATTTGTTACTGACTCTTATCTTGGAGATTCTTACAATGGTGTTATTTTAAATAAGGTAATTGCCTGAAATAACAAGGAAGACCTCTTGGTCCTATTTTATTATGTGGGATTTCTAGATTGTAAAAAAAAATAAAAAATTAAAGAGCTTTATGAGTGAGAAAGATTTTGGGTTTTATTATTTTTCAGACAGAGGTATGTCTGGCTTTTTATTAAGGATAAATTCTTTTCTTTTTCAAAAGTTACTGATAAAAATAAACAGATATTACAAAATTAGAGGACTGTGCTTCCTGGCTTATAGTACTGAGTGTACAAAACTTAGAAAGCACAGTTAGAATGTCTACACCAAGAACTTAAATCATTCAGTCCATCAATACTAAATAAATTTATTTTCTTCATATTGTGTAACACATGGCTTCTTTTTTATTTTTTTTTTTTTCCTGTGTGAACAACTTTGTAATAAAGAATACTTACACCAAAATGATTTTGTGGGTAATAATAGTATGCAGGATGCTCTGCTGCCACAAACTGCCAGTGGTCAATTTTGTAACGTTCAGGCTCCTCATAACTCATTTGAGGAGACCAATTCAAAATCCGATAGCAATAATTGTCAGGAAACCTCTAACCTCTAACAAGTACTGCTGTTAATGATCCTTTTATTCCTTGATGCATAAGCAGATAGTAGGTTCAGATTTTATTTGGGTTAAAATGCCTGAGAGTTTTGTTGCATATTTGTACTGTTTTTAATACCTCTACTTTAAACTTGGGTTTCTGGAATTGTCAACATTACAGAACTACCTTGAGCTACATCATAAATATTTTCCTTGTAGATGTTAGTGTTCTCTTTTTTTTTAATATTTAGATAGTTGAAAAATTGGATGCTTCTAAAGTTAACTTCTGGACTGCACTGTGGAATGCCCTGGGGACAGGCTGCCCTAATGTATGATTGCACCTTGAATACAGGAGGAGGCAGAAAATATTTGGGTTCAGCTTAATGACCTGTGATCAAGAAATGTACATAGATTTTTTTTTAAAAAGTGTGTCACCAAGAATATAGGAAAAAAATAAGGAAAAAAAAATAGATATAGAGAAAATAAAGAAAATAGAATAGAATGCTTGGGTTTTTTTCACTATTGAATTTTATGCAAATTATTTTAGTCCAGTGCTAAAGGACATCCAGATTTTCCTTAGTCCCCTGCATTTTTATATTGCATTCGAATTTTTGTTTTCAGGAGTCTCTCTAAAATTTTTTTCTCATGTAAAGTTCTTCTAATAATTACATTGTAATGAAGTTCAGAGAAAGGAATAGTACAGAAATTACTTTTTCTTTCTGGGAAACCAAAGGAAATTCATTAAAATACATCCACTTGAGTGCATTGGAGTTTGGCAGTGCAGTCTCAAACCTGGTTATTAATCCATTTCCTATACTCTTACTATCACCCCTTATACAAAATCTCAATTCCATTTGATAGAATGTGCATACCTACATATAATTATGTTTTTATTTTTTGAAGTCACAAGCATGACATTACATCAAATGTTTACCCCTTTTCAGTCTCCACAAGCATGATAAATGATTTTTTCTAGATTTTCTAGACTGTTTTGCAGGCTCATGACCAGAAAAAAATTCAGTCTTAGGCCTCTGACAGAGGCAAAGATGACAAGATGAAGTTTACATGCTAGTGTCTGTGCATTGAACCATGAGTCACGATTAAAAAAAACCCAAAAAACAAGAACATTAAAAAACCCCAAGAACTTTAATGTTGAGACATGAAAGCTCACCCACTGACCTTATGCAGATCTGTTCAAAATCACATATGCATCAAACTGGAGCAACCATGGATGACTTTGTAATCGTCTCCCTAGACTCAAGTATGAACAGTCACAGTTTCTTTATACTCTTTTCACAATGAATTCAGAGGCACTAATCCTGCTTATGTGGGTGAATAACATTAAATATTTGAATATCCCCCTGACTTCCTTCAGAAACTTCTAATGAGCCAACAGATACTTTCATCTATCATCAGAGCTTTTTTTTTTAATAACAACAGTACAGACTCAATAAAATAAATACAGCACCAAAACAACTTACAGATGTTTTGTCCTAGTCATTCAGTAAAAGAAAATATTCCTAAATACTTGAATAGATTATAAGTCTACTTACATTTTTTTAAATGTGAGTTTTATTTCCTGTTCCTTTAGAGAACAGGATTGATTTTGATTATGATTATTTTTAACTAGTTTTTCTACTATAGAAATTTATGCTATTTTTTTAATATTTTTTCTACTGATTTTTACCCATAGTTTTTCTATCTATTTTATTTATATATACTCATAGATTTATTTGCACAGCTTCATAATACATGACCAAAGTAGGTCACTAGCAGGTAATGAAACTAAGAATTTTTCTACTCTTCACAGGTAAATGTATCCATTATCCACTGTTCTGAAAAATGTATCATGTGCACATCAAAAAAAAACTAAGAACTGTCAATTTGATGAAGTACAACTCACATCTCATTAATGGTGAGCACAGAAGCAATATTCCACATCAAAAATGACTGCTAAAATATTTGCAATTACCAGCTGTTCAGAATCCATTTTATATAGATAAAAAACATGTCAAATTTAATTTATCAGATGTCCTTTGCTGTCATATTTCTTTTTTCATGCAATATGCTGAAAAGTTATCAAAACTCCCTTACTCTTATTCTAGACTGATATCATATGGGCAGAAACAATCACATTAATGTTATGTATCCAGGTATAATAGCTACAGAGATGGAGAATCTTCAGAAAGGTTCTTCACTTTAAGAGCCAATAGTATGGACTATTCTACATTAAAGCATTTGTCTTTCCCAAAAAGAGGGTCAAAACTGTGTTAGGTTTAGTTTGATTATTTTGGGTAGTGCTGCCAGGGGCAAAATAAATAAAGAATTAGTAGTATCTCAATATATATTTATTGGTAGTCTTCCTGGGGGAAAAAAACCCCAAAAAAATAAAATCAGGATTGCAGATTTCAAGTAAGGAGAAGACAAAAAATACATTTTTATTTGAGGATATGGGGCAGTATGGACCTGCTTAGATCTTCAGTGATCCTGTGAAGAGAAGTTGGCTTCCTAGTCTTGAACAGGTCACAGAGGAAGAGAGAGCCTGAAACATTGTGAAGACAAAATTGTTTTTAAAAAAAATTCAAAATATAGGTCATGAGTTCTTTTGTTACATGTGGAAGTCTTCTAGGGGTCTGGAAAGCGTTTAAGTTGCACACCAGAGATCAAGTTGCAGAATGCAGCAACAAATTTATACCAGCTCAGATGATGTCCTGCTTTACACTGATGTTTGGGGGAAGTAAATGGAGCTGATTATTTCCCTTTATTCTGTGCTTATGAAACCGTACCTGGAGTAGTCTGTCCAGATTGCCGTTCTCCAATACAGAATAGAGCAGTCAAACTGGAACAAGGTCACTGGAAAACTACAAAGATGATCTGAGGCTTTAGAACTTGTTTTTTTTAAGCCTGAAGAGATGTCTCTAACCTTGTGTCTCAAACAGCCCATCTGCCAAGGGTCCTCAGATCCACTGGCAGCTATGCATCTAGTCATCTATACCAGAGTAGTATAGCTGAGATGACATCTCGAAAGGATGAATTAAGCTTGCCTGATTTGGAAGTATATGTTTCGAGAATTTTAAAGAATCTGCCTTAGAAAGCAAAATTTACAACGTTGTTTATTTTGTGTGTGTGTGTGTGCGCGTGCGTGTGTGTGTTGGTTTTTTATGTTTTGTTTTGGTTTGTTTTTTTTATTTGTGTTTTTTTTTTTTTTTTAAGTGTGTGTGTGTGAATCAATTTCATTTGAACTGAGACTGGATTAACAAAAATTCTAAATCAAAACCTCATTTTTTCCAGTCAATTCACATGAAAGATGTTTTATTATTTTTCCTTATCCGACAGATGGAAATACAAAGGAAAAACCTACTGCCCAAGAAACTTCAAGGCTGTTAATAATTCTCTTTTATTTGTTGGTATCCTTAGCTATTATTTCCCCAATTCATTTTCTTTTCCTTTTTCATCAATAAGGTTTTTGTGCCACACTGAGAGTTCACAAGAGGAGAAACCATTAGCTTTCATGAATGCCCAGTAGAGATATTTAGTTTTTCCAGGTTTCCAAATAAAGGTTGAGACTCATTTATTGATTAAATTCATACAGGACCCTCTAGCTATTCTCAACACAGCCTTTGCTGTTACTGATTCCTTGCTGAAAGGTTATAGCTTATTTTTATTTCATAAAACAAGACATGCATGAATGGGGATTCTCCACCAGTCTGTTATTTTAAACCAATTCAGGTGGGATTGGAAGTTTAGTCATTTGCTTGGACTGTTTTGGTTTTGATTTTGGGTTTTTTTTTGTCGTTGTTGTTTTTTTTTTTTTTTTTTTTTTTTTTTTTTTTTTTTTTTTTTTTTTTTAATACTAGGAAGAAGGCAGTAGGAACTAAACCAATATCAACTCAGTAAGTATCCATTTTTTTTTACAAGCTAATTTGATAAAGGTCTGCTTTGAAAAAAAAATAAAAGAAAAAAAAAGAGTGAACTTTCTTATTTTAAAAATTTCTCCACTTGCTTATAAACTAGAATTCAAATGTTTGGCAATTTCTCTTTATTTTAGGTCTGATTGCAGTATAAAGCTGGTGTATATCTACAAATATCCCAGTACTACAGCTGGCGACTTCTCACCCTCTCCTGTGGTTCAGCATTCTTGCTTCATCATGAGGACTTTCCTTTCTGCAGCCAAGCAAAATGTTGTAAAAAGATGTTTCTTTACATCTCTGCAATTGACTTTGTCTGTATTTGAACTTTGGTTACCATTTTTATTTATTTAGCATTAACGGTGGCCATATGTTTGTAATGTGAGGAAAACGTTTTGATCTAAAAATATTGCAGCCTAAATTGTAAAGTTGATTTAAATATTAAAAGCAAACAAACAAAAAATATCCAAACCTCAAAATAAAACAATCCCTCAAAATTACAATTATACCCATTTTTTTTTTCAATAAACCACTGAAAGGTATGGCCCACTTTCTGTACATGCTGTGTGGTCATAGCAAGTATTCAGTAAAATAAAGTATATGTTTTTGTCTATGAGGGCTTTGAATACCACTCAAGATTTTTGTTGGTTGTTATCCTATTATTGGTCTCCTTAGGCACATGGCAATGTTGGTGACTTCACTGGTTGCTTAAAACCTTTTAAAAATGGAGAAAGATGAATTATGAAAAATAATAATAATAAAAAAAGGCATATGTTTGTTCCCTCTAATGCATGTGTTTGTATACACATAAGGCTACTAATTCAAATAGGCCTTCCCAGAAAGCATATGGAAGGCAAGTCACATTCACGTGGATTCTCATAAATACCACGCACACCAGTGGGTATTGATTCAGCTGACATTTTGAATTGTAACAAATGCTTACAAATATTGTGCTAGCAATATTTCATATGATATAAGATTGAAAGACAGGTTTTCTTTGGCTCAAATCTACATATAAAATTACCTTCTGGCTTTCATTCTTGTAACAAACCTTATCTGGGCACAGTTTACCTTGAATGAATAAAGAAACAAATATTCCCTTTTCTGCTCCTGATAATGGATTTTCTTTTCTTATTTCTTTTTCCAGAAGTAATTGAAGAAAATCTCCTGTATTCCACATACCATAATTTATTTCCTTACCATGGTGAAACATTGCTCCATTTACCAGTCCCTTGATCAACACCTACATCTAGCAGTCAGAGCAGATGTAGTTCATAAGCCACATTCAGTCCTGATTCCTTGTTTTTGCTGCATGGGATGTGACCATACTGTAAGCTCCTGTTAGCCTCTTGGGTTTTCTTCCCTTCTTTGCATCTGTGTTTCCTTCCTTTGAAATTCAAGGATATGAGCTCAGTATAAATATGGGTCCAACAACTATCCAAACTAGACATATTCAACATAACATTTGTGTGTCCAAATATCAGCACATAGACAGCTAGAGCTATGATATCAAAGAATGAAGATTATCGGAAAAAATTGTATATGACATTTCTTTATTTTAGAAGCCAAGTCAGTTGCCTCAGATGTCAGGATATACCTTTCTCTCTGTCCCTTTTTCTCCATGTTCTTCTGAGTCCCTCTGCATCACATTTGAATTAGATCATCCCCGAAGCTTGGAAGAGAGTGTGCCATTACTCTCTTGAGCTTCCATTTCCAGAAAGATGATCATGCTGTATCTCAATTGTAATATTCAACCTCATGAATTTTTTAATGAAAACAAAATCTATTTAGAATTTGACAGGTTTTGGTATCTCTGCACAGTTCTTAATTCCTCAGAGCTAACTCATGGAATAAATATATTATACAAAAAAAAAAAAAGTATTCCTTATATTCAAGATCTCTGGCTACAATCTTTTTATTCCAGATAAATTTCTGTTTATGTGAAATATACTGAGCCCCCAGTATTGTGCATCCTCTTTATGATTAATGAACACAATATACTAAGTTTCTTCCATTTCATAATATATTCTGCATTTTGAGAATAACATTCAGAAAAATATATCCTCTAGGAGAAGACTGTTCAAGGTCTCCAAATCAGAACATCACACTGCATTTTCAGTTTCTGTAAGACTTTAAAGTGAAAATAAGCAAAAAAAAAAAAAAAAAAAAAAAAAAAAAAAAACCAAAAAAAAAACCCAAACAAACAAAAACTAAGCTTCAAGAAAATTCCTGGATCATGGAGACTCCTAGTAAATATTTTATAAAAGTTGTTACTGTCTAGACAGAAAACTGATGTAAGCGTTGCATACCAGTAGCCACAATAATAATCAATATGACAATTTTGGCATGGAAACATAAAGTTGACTGCAACAAAATCAATAACACCATGAATCATCATGTCCTGGTATGCTAATTATGCTTCTCACTTTAACCATTAGTACCTGCATAAGATATAAGTTAAGAATATATCCTTTACAGCTGTCATTAGCAATTAAGTGCCAAAAACTAATTATCAACTCTTCCTGAAAGTGCTAGATGTTTTATTAATGCACTACATTGGTAGATTACATGAGTAGATAAAAAGTAATTATCTTTTTTTTTTTTTTTCATAACTTTAAATTTCTTCATGTCTTAATAATGAGCTGCCATATATTTATGTGCTATAAGCAGCTTATACAAGAAAATTTCTATCCATTTTAGCTTAATGGTTACTATCTATTTTAGCTTATTCTGTTCTTCAGTTCTTTGCCAGCTTCAGAAGTTTCAATACAAGTTATCATGTGACAAACTTTTCAGATGCCCCAAATATACCACTGATAGTGTGGAGACAGATGCAGGGAAATAAATAATTTATAGCAATTTATGTTTCTCTCTCTATAGTTAATATTTAAGTGGTGTAGAAAAAATAAATCTCTGAAAATCCTAGATAATATAAAATTTGCACTGATGTTGCATCATGTATTCACTCAGCTGCTGAAAGGGGTATCTCATAATCTCACCATTTATTACTTTGAATATGCTACAGTTGAGAAGTCACTTTTGCCAAGTATTTAGCCCCAATTCAGTGTATGTAAGAAAAAATATTTTATGCTTTCTCATAAGTATAATCACATATGTTTAAAAATATTCATCATTTACTTTGGTAAAAGATGATAATTATGGTTTGAGACAGTTCTGGTAGTCCGAAGTAAACTTTGTCTTGCAGATATTTTTTCTATTTTGTTTTGTTTTGGTTTGGTTTTGTATTCTTTGGTTAGTTTTTTTTTTTTTAATTATTATTGTTTAAATTGACAGATAACAGTTGCCTGTTTTCCCCTATGTAAAGAACACTGTGTTTGATCTATAACTACTTGTGCTCTGCCTTCCAGAAACCTACTGTGTAATGCAAGTTGTTTTGCTGAAAAGAGAACGAAAGGTCAGCATTAAGGAGCAGATGATGAAATATTTGGAGGCAACTAGATATGAAGCAGTGAAGCAAAAATTTACCTCAAAGTTATACTGGCCCACAAACTGCATATGGCAACATGCTACTTTTTCAAGAGAAATCAGTGCCACTCTGACAGGTTTTAAAATTGTTTTATATAAGGAACCGGGAACATTTTGCCAGCTATTGGTGAAACATCATCCAGGAGAGGAGTCCAAGTATGTCCAAAGACAAATTGGAAGGATCTAAGAGGTTACTACTAAGCACAGATATGTGAAAATCTTCTTGTTATTCTTCTTATCATTAAGATTATAAAACATGACCTGTGAAGAAAAATTGAGGAAACCAGAAAAGTCCACTGTGAAGGAGATGAAGTAGTGAGAGGTAAGCAGTCTTCCAGCAAGTCAAATTTTATTATTGAATCAAAATAATGATCAGTTCTCCTCTATGTTAACTAGGAAGGAGAATATTTCTGATTTTCAAAGGTATAAGATACCAGGAGAGCCTTTCTGGTGGTAAAAATAATGAAATGCTGTATCAAAATAACATTCTATGTTTTTAACAATATTTATATAAATCTGCCACAAAGACACACTTGTTTTAGACTTTTTTAAGTAAAGGGAATGAAAATAAGCATTTTCTAAAAAAAATAAACCATGTCAAATTTGTGATCAGGGGTGTGGTGGAGACCCTGAAAAATACACAGGATCAACAGCTAACAGAATGTTGAGCATCTGTGTGATGAAATTCATCAGCAACAGCATTGGCACTAAAAATTTTTGTCAAAAGTATTGTAATTGAGACAGAATGAGAAAAAGTGATAGGTATATCTGCAAAAAAAAAAAAAATCATATTGTTGAGTAATTAATTTAATATATTGCAATGAACTAAAATATCTATAAATATCTATCAATTTGTTCTAAATCACCCACAAATGTTTGTATGTCTCTCTTGTTACAAAACCACCCCAAACATGTATGTTAGTTACTGTGATAAGCATATACAGGAAAAAATTATAATGGACAATCCTTTTTGTTTGTATAGTTAAAGTAAGAGGTGTCCAATAAATTCTTGAAGTTCTTGAAGTAAATAAAATCCTAGTACTATGAAGACATTACCTTTTAAGTATGCATTTGCAAAGAGTAACCTTTTCCCATACCTGTAATTATCTTACTCTAAACTGATTATTGTTGACATATGTAATTAATGCTTACAAAAGGACAAACCAGGAATTAAGGCAGGCAGCCATTATTTGAAGTGTAATATCTGCCCGATTAACGTTGCTGTAATGAGTGTTCATTGTGTATTAAAACAGCATGACAACTACTAGAAGACCCCTTTAAAATCTGGTAAAATGAAAAAAAAAAAAAAAAAAAAAAAGTATTTATGATTTATGTCTAATAAAAAATAAGACTGAAGAAGCTAACCTCTGCAAGTATTTTTTACTTCTCCTCTGAGGATTAATTGGACACTTATATCAATGTGTCTTTATTCCAACACACTCTTCTCTCTTTGCTTACATTGCGCTGCAACAGGACATGACCCACTGAAGCTGATAATGAACCCCCCCAAGACCTGAGCCCCTCAAGATTTGAAGCAAACTATGCAACTTGTTTATTAGTTGTTAATCAGTAGCTCTAGCTAGACAGCTATGATTAAGCAATTGCATCATGAACTTTGTATACTTGCCTAATCTTTTGTTTTAAGGAAAAGGGAAGACAATCCAAGATGAATGGGCTGTCTGGATGGTAGTCACCAGGACTGAAGTCAGCAGAACTGGGCAGTAACTGGGGGAAAGATAATTCCAGCAGTGGGAGATGGTGACCACAATGCACTGACCACCTACTCAAAATGCTCTCCAGATTCAAATGGAGGGAAAACTGCACATGTGGACTAATTAGCATGAGGAGCAAGGGATACAAATAGCAGATAAGGGGTTGAATACTATTTAATTAAAAGGTATGCAATCTGCAAGCAATGAAAACTGGCACCTTTTTTTGTTATAATGTATAAATAGTGTAAAGTTTTGATGATTGGGGAGCCAGTTTTTGTGGGTTACCACCCTACTTTGCACACACTATAATAAAAAATAGAAATACCTCACTTCAGTTTGTGAATTGGTACTGTGCAATGCATAATGAGCCTACTTTCAGGACAACATAAGCAGTGAAAGGCCTTTTTTTACTGAACAGGATTTAGACTCACACTCCAAGTACACTTCTTCTGGCTGCATAGAAAATTACAGTGTGATTCATTATCTGATTTCTGCTTGGTTTCATTCATATCCTACCTCTTATTTCCAGGGCTTTTCTTTTGGCTGGGATTCTGAGAAGCTCAAGGGAGATACTTTAAACAGAAAAGCAGTTTATTCATATCACCATTTGTGCTTCTAAATAATAATAATAGTAGTAATAATGATAATAATAGAAAAGGCTAACAAAGAAATATATGGATTTTTGTTTAAAATTGCATATATGCAATAGAACTGCCAGCTACCAAAAAGAAAAGTGAAAATCACTTCACAGTGTATATCTTTAAAGGAGGAAAGAAAACCAATGAAAAGGATAAACACATTGTGTTAATTATTGATAAATACTTCTGAATATTAGCAGCAAACATAATTACAAAAATAATTGGTTAAGAGAAAATTGTTTCAGATTATTGATACATACAAATAGTACATAAATTTGCATATACTGCTAACATCTACCCCCTCTGTCTGTGGGCACAGGGATTTGGTTCAAGCACACGCCTGGTGATGTAGACTTGCCTTGAGTTAAGTTCTAGGTGTCCCTGAGTCCAGAACTGTCTCCTGATGTCCTGGTTTGTGGGTTTCCTGGATAGACCTTGCACCTATGCTGTAAGTTGTGTTATCTCCCTTCCTTCTAGTCTCACCTTGGACTTGACTTGTCACCTCAGCTGTTCTGAGGCTGTTGATGGATCCTTCTTTCTCATCACTCTGCCCTGATGCCTCATCAGAGAGGGCACTGCACTGTCCATGCCATGCCTATTCTCAACTTCTGGCTCATCCTCCCTCATGGTTCAACTGGCCTCAGGGGGCTCCCTGGCTCATGCACTGAAGGTGACTTTTAAAAACTGTAAAGATGAGATTAGTATTGTTTGCCATCACCTTGAACTTATATCAGTGAACTTTCAACACAAATACTGCTGTGTATCTCAGCTTATTTTCAAGTCCACAGAGAGACGTGGCTTCACAAGAGAGCAAGTTTTCAGATGTGAATGGAATAGAAGCAAGCTGAAACAGCTGCTCCATGATGGTTGTGCCACAACAGTACCAAGCAAGTACTCACTGAACTTTTTCAGAAACTAGAAGCTGCACAGGTCACAGCTGGTTTATCATAACATGGGGATAGAGTTCTTCATGATACTTTAAAATCACAGAATTGTTGAGGTTGGAATGGACCTTTTCAGATCATCTAGTACACTCCTCACTCAAACAGGGTTGGACAGATCATTTCCCTAGGTTCACATCTGATAGCTTTTGAATATCTGCAAGGAAACTCCATAACCTCTCTGGGCAACATGGGACATTGTTTAAGTGACTTCACAGTAGAATTTTTTTTTTTCTTTTGTTCAGATGGAATTTCAGATTTCTCAGTTTGTGCCCATTTCTCTTGTCCTGTCTGTGGACACCGCTCAGAAGAGTCTGGCATGAATGGAGCACACAGCCTTTCACACAGGTAGTATGAATGGGAGAATTTTTTTGAACGAATCTGAGGCAGAAGTGATTGAACAAATTCAAAGCACCAAAAAAACCCAAACCCTAAACCAAAATCCAAACACAAAACCCCCAACATATTGTCAAGTAGTTTCGATGTTAGTTGGACTGCACAGAAACAAACGACTTTTTCAAAAATCAGTGAGTATAATAACAGAAAAAAATAGTTCTCTGATAAGTAAAAAATATCAGATGTAAGAATTACTTCTGTGTGCTTGTAGTTTTGAGTATTATTATCAGTGTTGGAACTTGATTTATCAAACAACTGTCTATAAGTCAACACTAAAAATACAATACACAACAGAAGTATTTCTTCAAGCTACTTACCTACTGTGAAACTAAAACTCTCCAAATGATAACTATTAAAGTGGAAAGATTAATTATATCAGCCTCCTATATTCATGCTGCTTTTTCTTCTCCATTTAAAACTGTGCTAATTTGTTATGTAGCTCTCATCTGATACAGTATCTTTGATGCCACTGCAAGCTCCATGCTGTTCCTTCTTAATAGACCTTGGAAGCGTCTCCGTGGGTATTCTGCTGAGCTTTCTCAGCATAACGGAGGACAGGGTTTTAACAGCCAAAAATCAGTTTTTCTCTGCAGAATCATATTTTTAGCACAGCTCAGTGCATGGTAACTGGGATAAAGTTAATGCTGTTTAAGCAGCATTAATGGTGTGCTGGGGACTCCTCTGAGCAGCAGCTGCTGAGCAGCACTGAGGATGGACTGGAATAGCCTCAGGACCACCTGTACACAAGTGCTAATTCTGCTGTCCCTGCATTTCTTGTTGAGCAGATTGGAGAGAGGAATGAGATTTTTCTTTTTATTTTGACACTTCAGTGTTCTCCTCTCACCTGGCAAGCCACATATGGAATTGCATTAAATGTAGACCACTGAAAGCTGTTTGAGTGTATGAGCAGTTTTTATTTTTCTCTCTCAAAACATACAGAAACAAACATTTATATTCATGACTCTAGAAACATTTATGGTTTAAAACATGACAAGCTGGACAGTTTAATACTTTCACGGAATTCAGTTTTGAAAACAAGATCTTCAAGACATCTACACTGCAATAACTAGAAGTACAACAGGATACCATTCTCAATAAACTTTGTTTCTTTTTTCCCCCTGAGATCTATTTCTTAATGAGGAAAACGAATTTATGATGCATGTGCATAAAAATAAAAAGAGCTAATATACTTCAGCAACTAAACAGGATGTTACATTCTATCAGAAATGGTATATTTAGCATGAGAACAATTTCTGCTTGATCAGAACCAAAGTAGATTTCCAATTATCTGCACCACTGTAGAAAAGTAAAGAAAAGGAAAAAAAAATGTTTGGGATTTTAAAAAATCCCACATGATGTTGCTGTTATAATTCTCTCTGATTGTTTTTTTTCCTTTTTCATTCTGCTCTTTCTTAGTATTAAATCTTTGCAAAACATGCCCAAATTGCAAATAGAGGTGTGCCTTATGGTTTTCTAAAAATCCCATTGTGCAAATTAATTTATTTGAATATTTAAAATTCAATAGTTAGAGGAGTTAAAAGGGTATTATTTAGTTGTTAAAACATAGACAGAAGAATTTTAATTTATTAAGTCAAATAAATTTCAAAGTCATCTGCTTTTAGTGGATTGTTTTTACCTTAAATAAAAGGTAGCACAATTTTCCAGAGGCTATGGAGTTAATAGCAACTATCATACTGAGAAAAGTTACTCACCAATAAATCCACTTTTGCAACTAAAACAAGAAATACATGAAGTCACCCTTGCAGAGCTATCTAATCTACATGTGCATCCACTATCAGAGACATGAATACTAGGGTAGATTTGGAATGAAACTATGCAATACTAGAAGACTTCTTTTAAACCATGGGCTTGACATGTTGGCAATTCATGAATCCTAACATTTCCAAGGATACAGAATATCATCTTTGAAATGCTCTTGGCAAAGGGAGGGAGGCAATGTTACTCTGCTACTTCCTGTACCCCTGGAGTATCCAGGAACTGTTTGTTCTCGGCTGTTCCTGTCATTTTTTGAAGCACTTCTACTATTGTCATTTCTGTGCAATTCCTGAGTGACACTAGGGAGACCAGAAAGTCATTCACTTCTCAAACTTCTATGCATGCACTTGGAATGTAGGAATATAGGTTCAGGAAAAAAAGGTTGATTATCAAGTTAAGATGATTTGAGGCTGACTATAATTAGTGTTGGATCTTTATTAAATTACCCATTTATTTGTCTATTTGAAGCTGCTAGTTTTGAAGAACTTCAGTGCAGTTAAGGGAACTACTGACATTTTCCTTTTGATAATACAAAGCATCTTAACCTGGCATTTAAGCAAATAACTTATTTTTCAACTTTTCAGAACATCACTTAGTGCACTTAGTGTGTTGACTAGATGTCTTTCTAAAAAATAGAAATAATTTTATTGAGCCATAACAATAAAATGACCAAATGTTCATCCACATCCCAGTTTGTTAGTTTGAATTTATCCATTGTCAATATGTTTTGGTTTTTTTTCTTTTTATTCAGAGCTGGGACCTGATATTAAGAACAAAACTTACTAAGTTCGTCCTTTAGTTCCATTGGCTTTGAACAGCCTAATGATAATATGCAATTTCTTTTTGTGTTGTGAAATCTTTTGGTGTAGACAGTAAATGATGCTTTAGATGCACTGTGCACTTGGGAGAACAAATGATTGTTGCAAGCAATTTTTACTCCCTTGGTCTTTAGTTAGGGTTTGCAAGAGGATTATAATAGCACTGCACTATTGTAATGTATGTCCTCAAAGACTACAAGACCTGGCTATGAAAGTCACATAAATAATATCAAGTAAGTCTTGCACTCTTCCAATTTTCTGATTTTATTAGTAGTTATTTTTAAGTTTCTATGGTTTTTCTTTTTCTTTGTCAAACCTCAGTGCCATCATCTTTTTGCATTCTCTGTATTCTATTAACAGCATTTGCTAGCAGATTAGTGTGCACTTTTGAAAAATCCACACATACTTTGTATTTCTTCTGGAGAAGCTTAACTTTTTGTTCCTTCAAAGGTATGATTTTAAATGATCTTTCTCTGCTTCTACTGATTGGAATAATGATTATTTTGACATAAAAAGAAAACAGGCAAAAAAACAGTGTAGTGGTAATATTTACTAAATTGGTTTTCTCTGTGTCCCTTATTCAGTTATGTTTATTTGAATGTGAGTTCAATATTTATGGAACACTATGTTCATTTTAAAAAAGGAGTAGACAAAGAAATTAAATCACTAGAAGTGTCTTAACTTCATTTCTGTTGCTGTAGGTAAATGGAAATGGCCCAACATTTTTATTCTAATACCTGCTGAATTCAGTCTAATAAGGTTCTCATATGAAGTTTCAAATAATGAAATAAACCCTAGCTTTTTAAATTATAAAATTCTGCATATATGGGAGTTATCATTTTTGACTATGTATTTTAATAAGAATACTGTTGAATTTTAGTTATGCAAATATAAAGTCAGAATGAAATCTGAGTCCTTACTCGCCTGAGTAGCAAAAAAACTTCAGGAAAAAGTCAGACTCAACACAAAAAAAGTCACTGCTCAACTGAAGGTGTTTCAAAATTGTGAATCCTATTGATATTATCTGCTGACTGATTTCAGAATATTAGGCAAAATACTGGTGAGTGATAACTAGAATGTAGCTCTTCTTTCAAGCATTAGATTCAGCTCTGCTCTCTTCCAAGTTTGTTATTTTTTTGAATGGTGATTAATCATAGGCTGATATATTTATTGAAAGTAAACCTGATGTACAGGTTTTTTGGCTACAGTTAAGATATTCCTTATTTCCATATCTCACTTGAGATGAATTACTTTTAATAAGGATTTACAGAAATTATTTGTCTTTTCCTATTTTCCCCTCAGTTTTCTTTGTTGCTGGCTTTTATTGACATACTGTCTTGCTTCAGTGTCCTTTTGAACTTAAATGTGAGATTGATTACTAAGTGAACCTTCACATCCTTCTTGCCTACAGATACTGTAGGAGCCTTGAACACTATTGCTTTTTTTTCATATTAAACAGCTGTGGGTATCATGGCAGAGCAGTTTATCAGGTAATAAAGACACACTCTTGAGTACTGGACTCTTTACCCTATATTGGGAAAAGAGCTAGGAAACGTGTTAGACAGTCAGAGACCTGTTAAAGTGCTGTGTTTTTCTGACCATCTTTCAGAAAGAATCACAAAAAGTGTACTGAACACCTAGTAAAACTGTCAGCAGTTACTGGGAGGCATGACTTCAAGGTCAGGTTGGATGGGGCTCTGAGTAACCTGGTCTAGTTGAAGGTGTCCCTGCTCACAGCAGGGGGTTGGAACTCAGTGATCTTCAAGGTTCCCTTCTAACCTGAGCCATTCTATTACTCTATGATTGATTCCATGTAAAGAGTTACTTAGCAGCAAAAGTTCTTCCCTATATTAGCATCAAATACTTCATTAAAAGATGAGGAAAATTGTTTTCTGAACAGATCTATAGTTTATTTCTGTAATGAGGGCAAAATTGGAAAAGCAAGGGTTCTTTTTAGTTTCTAGCAACATGGGAAATAATTATTAATACCTAATTTTAAATATGGAATGCCCACTCTTAGGTCAATACTTAGAAAGACTACTCTTATGCATGGTGTCATTATGGGGAGAGCTGTGTCCTGCTTTTTACACCAAGCCCTTTGTTTTGTAAAACAGGTTCAATAAACCAAAATGATGCAAATCTGCATAAAATATGTTGAACAATTCATTAAGGAACACAGTTTCTCAAAAAAAAAACATTTAAATGTAATATCAAGTTTTTGATAAAAAAGGATCTCATTCTTTGGTTTGAAATATTTTTTTCTCGATATTTTCTGAAATTTTATTCAAGATAAACATTCAATACCAGTTTAAAAGAGCCAATTAAACACAGGAATTTTTTTTTTTTTTTTTTACCAAGACAAAGCATTGTGTTAGCTTAAGCTCAGTTTTTAAATTTCTGAGAGAGATAGCACCCCTCCACAGTCCATTATTTACCCAGCTTCACCAGTGATGTATAATGTTTGCTATTAAGAATGTTGACATTTGCTTGATTTTATTTCTGTGAGAGAGAAATCCTTAGAGGTTGTTGTGAGCAAAAATGTTTTTAGTCTGACTGTTAGAGGCTACATTTAGTAAACAATACTGTAGAAGAAAAAGGACAAAAAAAGTCTCTATTATTTGAGATGCCAAGAAGTTTTATTTTCAGTAATTTTTGGGAGGATGAGTCAGCAGACCAGCTCCCCCCAAATTAATTTCATACTGCTACACCAGTGTTGTACTCTCTAAAATGATTCAAACTAATTCATTTCAGTAGGGTTAATTTATTTCTCCAAATCACACAGCTGCTCCACCATTTTATGCTCAGAGTAAGACACAGCAAGAGATGCTTAAACACTTGAATTTGTCCCTGATTAGCTATCTTGGAGACTAATTAAGTAATCAATAAACAGAACAAGTACAAGTCAATGGCACCTCTGATAAGCATGCATGATCTTAAAAGTAAAGCAACATAGTTGTCAGCAATTACAGGGAAAGCTATACCATCCTAAGGTTCATTAAGATACACTTGTACAGCTATTAAACGTCCATCTGCTAATAGATTTTGTACAAAATGTGAGACAAAGGTAGGGGATTGTCTGTAGATTCACTGGTATATAGAGTAAGTTTCACTTAATCATGAATTAAAAATACCATGTATTTGCACGTTTTTATATAAATATAAATATATAGAGAGCATAAACAAAAAACTTTTTTCTTCAGAATAGTTGAACATTCATGTAAAACTAATGTCAAGTGGCTTTCAAGGCATGGATTTGATGTATTTAATATGTTGTTATGGAAGCATTAAGTCTCTTTGCAATGCAAAAATTATATGCCTGAACATGAAACAGAACCTGACTGATTTCAATCTTTGAATAAGTCCTGATACATGAGTTTGATGATGAGATTTTAAATTATCTGCTTATCTGAAAACATGTACAGTTGCTATTTTAAACCAAGCAAAAATGCATAATTTGCCACAGCACTTAATCTTATCAAAGATGTTATATGTAATTACAGGACAAAACAAGGAAAAAGCAATCTTGTCCTAATTGCAGCCCTATTACTAAAATATAGACAATGATCTTGCTGCACTTCGCCATTCCTCCTGCAGGATCTCACGGTGCTTTCATGAGCTACTGTAGTCGCTGCTTCTTGAGCTCAGGGATTGCTGATTACAGTATCATCTTGCACATATGCGTTATCCTTTCCACTGACATTTACCGTATTACTTGATAAGACTTAGGTTCTGTTTCAGCAGGGCTGTCTTTAAAAAAAGTTGAGAATGCTCTAATCAGTTGCCTTTGCAATTAAGGTATTTGTGGAAGAGCTCAACATTATCCTAAATCTTCTCCAGCTTCAGTGTTGGCAGACCAATCAAGTAATTTGAGCTTTTAAAATTCTCATCCTTCCTCTTTATAAATAAAAAATGCAATTTGTATATCTGCAGCATAAAGTTGATGGGGTTTTGCAGGTGTCTAAAACTGTGCAAATACTCGAGTGTTTAAAGGAAGAGAGTTCAAACGTGTTTCACAGTGTACAAGAAATGTATGTTGAGACGGAAGTATCATTAACACAAGAAACTGCATGTCATTTTCCTGAACGATTAGCTTCTGAAATTCTGGTCTGGATGTTTTGTGTAATACTTTCTTGTATTTTGTACAGAAGTTAAATTGCCATCTCACTGATTAAAAATGGGACACTTCTTTAACAGACTTAATAAATGAATCAGGGTGACAATTCAGCAAGGTAGATAAGCATGTGATGGATTTAGCAACATGTTCCAGGTTAGCCACATGTCTAATATCTAGGACAACAGGTAAAAAGCAGGTCTTGCTTTTTGAGATAGGAGAGGTAATTGTCAGTAGGCAGAATGCAATTTTCCACACTGGAATTTGGCCAGCACAGTGGGTGCTTTACAGTGCAACTCTTCAAAAAACTATCTTCTGCTCTTTAATGACTAGGAGCACTTAGCACGTTGGGTTTATGTCTTATCTAAAATCTGGCAGCAAGATCATACGAACTCTTACCCAAAACACTACAGTTTTCCTGAAAGTTTCAAATTACTCAGATGTCCTTTTTAAGAATCATCTTTAATTAGAAAAAAAACAACCTATATCATTACAAAGATTAATAATAACAATAATAATAATAATAATGAATGTCTTATTGCCAAATATTCAGCCTTGAAAACAGTACTTTTGCCAAAGCAATGTCATGGTTTATTTCTCTCATTTATGTACAATTATGACATAAATAAATACTCCTTTTGATATTGGTATGTTATTACTTTGCAACATAAGGCATATTGAAATAAAACATTATTATTTCATTATTTGACTTTCAGAACATCAGCTGCAACTGTCAACACCGTCAGTTGAATGGTGATATTAAACTTTTTAAAACGCTTTACATTTGCTTTCTTTTTTTTTTAAATCCAGTTAAATATAAACAATCCATTGAGGTTAAAAAACCAACCAAACAAAAATACACAAAAAACAAAACAAAACAAAACAAACAAACAAAACCCAAAGCAGATAAATTCAATTAATGACAAATTGAAAGGTGGTTACTATTGATCTTGTCATACTACGTCTGCTCTTTCCTGTCTTTATATTTTTCCTCTTCTTATTCCAGTCTCTTCTGTTTCTTAATTTTCTTCATAGTTTTCTTACTCTTCACTCCTACTTCTTTTTCCTTGCACCTCTGTATGACATGAGCTCAAGCACCATCCTACAATTGCCCATGCTATTTAATTATTTGCACACTCCCTAACATGGCTTTGGTCTTGGCAAACTAGCACTTTCTCACCAATGTTAAACACAATTTGAGAGAAAATGCACAGAAGGAACCAATCAGTATGGGTGAGACCTGTTTGAGTACAAAGGTGAGATCTGCTTAGACCAGGAGAAAGTCTAGTCCTAGAGATGCAAACCTTCCTGTACTGTGTATCTATCACGATAGAGAGAGCTTAGCAGGACTGACAAATCTTCAGGCTATCACAGAGTATGAGGGCAGAGTTTGGTTCCCAGCAAACAGACAACTGAATGGCAGGTTGTTGACATGGCCCAACAGGACAGGATGTGCAGGCAAGCACATTGTTTCATTTTCTGAACAACATTAAGGTGCAAAATACTGATGGTTTTGAAACTCCTTTCAGGGATGTAACTCTGTTTCTGTTAAAAAATTGCTCTTTCTCCCCTAAAGGCAGAACCACAGCATCACACTTGTAACCATTTAGGAAGGAAAGGCCAGGATTACATTTTCTTTGCAGCCAGGGAGAGATTTTAACTCACATCTCTGTTTTCAGAGAAGTACCTTAGTAATAATCTATAGGTTGTTCCAGAAGTGGAAAGGTGACCGAAAAGATTTCTTTCCATTACAAATTCACTCTCTGTGTTATAATTAAAGATTTCTTGTGTCAGGAAGAACAGAAGAAGAATAACTGCAGTGTGCTCGTTAGGACTTTCACCTTCAGAGTTAAAAACAACAGCCTTAAGTTGTAACACAAATTCAAGCCCTGTCTCAAATGGTCCTTAAAACTGGAACAATAAATCAGATTTTTTCCCCTTGCAAGTGCCTAAACACAGAGCTAAAAAGTGCCATGGTCACAGGGAAAGATCTTCCTCCTATGTCTGGGTGCCTGCTTTTTGAACCGTAAGCACAATTTTATCAAGTGTATTCACCATACAATCTATTATTAATTTTAATTATTTTCAACATTAAAGGCCCATGACACTATTAGCTGACCATTAAAAGTCATCTATAGCTCATTATCAGTGATTAATCACCTGCTGTCTTATAATTAATGTTTATTAGGGGAACAGCAGTTTAATAGCTGTTCCATATTTTCTGTGCTAATCAAGGAAATTTAAAAGGCAGTTATAGTGGACTCTCAAAAATTTCAAATGGCATTTTTTGACATTGACTTTTATGTCTAAGGAAGTAAACTGCCAATGAGAGGTAAATTTACTAGCTAAAAATGTGTAAAAAGAAATGACACTAGAGACTTATTTTATCATAATAGTTACGGAAGGCTTAAATGTAATATTTTCTTTTGCTGAGATTACTTAAATTTCCAGGTATTTCCAGATACGAGTCCAGCCATGCCAGAATCAGCTTGCCATATTTGGCTAACAGACCTGTGACCATCTTTCAGCATTATGCATTCTCTTTTGTTCCACATCTTCATGGAAGAAGTCAATTTGATAATGACAGCCTCAATTCAAAATTACAGTGCTCTTTCACTCATATATTTTTCTACTTTCTTTAGAACCATTCAGGTATTGTTTTTGTGGGTTTTTTTGTTGTTGTTATTATTATTATTATTATTATTATTAGTGTTTTTTTTAATGTGAGAAAATGTTTATTTCTGCAATTACATGCTTTTGATTGTGTCATAGATGAAAGGATGGAATAACCACTGGAGTAATGGAATTTAATATCACCTCACAGTATTTGTTTATAGACAGTAAATTAACTATTGGACAATATAGATCATTTGATCATTTCAAAAACACTGATTTTAAGAATCAGCAGTCTTTCAGTACAGTTATGAATCTTTTTATGTAAAAATAGCCATGGTAGGTAAAGTGATCTCATCTGCCGTGGTGTGGTCTCTATCTGTTTTTTTGAAACTCTGGAATTTCAGTATGCCACCACTATGGTAGCAGGTGCCTAACTTTGGAGGACCTCTGATACAGTGCAGTATGTCCAACTTGCAAATTATTATGGAGATATTCTATGTTCAATACTATGACAAAAGCAAATACTAAATTTTAGTCTTAACCTGCTTGATCTTCACAGAAATTTCGTCTCAATCTCTAATAAAACATACAGCTAACCCAACTCATTCATAACTGATTTTGTCATCTACCTATCAATTCCCCAACTACTTGTCCTCACATTGAGATGATAATGGCTAACCCCAACTTTCCCAAAGTACAACCAACTTCCTACTGGTCCCAAGGGAAAGCAAGTACCACCCCTTGCAGATGTCAACTCTATACCTGTGGAAACAGGTGGATTAGATTGTTTTTTACTTCCATTTCTTCTGTATTTCAAGAATCCCAATGTTTTAATGATAAAGTATCCAAATTCCCATCAGATTTCTTTCTGGGCCATTCTAGATTCATTTGTTCTACAGCCAAGACTAAAATATACGTGGGATTTTTTTTTTTTTCCTTCTTTTTTTATGTAAACTCCTTAGAGTTTACATATATTCTTCTACCTACAGACAACATTTCTCTTCCTCCAGTTTATTTGGCTACCTGAAACAATGCCTGCCACACTCACCTGGTATCCTAGGTTCTGTCTCCTATTTTGCAGCCCTTGGCTGCCTTATTGCCATTTGAAATCACATTTCCTAAGAAAAGCTATTGTATTTAAGATGAGGCCTTTCTGGCCAGTATAGTTTTACCCTTGCTCTGTTGAAAACATCTCTGATAAATTTTGGTTACCTACTTCCCCTTCCCATGGCTGCAAAATATTCATGTTTGATATGGTTTCTGGGATTATCCTGAGGTTGCCTCTTTTTCAGTGATCAATTACTGATAAATATTTCTTCATAATTAGAGGTTTCATTAAACAACCACACCTTCCTGGCCTCGTCTTTTTACACTATGATACTTTGGGCTATTTCTATTATTTCAGTCTTCTATGTCATTCATTTCATTTATGATGTATTCCTTTGAGTTAAAATGATAAAGGATAGTATTATGCTATTAACAGTCTCTATCAGGTCTCAGCTTTTGTACAAGGGTTGTGGACTGGAACATTAATTAAAGCTGATTCTGGAGAACTCCCTGTGGGCTGCTCCCTGGCACAGCAGCATCCTTTCCTGCATTGTTTTACTACTCTCCTGTTCATTTTATCCTGGAAATCCTAGTCTACTTCTTTTCCCACTAATATTTTTCATATGACACTGCTAACTTTGAGCAAGCAATTTTAAGTAAGCACCTAAATTACTTAAAATATGATCATCTTGATACTGTTGCCATATGCACACTTTGAAAAGAATTCTCTCATTTGGAGCAGAGCCCAAATTGCTACATGATAATGACAGAATTTCCATTGTTTCAGCAGTTTTGTGGACAAATTTGTAGAGATCTGTGTTGCAGATTCTCCTAACCATCATGTTCAAGAACTCTTAGCCACCAATAAGTATACTTAACTACAGCATGTTCTAATGTATTTTTCTCAATTAAAATCTCCTTAAGTAAAAGCATTCATTGAGAGAATTCCCTCAGGTCAAAGAAAGGAGGAATACTACTTCTTAAGAAATATTAGTTTCTGATTAGTTGTTACCTGCATTTCAGCAGATATACAACTTAAATAGTAATGTTACACACCAAAAAATCTCAACTTGTGTCCTACAAATATGTGCAGAAAACAAACCATTTATGATCTTGAGTTTTGAAATCAGGGGGTAGGAATGAAATGCAAATGTATTTGTAAAGAATTTATATAACTGTTTTTCTACTTTAAATATGGAGTCCTAAGCTAATCTGATGAAGTGAGGAATCTGAGACTTGTGACTTCTGCTGACTGATAGGTACACAATGGTCTGTATGAAAGTTTGCCTGGAATATGGTCTATGGGTCAAATTGATGACACTCCTTAACGCAGTACTACATAACTAGTTTAAACCTTCATATTAGTGTGGAGGTCTGGCTCTTTCTTCATACCTTGCTAGTAAGATTATTGTCTCTGGTCACCATACTCATAATTTCCCTTCCTTATAATACGCTGATCTGCAAAGTGTGAAGTAAGGACCTTTTCTGAATCAGAGGAGGAAATTCAGCTAACACAGCACAAGAGCATGGTTTGGCAAGCCCTTTTGGTGCTTTTGGTGCAGATTGCTATCAAGTGCAATTGTTACTTTTCACAGCCAGGAAGCAAGCTTAGAGTCCTCTGCTCCCACGAAACAAACAAAGCTAAAATAAAAGGTGAGGAAGACCTGTAGCTTTATTGTGATGCTTTTCACACTTCTTTCCTTCTGTTTTCTCTTTGCTTGCACAGAAAATGGCCAGCTGAATCCAGAAATCTTTCTAGCTATCTTAAGTCTTGAGTTGGTAGAAGGGTGGGAGACATCTGAAATTACAAAGTCTTGCTCACTGGCTTTCTCCTTTGAAGTAAATTCAAGGCAAGCTGAAAAAGGTCAGGTGGCTGATGAAGGTTATTTTTGCTATGAAATGTTAAACATTGGTCTTTTTCTTCAAAACTAGTATTGCTTCTATAAGAATGTTTAGTAACAGAAGTAATTAAAAACTGTGCAGAGCTATCAATTTGTATGAGGCTATAAATACACAAATAAGCCTACCTTGCATTGTTTTGCCTACAGTATTTATCGTGTTTGAGCTTCATTTACCTCTAAACAGAATTATTAGCCCCAGTAGAAAGGAGGTTCTGCTTAACCTTGAGCATAAAGGGAGGTCTAGGGGTTTTAAAAGTTGTGCTGACACCCAAGTCAGTGTTAAGAAAAAATTTTACTCCATGAGTGAGCCCCAACAAAGCTCTGTTCTGACCTAACCAGATAGCTGAAGGAAAGCTATGGCCCACCTCACTTTAATTAGAAAGAGAATTAATTAGAAAAATTTACCTAGATCAGTATACTTATGAAGCCAGTAAGGCACATCATTATAGCTTCTAACGTTATAATAGCATTAAGGCCATAATAGATTTATTGTACAACTGCATTTGATACTTAATAACAGGGAGCAAGAGAGAACAATGTATTATACAGTACAATGGCAAGAAAAAAAATCATATTTACATAATCCTTTAGCTGTTCGTAGTCATCTGTGATTACTAATAAAGACATCATTGTAACAGTTTTAAGGTGGAATAAAAAAAGATCGTGTTTCTCACTGTAAAAAATAATAGGTGAACTTAGGCAAAGGAATGCTATGACCTCCGACTTTTATAGACACAAGTCTCGTGCTACATTAGTATCCCAGTAAGGACCCCTGTGCATATCTAAGCATCATTTTCTTTACTCATTTCTACATTAGAATAACAGTTAATGCATTTTAGTTTACTGTCATACTAACAGTAATGGCAACATGAGGAGCAGAATAAACCCTTTTGCCAGTTTCTGTGCTCTGCTGTTCCTTGTGAGCCAGAGGGCTGCTTGCAATACACACAGTTCTGTTACTACCCTGAGAAGATTTTAGAAGTAAAATGTCAGAGTTGGCTAAAATTTTCCTTGGGAATTTATCCTGCTCGGATGCAATTTTCTAGTTCACTTTGACCAGTTCTTGAAGATGGTTAATAATAAGTTAGTCTCTACACCTTTCAAAGGCGATAGTTTCAGAACTATTTTCATTTCCTGACAGAAATACAAACAACTCCCAGTGCTTCAAATAACCTGGTGGCAACTCTCTGGTAAAATACTGCTGTCTTTGTTTGTAGAAGAGAACTCTTCTTTCAGGAATGAAACTTTATAAAAACTGTCAACCAGAGTGAGTTTAAAAAAAAAAAAAATTAAAAAAAATCCATCAATTGTTCAAAAAGGCAGACTTTCTTTATCCATGTAATTATATTCAGGACCAAATCTGTGTTGAATAAAAAGCCAACAATTAAAATTGTACCCTTCTCATTAATCTTTGTATCAGTCCATTCTTTGTTATGAAGTGAGTTGAATATATTCTCTATTGCAAGTTCACTTATTTCCCAGAACTGAATGAATTTGTAGATGTAGAATTCCTTTTTCATCCTCAACATGTAACTGTCAGTCATATTCTGTGGCAAGGCTTCTGGTATTTCTTTGTCAGACAATATGAAAATTAAACACTAGAATATAATAAATCTAAGTTCACAGGATCACAGAATCACAAAATCACAGAATATGACAAATGGAAGGGACCGACAAAGATCACCGAGTCAAACTCGTGGCTCTGCACAGAAGCATCCCCAAGAGACACACCATGTGCCTCAGAGTATCATCCAAACACTTCTCGAACTCTGGCAGGCTTGGTGTTGTGACCACTGTCCTGGGAGCCTGTAACAGTGCCCAGCCATCCTCTGGGTGAAGAACAGTATTCCTAATATCTAACCTAAACCTTCCCTGTCATAACTTCAGGCCATTCCCTCAGGTCCTGTCCCTGGTTGCCACATGGAAGAGATCAGTGCCTGTCTCTCCTCTTCCCCTCACAAGGAAGTTGTAACTGCAGTGAGGTCTCCCCTCAGTTTCCACTTTTTCAGGCTGAACAGACCAAGTGCTCTCAGCCACTCCTCCTACGGCTTCCCCTCAGGGCCCTTCACCATCTGTGATGCCCTCCTTTTGATGCTCTCCAAGAACTTAATATCTTTCTTATATTTTATTGCCCAAAGCCATCAACTAACATCCCCAGGTCCCTTTCCATGGCAGTGCTTTCCAGCATCTCATTCCCCAGTCTGTATGTACATCCAGGGCTGCTACACTCAAGGTGCAGAATCTGACATTTTCTTGTTAAATTTCATATGGTTAATGATAGCAGTTCAGTATCAGTCTTTATTTTGTCTTTTAAATGAGCCTATTTTAAAAAGTTTTTGAAGATTTTTTAAATTTATGTATTTGTGGCCTATAAAAATCAGTAACGTTAGACAGGAAACTGGTGCCACCTGTGCAGGCTCTGCAACATATTGGAAAAAAAAGCTGCTGAATAAATCTATAAATGTTGGCCAACAAGATGTCACTATTCCAATAAGGGAATTTATAAGAAAGTGTTAGCTTAACTTTTTTTACAAACATTTTCTTGAATTTTATATTTCTAAATTTAAACTTTTTCAAATTATATGGGTTTTAACCTCCTTTGCTGTGGTGTTAGGCTTTAAAAAAAAAAATAAAATATTAAGAACGAGAGAAGAAAAGAATGGGATTGGTAGTTAATGGCAGTAATAAAAAAGAGCCAGTTACATCCAATTAGGGAAGATATTCCAAAGCAAAATACCTAATCAGAATTAATTATCAAGAGAAAAAACTTTGGTCACTTTTATAGCGGTATCAAGCGTATATCACAGCAGTATTCAAAACAAAAACAGCTGGCAACCCTGGTACACCCTGCTTTTCCATGTCCACGTTGTCCAGCAAATTTATGATCTTTATAACTGACGTGAGAAAACGTGACTGCCGTATATTGCATCACTGAGCATCAAAATCCCATACTTGACCTAATTCCTATGTTTTGAATGAAATAATCCTTTGGAAACTTATGAATCAATGTAAAAAAAAGATCCATTAGAATGATAACATTAAAAAGGAATCTGTAAAAGAGACTTGTACAGGTGCTGCCCTTGAGATTCATCCTCTTGTACCTTAATAAATCTACTGCAGGGTGCGTGCAGAAGTAATGTAGCCAGCCTACAGCCACATTACCTAAGATTCACTGGGCCTGCATAGCATGAGAAATGAAAATTGTTACTAAAGATAAGGCTAATGAGCAATGATTCAGTTGGGGGAACAAAGTAGCTCTGCTGCTGTAAATGTTGCCCTTTGGGTATGATTTAGAGGTTTGCCAGAGCAATGGAAACAGGAACAGTCCCGAGATTTTTTGCCACTTTGTCACTTTGAACATCCACTCTCATTTCAATGGAACGCTACTTTCAGTTCTAGCTTTCTAGCTCCAAAGCCAACAGGGAAATAGGATGAGCTAGTAAGAGGAAGCACTCTCAGAACAAGCTGTCCTGTTGCACAGTGGGAGATCCGAACTCATCTGTTTTTACCCCAGCATTCTAAGGTATATAAATTTAGATGTGTGATATTCAAAGCTACTACTCCAATTGCCTTGTAACTAATGTCAGCCTCTCTCCCTTTTATCCAGTAAATATTAGAGTAGTTTTATGAAGTATAAGAGCTGTCAAAGTGGGAGAAGAAGAGGAAAACTATATACTCAATAAAAATATTTTTATTATTGCAAAACTATGTTAAAATGGAAATTGCTCTTATTGATTGCATTTTTTATCAGTTGTACTTTTTCTCTATATATATGTAAAAAAAAAAAAAGTAAAAGTTTTTTTTTGGGTGCAATTTAGTTTGTTGTGTCTTTTTATTATTTCCACTGGTGTATTCATGCTGGATCATCCCTTATCTTCGATAGTGAGCAGAACACTAATCTAGGCTATAACTGAGACCTAAGTAAGACTCAGTCATTTACTTTGCAACCTAAGGTTTGAAGCACCTATCTGCAACATGAGATGCCCCAGAACTCTGACTATTTGCAAGGTGTCTGTAATGGAAAATGAGATTTTGAAATGAGCAGCTCTGAAACATTTACTTAATTCTCCTGTATTTCATGTAAAATGAAACTTCCCAGTTAGTTGAGAGGGGTTTCTCATTGTGAATTTCCTAAAACCCAGACATTTCTGGACATAATTTTTTTATAAGCATCATTAAATTCTCCCAATTGTTTTCACTTTCAAGAAGTTTTAAACAATGGATAATTCAGAAAAATATGTCATTGTAAATAAGAACCACTGCACACTTCTTTTCCTCATGTAAAAATCAGAGGTCACTTAGCACTGGATTTGAGTTCACACTTATATTTAAAATGTTGTGTTGAACTTTATGCAATTATTTTCTCTGTGATTTTTTTTAATCCAAATGAAGCCCACATTTGTATCTGTTTCACTAATTAAAGAATAAAATCAAGTCACTAGACCTCTATTAAGTTGATGGATATCTCTTTTAGATATGCAGATTTGTTAATTCAGGACTATCCAGAGACCATTTTTAGTCTGTCATTGAAATCTTGTCATTGAAGACTATTAAATTAGATGCCCACATGTAGATACTTGTTTATATCCTAGATGTCTAAGGACCCATTAAACACAGACAGCAGAGCTTACACATATATTCACATCAAGTTACTTCATTTTGTCAAAGATTGCAACACCATTGTATATAATGATGGTTTAGACAAGTATTTTTTATTTAGACATTTACTGTAAGACTCATTTGCTTAAGCACAGGTATGTGGTACAATCAGAGACAATCTGGAGCACCCTTCCCATATACTAGCCTTGTTCCTGAAAGGTGCAGTTCCCTCATAGCTCCACACTTGCTGGCAGCAAGATGCCTATGTTCAGGCAAATACATTAAATCCTATATGAAGACATCATGACTTGAGTATTTTAACTTTCAAGGTGAAACTCACCTTTAGTTAGATTAAACTTCTACTCCTTGAATTATTCTGCATATGCCATTTTCCTGCAGATTTCTCTCCTTTTAAATGGTGGTGAAGTGCTGAAGGCTAACATAAAACATATGAAATATATAGTTGCTAATTTTCTCAGCTAGACCAATGGTGAAATAAGGTACTTGTTCTCAGCCTGAAAACATGAGACTGCATTAAAACAAAATAAAATAAAATAAAATAAAAATAAAATAAAAAAGGCAACCTCGCCTAGCACTAACCTTCTGTCAGACTTACACATTTGTTTCCCTTATGTTTTTTTCATCTCTGCAATTATACCTAGGCACAGAGGTAGTTACTATACCCTTCTGAACTCTCACACTACTTGTCTCAGTTTTTTTCTCATTGACATAAGTCCTCTGAGCCATTTGAGATAAGCCCATGACATAACCACAGCCAACCACATGAGACTACATCCAGTCTTTTCAAAGGGTTATATGTAGCAAAAAGCCACAGTGCACTTCCTTGGAATAAAAATGGGCTTCAGGCTTGGGGATATTTTGTTATACAATGCTGTGTTTAAGGTATCTTAAGTGAGGTGATTTTTTTAAACCATTTTCTATTTTCCTTGTTTTCTTACATATCAATATGGCTTATAATGGTTTGGATGTTTAAGAGGAGAGCTTGTGGTTTTAACATTTTTGCTGTAATATCTCTAACATTTTTATTTCTACTGCCTGAAAGAAGGTAGAGAGTTCTATGGGTCTGAAATTCCCAGTGGCTCTGTATGGTGTTATACTTCAAAACTCAATTTAGAGGACAAAAAACCACAGGAAATTAAAGTTCTCTTTACTATTACCTAAGTATATCTTAAGTATTTGTTTTCTAATTTGAACAGTATATTCACTCTGTTCTTTTTTCTTATTATTTTTAAATGCAAGGCTGTTTTATAAAATGCCAAGGTCAGTACTACAATAATAATAAGAAATGAGTTTTACATATTCTAACACCATTTACTTCCTCCTGTACTGCAGAGAATATGACATTACACACACACACAAAAAAAAAGAAAATAAAAAAAAAGAAAAAATCTTATTCAAGCAGGCATTTTCTGCCTTACTGCTTCACTTTCTCTGAATAAGTAACCTTTTACATTGTGAAAAATTTTGTGGCAAATTATCTCTCTAAATAGAGTTTATACATACTACATGACATGCTACAAAAGCAAAAGTGAATAAGAGGGAGAGAGATGGCAACCTATCTTGTAAAGGTTTATCAGGAGCAGAAAAAAAAATCATATATTTGTTATTGCAGTTCATTATCACTGCTGTATTACCAGTGGAAATTGTGTTTCAATTAATTTAATATACTATTGAATCTATTTTTATGTATTAATCTTGCCTTCTGCATCTGGAAGATACTATCATATTACTTGAAAGATCAGGAGGCATTTTTCTTTTCTTTTGCCTATGCAGAGTAGTTCCTGCAGGGCTGAATTTCCCATGCTTAGGGAGAGGGATATTGCAGCACACATATTTTCAAGTCAGTGAAAAATATCAGGCAAACATATTATGCACTTGTGGAACACCACTACAAGATAATGACAACAAATGCACAATTTAAAAGAAAACCAAACCCTCAGCTGTGGCCGGGTTTTAAACCAGTTATCCCTATGTGTAGACTGGCTCTGCAAAGCTTCTTGACCCCCACACCAGCACAATTTCTTAATCTGAGATAAAATACTAAAGAAAAACAAGTGAGATGTATAGTCAGAATACAGTTATCCAAGCATGCACAGACAAAATCAGATACATAATAGCACATAAGGGTCAGCTGACATAGGTTGAACACATTTCATTATGCTGAAATGCAATATAATGAGTGTTTAACTATGGGTCTCACTTTTGCCTAAATACTTTCAAAAATTAAGTCCTTTAACACCTGTAATCTAGATGGCATCTGAAAGGGGATATGACAGCCAGATCCAGAGGAGGGCTTATAATGTGAATGTGACAGAATAGGGATCTGTACTCAGAGAAGTCATCAGACCTTGACTGCTGCTTCTCAGATACACAAAAACTCTTGCAACTAGATCTAGTTTCAACATGAAAACCACCATAAATATCTACAGCCCTCACATACCTCACATACATGTCGTCAATAAGCCAACTTCCCCCGGTTCCCAGAAATTCCATCAAAATCAAATCCTGTGCTTTAGAAGATGGAGGAATGAAACTCCTCAACAATAAAAACTCCAGCAATAGTAATATGGGCATAGAAACAATTATGATTTTTCCCAAGCACATACTGCCAGTGACCTTAGATGGGATAAGTACAATTTTCCTGGCAGTAGCAGTCCAGTATCTAGACCAGTTTTCCTATAAAAGCTTGGATCAGATGAACTCTCGAGGACATTCCAACTTGAACTATGCTATGTTATACTATTTAATTTCATTGTGTTCTATTCTATTCTGTGATTCTAGTTCATTATTTTGTGTCAGAAGTTATTTAATAAAATGCATTAGATTTTTCTCAGCTGCAGTTCATGAATTCAGAATGCCTACTGAAAATTCTGAATGAGACTTAGGAGAGAAATGAAATATAAGACAAATTCCTCTATGTTTATGTCTGTCCCAGTGGAAAGCCTTGCAGACCAGGGGACCTTTCTCCTGGATGACTTTTTTCTCATGCCTTTCTTTCAGGCACCTAACCACGGGAAGCTGTGAGACCTGAAGTTCTCCATCATTAACATCAAGTGTCCTATAATAGGGAAAAGACTACTGCTCTTAATAACCTCTTTGGCTATATTCAGCCTTGTGTTTAACACTTCCCAAACACTGCCTAGGGAACATTTACTCAGCACACTACTGTTTTGTACAACAGATCTTTCCTCAGTCCCTTAGTCCCCATCTGCATGGTTAGCTGTGGACTTTCAGCACTTGGCTGAGTTGCAAATGTTCTGCTCACAGTCCTGACTGACTGTGCAAAGTCTCAGTGCTGTGTAGTCCACATGTGCAGTTTTCTTGACACACCCACGCACTGAAGGATGCCTGTACACAGCCAAGCCTCACAGGGGTTCTAGCCAAGAGCTCTTCACACAATTCATGCTTGGACCCAGCCTTAGGGATTTAGAAAACCTTGGCCATCAGGATCCATTTCATATCCTTTTCTTTCTTTTACTACCATTTTGCTTCCTCCAAGAATAAGCCAGAATTTTGACTTCTTGTTGGGTGACAATGTTTCATACTAAGTCTTAGAAAAGTATTTCTGAAAGTTATGGCATCAGGGTCTGCAACCTGAGGAACTGTCCTGTTCTGTTCTGCACTTGTGCAGCTTCACCTTCAATACTGTGTGCAGCATCAGTCACTACAAATTAGGAAACATACTAAGCCATTAGAAAGCATCAAAAGGAGGACAAGGAAGACGGTGAAGGGCCCTGAGGGGAAGCCGTAGGAGGAGTGGCTGAGAGCACTTGGTCTATCCAGCCAGAAAAAGAGGAAACTGAAGGGAGACCTCACTCCAGTTACAACTTCCTTGTGAGAGGAAGAGGAGGGACAGGCACTGATCTCTGTGGTGACCAGGGACAGGACCTGAGGGAATGGCCTGAAGTTATGACAGGGAAGGTTTAGGTTAGATATTAGGAATACGGTTAGTCCCCCAGAGGATGGCTGGGCACTGTTACAGGCTCCCAGGACAGTGGTCACAACACCAAGCCTGCCAGAGTTCGAGAAGTGTTTGGATGATACTCTGAGGCACGTGGTGTGACTCTTGGGGATGGTCCTGTGCAGAGCCACGAGTTTGACTTGATGATCCTCTTGGGTCCCTTCCAGCTCAGCATATACTATGATTCTGTGGTGCTATGAATTGGAACTATAAATAGCCAATAATAAAAAGTGACACATGACTGCTGTTTCTATAAAAACAGAATCCTAAGCATCCTAAATGTTAGAAAGTTATTTCAAGTATTATTTCTTTGTACTTTAGAGCATCAATTAAATGGCAAGAAACTTATTTCCAGAATAAATGTTGCATTTTTCTTCCTGCAGATTTTATTTCAATATCCAGGAAATCTCAAATAACTTAAAGTTGTGAATTCCCATTCATTGAATCCAATATTTTTCAACCATAACCCTAATGAGAGCTCAGATTATTTTAGTGGTATGCTATGATGATGGGCACATAATTATAACAGGACAGGTACACTCCTACTCTGAGTCTGAATTTTAAGAAATGCTTACAACAAAAACATTTTCATTTCCATGATATTTGTCTTCCCTTCTCTACATTAAACGCCAGAAGTGAACTATTACATAAATTCGTATACTGAAATACTGAATTTATCCTACATTAAGGTAAAAAATATTAATTGCTACCAAACTATAAAGTCTTGCTCCTTTATAAACAGATTTTCAATAAATTTAACAGACTACTTAATTCTCATCACAAGAGCACACTAGGGGAGAAAGAGAGTCACAAAACAAAGGTGACTTTCATTTTTTTTTTTTAGCTAGCTGTAAAATTATAATATTACCTCCTTATTAATACACAAGGAAGTAAGTAGCTTCCACTGGTGCTCTACGTAACAGCAGACATTTTATACAACAGCCATTACCAACAAAATGCGGAATATAAATTATAATAAAACAATGCAAAATATGGTGATGTAAAATTTGATCAAGATCTATAATTTACAATAACTTCAAATACACATGATAGAAGTTACATGGACTTCTTGTTAAATAACCTTTTCTTCTCATGTGTAGGAATTTTACATCCACAGACATGGAAAAGCTGCACTAATATAAGAGTATAGGTTGTGTCTATGTAATTTTTGAGCTGAATTCTGAACACATTTATTCATGTATCAAATTAGCTACTAGAGTGCTCTTGAAAATTAATCACAAAAACAGTCTTACTGACCGTCAGAATTATGTGTTCAAAGTCCAGTACAGAAACATAGTTTTGTGCATAAAACTCTTGCAGAATATAAAAATGTTTTGGTAGGTTTAGAATCAAGCTTTTTCATGGATTTACAGCTCTGTGAATATAATATAATTTGGTGTAACTCTGTACAAAAATCACGGGAACTATTTGTTGTCTTTTGGTTAAGCTTTACTTACTTTGATCCTTTATTACACAGCTTTGTTATTAATGAGATTCTATTGAAATAGGAGGCCTTATTGCTGCTTTATGCTTAAGTTGCATTATTATGGATCATCACTACTTTTATTAAAATTACCAATAAACCAATACTATTTAATTGGTGACCACTCATAGGTTTTGAATAATACTGTAATGATGTCATAATGGTAAAGCTGTAAATAAATGCATTAGACTTATTTACATAAAAATATTAATTAGAGTAGACATAAGTAGATATATGTTAAGTAGATATAAGAAGTCACTTTGATAGTATTCAAGCATTACAAATTAGTCTGTGTTATTAATTAAAACTTAATGACCTAAATCTCTCTGCTATTGACAAAATGTAGTTTATAATTGTACAGGAATTCAAGTAATATGGCTAAAATAGCACTAAAAAGGCAAAACCTAGAGTTTGCTTACACATAGAATGGAGTAAGATTTCATAACTAAGCCTGTCCTCTAAATTAATAACAAACCTGCTAAGTTTTCTCTTTGCTTGATAAAGTTGATCACCTTATATATTTTTGCAAATCAATTCAGGACAAATATCCTATGGAATTTTATTCTCTACATTGCTGCTACAATGAAAAGTGCTTTATAAGTCATTGATCAAATGGTTCCCGGATCATAAATTTCAATTTCATTAGCTTTTTAATCTAGCATGTTAAGTCTTGCAGGTCTAGCCTTAATGTTCAATAACATAATTCTTTTACACATTAATTATATTTTTTCTATTAGAGAAAACCAGGAGACACTGCCCTTGAAAACAGTTATTTGCCACTACTCTAACCAATAGTATAATGCTTAAGTCAAGATTTCTCTCTCAGACAAAATTGTTTCCATTTGGTCCTGCATTTTCACTAGTTAACAATTTCAGGATCTGGCCCTCTGATGTGTGAAGAACCAAACTGAGAAAGCACTAAAGGCTCATACCTACGACCTACAACCTTCAATACATCTTGGTCCTGTAACTGAAAATGTTGTTATTAGAAGTATACATAAAACAAAAAAACAACCAAACTTTCTTGTATTTTTCTCCCTCTATTTATCTGTCAGTTTCAAATTAACAGGTCTAAATGAAAAATATTCCCTTTTATCTTATTTACTAGCAAATCCACACCAGTGAATAAACAGAAAAGTTTCAACAAAGAAAGACATTATAATTATGAGAAAAAAATTGTGGATTCTGAGGGGGTTTGCTGCTGTAAGTATGAAAACAGATGTACTGATCTTGATTTTATTCTACTTCTTATGTAACTAAATTAGTTATAGCTGATTTTAATTTATGGGGAAAAAAACCCCACAAACCAAACAAACTATTGGGTTTAACCAGAAATGTAGCTATTAAGATCAATTTTTGTTTTAAATAGGTTAATTTCAAATGGCATATACTCATGGATATATATATATATATAGAGAGAGAGAGAGGATTTGGTAGAGCTAAGAACAATATCTTCAGTAACTTTTAGAAAGACTATCAGTAATTTTATAATTAATACTGCTTAATTGATTCCAAAGATTTCACTATTAGTACACGGCCTACAGTGAGGTGTGCTGCAGTTACAGCTGAACATGGTACCTTTCCTTCCTGTTACAGACTATTTGCTCAGAGTTAAATCAAACTGTTTATTTAGAGAAGCTACTTGAGATTTAGGTGAACTTCTGTGGCTGGTGAAATCATTCTTTTTTTGTGGTACATGCCTTTTGAAATATTTTCTGTAAAAGTGATGTGGTTATATCAAACACCATTTTAGGGCTAGATTCCTGTGACAGCCCCACTCTGTGAGAGAAAACTGGGAAAATTGAGGGGTAAGTGATTCCAGATGGTTCTTGACTTATTTCCTCAGTTTCTACACTTTCTTCCAGGTTTTACAAATAGAAGATTTATAAATTAACCTCATTCATTATTTAGCTTGATTAAGATAAAATCCATATAACTCCACAGATCCTATAGAGTACAAAAGCCCAAGAAAGTTTCTAAAAATTCCAGCAAGGCCACAAACTGGTCTTGCAAATTTAGACACAAGAAACCACAAAAAACTCCTAATTGTAACAATGACCAAAAGAGACCCATTAGAAGATAAATTTTTTAAGCAGCCAACAGAAAAAGTTGTAAAACTGTTACAAATTTCTTTTTGCTCCAAGAAATTCCATTATGTATGTATTTTAATCTATGGTGTTTTGTTTGTTATTTACTTGCTGGTCTTCTAGGAAATAATCACTTGAAACTTTGTACCACCAATCCACATTTATAAGAGAACGGGTTTTTAAGATGATAAAAAACACACTCACATTAAAACTGTGCCTTCATCTTTATTAGAAGCATAAAATTCTGCCATTGTTCATTGCTCTAACTCAATAGACAATTCTATTAGGTATTGGTGCTTTATGCCAGCATATTATAAATTATTATAGAGAAATTTTAAGAGGAACTAATGCATCTATAAGGCTATGTGGGAAAATATGAATGTGTTAATAACTAAGCACCCTCACTAAAATTGTACACAATGGGAGTAAAAAATAAAGTAACTCTAAACACCAAATAGTTTTATTTTTAATGCCACTTTTCAGTTATCCAATTAGAAGGCATTCCCTCAAGACATGCAGCAAATGCAAAAGTATCTGTACAATAGCACCACTGTATACCTGCCAGTTTTAATCATATACTGTGCTTGAGTTACCCCATACAGTATAAATAATCTTTCACAGCTCTCACAGAATATTGTGAGTTGAAAGGGACCCACAAGGATCATCGAGTCCACCTCTTAAGTGAATGGGCCACACAGGGGTTAAACTGACGACCTTGGTGTTATTAGCACCATGCTCTAACCAACTGAGTTAATCTCAGGGTCTCTCTTGTTAAATAAATACAAAATTGAAAAGAAAATTTTCCATTTCATAATCTAGTCAGTCATATTTAACCTTGAAAAGTTACTCAGCTTCTTATTAAAGCTTATAAAAATATTGATCCCACATTTCAAGCTCCTTTCTTTAAAACATATTAGAAATTTGATTATGGAGGAATGGTAGAGCATTCCTAATACTTTAAGAGTATCAAACATTTCCAAGCCATTAAATGAAAGTAATGAATCAATACATGTTCTGACATTGCTCATTAATACATCACTGAAGCTGAGATTTATCCTATGTTGTATGACCTAGAATAGAAATATCCTTCGTAATTAATTAATCGAAAGACATATGATGCTGGACTGCTAATCTGCAAGTAACAGTTATTCTGAGTGAAGTATTTTTTAATTGGGTCAGAAATGAAAACTGAACCTGCTGGCCAAAGTGACCTATTTTTCCCTGTAACCACTATGGAGTTACTTTCTTTTTTGGCATGCAGTCACAATTAATTGTTTTAATGACACAGTTAATTTTGCTTCTATCTGCATGCATATTCATGTGCTGAAAAAATGAGATGCTGGAACAGAAGTGAGGCTACCTAATCTCTCTAAAGGTTTGGACATTTGAATTCACTCCCATAGCAGGAAGCTGCAGCCTCGATTAGTGCAGAGCAAGGGTCATTCTTGTGTCTTTTTAAAAAATGTTCACATTTATTAAGTCTTTTAAATTAAAACTCCAGGCTGCTGACAGGAAGCTCAAAATGTGTAAAAATCTAGGTAAGGTGTGCAGCTTAATGATGCTAATTTTCTCACTCCCAGAGGCTCAGAGGAAGCAATTGCCACTGATTGGCACTATCTGTTTGGGTCCCAAACACATCTACATGGTTTTTAAAGATTTTTTTGTTATTTTTATCTCAAGCATTTAATTGACTTTGACTATTTTTGAAAATCCCATTGGGAAAAGTCTTTGCTGAAAAGAGAGACATTTCAAGCAGTTTTGGCATTTCCAAGTTATTTTTTTAGTTTAAATATGAGATGAAATTTGGCATTAACATCAGGAAGAAGTGAAGTCAGAGCTCATTGTAAGCAAGAAACATCTAAAGGTCTTCCACAAAGATGTAGGGTCCTTTTAAACAACTTTAAATTGGAGCCATGGAACAGGTCAGAAACTAATCTTGGGACACTCATTATCATTCAGTCACAATGAACTTTGCCAAAGCTGATCTATGCCCCAGAGAGGTGGTAAGGCTCAGAGATATCACTACTCCATTACAAGAATCCATAGCAGGCTCCAGAAAATTTGCTTAGGTATATGAGCACTGAGTGTCTGAATGATTACATATTATCATTTCTATACCATCAAGGGAAGGAAGCTTGCATTCTGCAATTATTATTTTAAGATTGTACAGAATGCATGAGACGGAGAAGAATTCATTAAATTTCAAAGTCAGAGTTGCCCAATATAATTAAATTGAACTGTTTTGCAATGTCAGAGTTCTCATACTGAAGTAATCCTTCTTTGTCACCCCCTTTACCATATTTCCTGTGAAATAAAACTAATAAACTGGTAAAATATTATTATTTAAATTTATATTATATTTATTATATTTATTTGTTAAAATCTTAAGTAGAAATGTCAGCTACAGAAAGTAAAAAAGTACTGAAATTTGCTAAGAACAAAATGACTTATCCTTTTATGACTGTCTTATGCACATAATATCCCTACTAGTGGATATATGTGAATTTGAAGACTTCAATAAAAATAATAATTTATTCTTCCTGGCTTGCTAAAACGGATACTTCATTCACTCTCAGATCTGTAAAAGAGAGGATACTATTATCATGGCATTGAGTCTCTTCTTTTTCTTTAACATCTAAAACCAATTTGTGATTTCTGTACTGGCTCCCTTGGAAAATGGATGATGACTTCCAAGAAACACAAAACAGTCTTTATTATGTGCAGTAATTTTCATGTTATTTTTTGAAAAAGAATTAGGGAAATAACAGAGAGAACATATTTTTATCACCAACTTCTTTGTTAAATCTTTAGAAAATCCCACTCTAGTTGATTTTTCCTAAAGCAAAAACTGTATCTCTTGAATATTTATTTCAAAACAATCAGGTTCCACTCATCCAAAATATTTTTTTCATTTTATACACAATTCTTATAAATTGACTATAAATTATTGGATATAAATTATCCAATTACTTTGAGAAATATATTTCTGAGACTTATAATTGTCCAAGTGATGACAAACAATTATGTTGGTTAATTATCCTTCTGTTCCTCCTGATTATTCCTGTCAATTTCTCAGCTTATTCTTTCTCCCCTTCTACCTGATCCACTGTGATTTTCTTTCTTAGCCCTGAGTAGACAGCAGAAAAGGAGTCCTAAGGCAGCACAAACAGTTTGTTGTTGACCTAGAGAGGAAGGGTTGTTTTCAAAAACTCTATCTATGTGTCTATCTAAGAACCACAGCAAAACAGCATCTGACATAATCATGAAATGTCTTCATAAATTCCAGATCACTTCATGAAAGATGGCATGATCCGTCCATCCAAAAATATTCAATGAATATTTATTAAGTTCTGTGATTCATGAGGTTTTTAGAACAGATAATTCTCTTCATCCAGAGAAATAGGGTGGGGGACCTTATTTAAAATTGCCTAGTTTTTCCTGTTCGTTATGTCATTTCTTTATCACTTTCCTCCACCAACAGCTTTGAAAAATCTTTAGATAACATTTTGTTAAATGGATCTCATGTTGGCAAAAGAGATTTTTCTTTCTCTTGCAGTGTGTGAGATGGCTTCTTCTTTGTGAACTTGGAGAATACATCTGTTAAGGCTCACAAACAATAGGAAGGTTTTGGGGCCAGAGGTCTGTGAACTTTTTCAGTAGAAATACCACCTAACTCACTCTTGTTCATTAACAACCTCAGGATAAGCTTCAGGGTTTTCCCTAGTTCTACACCTTCAGTATTACTATCTTGTGATGTCCCTTTATGATGGGCCTTACAGAAAAAAGTAATGTTTAAAACAAGATTAAATTCATCAGTATGCCTAGAAACCTCTGTCTTTGGGAAGGTGTGACCTGAATTTCATCCTTTCATGAAGAAATAAAACAGTCTTATTGGTCACTGGTTGTAAAAAGAATCCAAATACAGCTTTTGTTTGGAGAGTGATCGCTATAGCCTTAGTTGTGGAGAGATCTGTAGGGCTGCTTTTGAGCTGAATCAACACCTGGCACTTGTCTTGTGTGATCAACACTAGGGGGGAAAGACATATCTGCAACTCACCTGCACTTGCAATAACTTTGATACCAAAGGTTTAAAAAATAAAATATAAATAACAAATTTATAGTATTTCTGAGCTATTCAAGAATTCAAAGAACTCTCCTGTCTCTCTCCAGCTATCTCTACAAGCATTTCATATCTATATTCTTTGCACAATATGTGTCTCACATTATAAAAAATCAAAATCAAACGAGTTACACATTGCAATAGAAAGAATTTAGAAGCTACTACTATTCAATAATTCTGCTCTTCTATAAAAGGTTAAAAATTTCAGTTACAATTGTGATAAATGAAAATTAGTTCTGATCTGGCTCTGGTTTGAAAGTATTCAACATGAGTTCGTGTTATTTTAGCATATGTCTAGGCATATGAGATGTATTAGATTCACACATTTTTCCTTCATCTTAATTTACCTCTTCAAAAATAATGCCAGTATCACTTTCATTTTCAGGGTTTTATATGGTTGTGCTAATAAGGCAGGAAAAATATGCTATTTTTGTATGCATATTAAAACTAGGAATGACATGAGTTGATGTCAAGAAGACAGAATGCAACTATTTAAAGATACTTGTAGGAAGAAGTGTTGTCACTTTTGTCTTCTTTCATTGTCACAGCCACAACAATTCTACTATTTAACAAGTTATCAGAAGGGCTACTTACTTTAGACTCATATAACTTCAATTTTGGTAATGTGGATGACTGTAATATGTAGGCTGATTTTGCTAAAAATATTAGTTTCTTTGACTTTTGGCAAGGACATTTATTTCTACTATAGGTTGCATTCTGGGACAATGCTTTTATCATATATTAGATGATTTCCAATTAAATACTTGCCACATCTGGGAACAGGCATCATTACAATCCCTGCTAAGGCTGTAAATGGTTTTACTTACTGGGAGAAGACCTTTTTGTAAAACAATTTTTCCACCAAAGTGCAATGGAGCACTCAGTAACATATTCTAGTGCCTGTGTGTTGATACCTTCTAGAAAAAGGCTTGAGTCTGATTCAGCTAAAAGCAATCTAACACACAAGACCTCTGCAGGTGCTTCACAAAGATTTTCTGTGCAGAACCACAACTGTCAGTAGGAACATTTCCCATTTCCTCTCACACCTTATGCTTGCCACCACATGGCTCTTCATCCTGTTCTTATCAACAGAAATGGACAAGCAGGTGAAGTCAAATAATTGCCAACAACCATAGTGCTGTGGATAGTCTTGGTCTCTAACAACAGAGTTCAAAACATGTTGGTATAATGTGGTTTTAATGCGTTGGTAGTTTTAGTGTCTTTGATAAAGCCAGTGAAATGCTCATAATCTGGGTTACATTTACATATACAGCTGCATGTGATTCTTCTTTGTAGTGTCTTAGTAACATAGTAATAGAGATACAGAATCATTTACCACTAAATTTACCTGCTACTGCCTTAGAGATAAAAGTAATGTTAAAAAAAAACCAAACAAATTCTTTGGCAAAAAACAAGGCATAAGGCTGTACTTGATCAATGACATTTATCAAAACCTATTAAGCAACAAGGTAGGCATATAACTGTATTTTCGTACACAGATCTCCAGATGTGAGCAAGAAAAAGGCTCACTGTGAAAACCAGTTACTGAAAACCAGCTGGAATTCTTTAATCCCCACCATAACAAAGCAAACTTGTGGTTCCTGTTCTGAGGAAAAATGTGACAAGGGCAGAGGAGAAGGCCTTTTGCCCTGTAAAGATCCAGACCTGAATAGAGATGGAGGATGGAAAAATGCATATGGTGGTGGTCATTGTGGTGGGGTGAAAGACTGGATCAAAATGAATACGTATGGAGTAATAATTCAGGTTGCCTGAGTAACTTTAATTCAGGTGTTACACAATTTCTGGGTCCTTCAGTTGCAGCCTTTGTGTTCTTTTGGCACAGTTCAGAGAGACTGTGATGAAAAAGTTTTACAGAAAAAACCCAACAAACAAACAAAAAACCATATAGCACTGCTGAAAAATAGATAACCTGTTTGTGTGCTCAACAAGGATAGTTGTGCAAAACCAGTGCCAACACTGGTTACACTGTTAGTCTCCAGATGGTTCTAACCTTCAGGCAATGAAGGCATACTTAAATCTCTCTGCTATTTTATAAATAAGTGAAAGCAGATATACGTGAGTGATGGAATTTATTTTGATATCTTAAAAATATATATGTTCTGTGGTTTTGAAATGTGTCTGCATCAGGTTCCCTATCAGTCTTTTCTTTAGCCTAACCTCCTATGTAGCTCCTCTCCCACTGTATCTCCCAAACTCCTGTATCCTCTGCTGACTCCTGCCTGTCTTTTCCTACCCACACTTTTACTTTTCTCTCTTATCTTGAGCAAGCTCATATTCATCCTCCTAACATAACTGCCACTACTCCTCCCCTGCTTCAATTCAATTTCTAGTATCTTCCTTGGGAATATTTATTTCATGTCCATCTATATTCTTCACCTTAATATTTTTATTTCCATGGTTTCTTTTACTCCTGGCCTGTCCAGCCATTTCCTTTCTCCCGTTTCTCCCTTGATGCCTCCTCCATGGCAGGAAGATGCAACGTGGGGGATGGAGGGCAGGAAAGGGAGCTGGGGGAGTGGTGGGCATAACAGATTTTATATTCCTTATCCTTCTTAAGGAAGAACTTATTTTAATCAAAACTTAACAAAATATCTAAGGGATATATTCAGCAAAGAGTATTAGAGCCACAATGGTTTATATTTGGCAGCGCTATCAGCAACTGAAAACAGAGACTTATGATTGAAAGCTTCTGGCAACCTCACTCGTTGGCATCAGAACTCTGCCACCTCTTAAAACATGCTGTTTATTTAACAGTTTCTGTTAAATTAAATTACTTAGCTTTAATCAAGGCAGATATATTTATATCTATTTTAAATAGCCTTCAAAATGTTTCTTTTAATTCTTGCACATAAATTCTAGTGTAATGAGGTAATGCTGCTGCATTTTCATGAGCATAATAAACCTCTTACAGTCTGGACCAAACTGAATATATCATGGAAGAGAAAAAGGGAAGAAGCAGTTGGTATAATCAGAAATTAAGACATATTTAATTTATTAAGTTTTAGAAAGTACTGAGATAGTCCGCAGTGTAAGGTGGATGATAATGACATGGAAAAGAATAGTACTTTCATTTGTGCAAATATTAAAATATAAGCTTTAACTTTTTGAGTCTGATTCTGCTGGGTTTTGTCATGGCAAATCTTTTTTTACTCTCCACATATAAGGAATAGTGATATCAATACAATCCATGGAGATAAACAGAAGTAAAACTAGAATCAGACCCTTAGAAATGTAAATGAACAGCACAGAAAAAGAAAGGTGACCTTTGGGACAGTGTTGGGGTACTTAAATAGGAAACATTCCACCATGAAAAGTTAAAAATTTTTAAAGATCTTAAAATTAGGAGGGTAAAATACCAGACGTAATAGTTGAGTGTTCAACTGTCAGTTGAATAATAGCACATTTATGTACAGAAATACTTCCATATCTTATACATGATTCTATAGTTTAAAAAAGGTTACATTTGCCTGAGACAGCCTTATGATGGACTTGTATTTAGGACATCATCTACATTTTGTCAAACTTTTTTTTTCTGATTTCAAATACAGTGTAACTACCTCCCCCACTATTGCCACAAACTTAGGGATTCACAGAAATATGAGCAGTATGAAGGAAGACTAGAAACACAAAGGTTAATCATACAACCTTTGCAATAAAACTTCCTAGCATTTGTAGGTTTTTTATTAGGTGCATAACACATCACAGTATAAAATGCTTTTTTTTTTGGTGTTTTTTTTTTTGTTTTTTTTTTTTTTTAAGTCTCCTATCAATACAGTTTGTATAAATGCAACGGTCTTTCAGGCTAAATCCCACTTAAAATAAGTTTAATAGGTCCCTGTATACCTTCTTTTTCCTAGAATGATTTTCACCACAAATTTGTGAGTTTTTCGATTGGTAAAGATTCTCATCTTTATTGTTCTTTAAATAAACATTATAACTCAAATTAAATGCTGGAAAGTGAAAAGGAGGATAAGTGAGATCAATCATTTTCCACAACAAGTTTTTAGTAAATTTTCTTCCACTGACCAAACAGTCATGATGCTTGGAATTGAATTATACAGTAACTTGAGGCTGAAAAAAACACAAGACTGCAGAAAAGTGTGTGTTTGAAAATTGTTTCTTAGCAGTGCAATATATCTTCTATTTTTCTTACTCCTTCCCATCAAGATGACCAATGCAAGCCTTATGAAAGTCATTTAATCCCATCTACATCCAAGCAGAAAGCTTTAGGCTATGAGCAACTGCAGCCCAGCACCAGCCACTGGTCCCAAATAAGGAAAAGCATCTGCCCCTTTGCCTTGCCATAGGCGCTGCTCGCCTTTCCAGGAGACATTACAGTGTTTTCTTTGTAAGTCTGCATATAGACCAATGAAGAGGTATTGCTCCAGTGATACACAGAGGAGACTGCTTTAGAGAGTCTGCCCCATCATGTGATAAACCCTTGACTACTGCACCACAGGAAAGACTAGATTTATTTGAGGTGTAAAATGGCTCTACATGAGCTTTTCAGGAAGACCCACAGCAGAGAATCTTTAGATGAGACTAATAATTAGGGGTAATATGTCTAATATGTTAAAGAAAAAATTCTTTGAGTACATTAGAAAGAATAAAATTGTTCTCCATTTTAAAGTAAGGCATTACCAGTAAAATGATAGCTTCTTGCCACAGTCTTTTCATGCTCATTTGAAATCTTTCTTGCAATTACCTTGCTTGATATTTCCATTGCTTGTAAGTGATTAAAAAAAAATATCCAGCCTTTTCTCTTTCAGAAGGAATTATTTATCATGTTAGAAATGCATTGAATATAGATCTAGGCTGATAACCAACACAGCAGTGCTCCTGCAAGCTTTCTGTCAAGCATACCTAACATCAGCAATTATTTCTACTGATGAGATAATTCAGTGATGCTAAGGTGCTATTTCCTTATATTTGATCCCCATCCTATTCCTGTATTGTTCCAAAAGTGGTTCCCTGCCAAAGACATTAAGCTAATTAAAATAATAAAGCCCCATTCAGCTGAAACAAAGACAGTACTGAAAATTCTCCAGAGCAAAGGCAAATGAGCTCACTTACAGATGTTCTGCTTTACCTACCATCTTCCTCATGTATATTTAGTTGGAATATCATAGTCTCTTTCCTAATCCACTGAAACTTATGATTGATAGTGTATTTCACTACCTCCACTCAGTCTTTTTAACATCTTGGATTTTTTTCTACCATGCTTATCAAATAAATTAAGAGGAAAAAAAAAAAAAAAAAAGAGGTATTTCATCACAATATATAGTCAACCACTGATTAAAATCAAACAACTTTTAACTGAGATCTTAATAGCTGAAACTTTAAGAACTGAAACTTACATGAATAGATTGCACTGTTAGACACTAAATGGCATGCATCTGTATCACCAGTACACTACTTCATCCAACAGTCAAGAGCTGACTGCAGGTTAGGCCAAATCTATCCTCTGTGTGACAGAACATCCTCTGTCTCCCAAACAGAAGACATGTTGAGAGACACTTGTTACCTGTGCACATTTTGTAAATAAATTGGAAACTTCAGTATTTTTAGTGTGTCAGAATTTAACTAACACATTAGTTAGAAATACTTAAAGAAATATAAAAGCCAAATGACCTTGTAAGTCAAATTTAATTTTCAGGAAAATTTTCTGGTTGAAGAAAACTAAAAGTTCTATTCAAATACTTGCATTTGTTATAAAAAGATGGCTTCAGACCTGAAACAGTTTCAATTTTTGCAAATTAGCATCATAAATGAAAATAAAATATCCAGTACAAGCCAGACATGTAACCCACTTCTAGGGAAATGAGATTTACAAAAAAAGAAGAGAACAAAATCCAAATAAATTCCTTTTCATCAGCTTATACAGCCATTTCCACCAAGACCCACAAGGATACCTTTTTTTTTTTTTTCAGTGATGTACCTGAAATGGCTAGGATATATTGAAATATCACACCCTACTTTATTTTCTCATCCAAAAAGTATTAAAGATATGGCACTAAGCTGCATTAATAAAGAGGTAAAAACACTCATTTTAATGGATAGACTTTAGGCTATCTTAACAGCAGTCATTGAGGCAAAAGTCTCTCAAAATAAACACCTCAGGTAACAGTCTTTTCATTATATAAGCCCTGTGACCTTATTAGATAGAGAGACTGGATGTTCAGAGAGCACGAATGTAGTTTATTGACCAGGAAGCAATGAAATCTAATAATCAGAGTATAAGAATGAAGGATGGCAAGTAGACTAGATATATCGACAAAGGACAGAATTGCTCTTTCCTGAAGAAAATCAAGGGAAATATACCACTCAAACTAAATCAAACAAACAAAAAAAATAGATTAATTGTTAAAAGAAAAGGTGTATTTAAAGGTGTATAGAGGAGGACAAAACATAAAGCATAACATTTGGAGGATTGACTGTTAATAATAGTTATAATTTCTATCAGCTAAAATCTCTCTTGCAGACCTGCACTGTGTTAAATTCTATATGCTGTATTTTATATATTTCTGCATAGAGTAGAGATGCCAGGCCCTTCTTTCTTCTTTTGACTTGTCCTCTTTAAGAATAATAGTGGCTTATGAAATGAGTGTTAATTCCCCATATCCCAAATAATTCTTAACCTGTGGTCTGAAGTTTGTCTGAGAAAGACTTGTACCTGATTTAAGGATGCCATGAGGTTATAGAGGGAGAAAATCAGAAGGGCCATGGCTGCTCATGGCTTGGATAGGTGCACTGTTTCCTGGGTAAAACACTGAATGGATGGCCAGTCCCAGAGAGTGATGATGACGGGAGTTACATCTAGCTGGCAGCCATTCACAGATGGTGTTCCCCAAGGCTCAGACTTGGGGCATGTTCTATTTAACATTTTTATTGATGATCTGAACAAGGGGATTGAGATCACCCTCAGTCAGTTTACAGATGACACCAAGTTAAGCTGGAGTGCAGATCATATTACCCCAACTCTAATATCCCTGTTGACAAGTTTCCCTTTGGCAGCCTAGCTGAAATAGTTGATACCTAAACTTCCTTGTTTTCCTTCTGTCATGATTTAATCCCAGCCAGGAACTAAGTACCACGCAGCTACTTGCTCACTTTCACTGTCCTTGACTGGATGGGGAAGACAACGACAGAAAGGAAAAAAAAACCAACAAAAAAAGTAATACTTGTTAAGATAAGACTAGTTCAATGGTTGGAACAAAGTAAAACATCATGATGATGACGATGATAATAATATTAATAAAAATGGAGAAAAAGAGAGAGGTATAACCCAAGAAAACCAAGTGTTGCACAGTACAATTGCTCACCACCTGCTGACCTATGCCCAGTCAGTCCTCAAGCAGAGGACTCATTCCCCTTCCAGTCAGATCTTTCCAGTTTATATAATTGGCATGATGTTCTATAATATGGAATATCCCTTTGGCCAGTTTGGGTCAGCTGTCTTGGCTGTGCCCCATCCCAGCTTTTGGTTCACCTACTCATTGACAGAGCATGAGACACTGGAAAGTTCTTAACAGTAAGTACTGCTCAGAAACAACCAAAACATCAGTGTATTATCAACATTATCAATTCATCCTGAATCCAAAACACAGCATTGTACCAGCTACTAAGAAGAAAATTAACTCTATCCCAGCCTTAACCAGAACACCTTCCACAGATCCACTAGCATGTTTTTTGTTTGGTTGTTTTTCTCCTTAAGCGACTTCCAAAAACATGTCAGGTAAATTCAACAGCAATCAAAAATGTAATGACCAATATTATTAGGGTTTGACATGCAGATTTTTATATCACTGGCTTACAAGTGGAATTAGGCTGTGTTTCTACAGGAGGAGACATAGCTGCTAGACAAAAAATCTACCAGGACTTTGCTATGCCTGAAAAGGAGTGGGCTAGCATTTGGTTAATAATGCCAGCTCCCAGGGAAGCTGTGGATATGAATTGCATACAAAGTACTAATTTTTTCAGAGCCAATGAGAAAGTTGGTTTTTAACTGGACTAAATTAGCTCTTTCATGGGAGAGCAACAAACCAGAGCAAATTGCTCAACAGCATCCCTCTTAAAATGTCAAAAGTATTGTGTCAAGCAGAATCATTATTTATATCACACAGACTTCCTGCATCTGGTTTTACTCTTATCATGACCCAGCTCTGAAGTATTCACAGAAAGCATCACCTACAAAGAAATAAAGATAAATGGTGTAGTTCACAAAATGGAACAACATAATTCCATCAGTAACTTATATTTTGCAGAGCTCTAAGTTTTCACTCGTCTCAGATTTCTTGCTATCTGTGAAAGATTAAGCCTCTAGAGAGCTACTGAATCTGGTGCTTGCAGGTTGAAATTTTCTTCTATTTTATCTAAGACAGTACAATAGTCAGGAAAAATCATTATTTCAAATCCATGAAACAATCTATTTTTTAAGACATATTCTCACTATTTCTAAATTTGCTTTCATTTTGTATGAGGACCCTTTCACACTTCAAAGAAGATTAGATGTTAGAAGAGAGGGAAGGAGATGCTGGGTTTTTTTTTCCTCTTTTTCTATTTAGGTCAGATTTTGTGCTTGTGTAAATCAACATAATTACACTGATTTCAACAGAACTTCAATAATTACCCTATTTGAAAACATAAACCTTTTTGAAAACAAAGAAATTTCTATATTTCATGCTATTATCCAGGAAATCTGGATGCTTTCATTTTTATCTTTATTGGAAAATTTTTCCATGTGGATATAATACCTTGATTTTCGATTATTTCATCTGTCCATAGTGCTGTCATATCCTTTGATCCTGCATGATGCTAAGGAATTCAGTGTGATAAAATACTAAAATACTTGAGTACAATCACCTCCTTGGTTGTCTAGTTAACATTCTCTTTCCACTGAAGCTGAGCAATGCAATGGAGGTGGCAGGGGGAAGCATTAGTGGAGGTCTCATTAGTCCCCATTTCCTCATTTGTCCCCAGACGTAATGCTGGCAATCAGTTCTGTGTACACTGTGCTGTACTCAGGCCTTCCTTATGGTGCTTCTGTCAGGCATAATTAATCAGCCTTTTTATTTTTGACATTTTGTATATTGGCTTTTAGACCAGGAAAAATGCAGTGAATAAACATCTCTCTTGAAAGTTGCCCAGCACCAGGACTTCATTGCCTGATCCAACATTGCATTACAAAGGTAAGATGTCCTAATATTAAACATATCATGCTTCCAAGGCTGATCAGGGTGTTCTTCCATCCCCACCTCATGACAGGAGGGCTGTATATGCCCTACTCAGAGAAAGCTCTATGTTCTGTGTCATAAACTCTAGAGATGGAAATAGGAACAGGACTGATATCAAAACTTACCACTATTTTTTTTCTGAAGAAAGGGAACCATTTCCAAGAAGTTACTTTATTCTGATTCAAGGCTTATTTTAAATGCAATTCTTGAATAGCACAATATATATATATATATATAAATACTTCTGAGTTCTCTTATGGGCTTTAAGGTAAACATTTCTATACTCTGAAATCCATATTTACACAGCTTGTCCTGTAATTTGGTGTGTTTCAAAAGGTACTCCATGCTGCTGAGGTTCTTGTAGTCATCTTAATCTCATATCTTTTTCACAAGTAATATTATTTATACATTCCCTCATATTTTCTACAGACATAGAGTTCAAGCTGTAATTCTGACTATACTAAAACATTTCTTAACTGTTTTTAACTTCACAGCATGCCCTTTTACTGATAATTTTGTGGGGATTTGTTTTGTTGGTTTGTTTTTTTTTTTTTAGTTTTGTTTGGTTGGTTTGGTTTTGGTTTGGGTGGGATTTTTTCATTTGTTTGGTTTTTGTTGGATTTGTTGGGTTTTTTTTGGCAAGGAGGAGCAGTGCAGCAGAAGAGCAAAATTTAAAAGGGAAATGAATTACCGTGCTGGATCTGTTGCCTGCGGTGCAAGATAAGGCAAAAAGAATGAGAGGACAAGAGCAGACTTTTTAGTTGTGGCTGGATTCTTAAGACATAAGGGTCTAATTGGATGAAAACGAGATGAAGATGAAGAGGATATAGTGACAGAACAGTTGAAGAATGTCACAAAGCCTGAGAAGGAGAATGTCATATCTCAGCCTGGCAGTAAATACTATGTTTAAAAACTTAAGATATTTCTGTTTTTCTTTCTAATCTGTCATAGTCTCCTTTTTCAAACAAGTTATTGAGGAATGATTTAACTAAGGGAAAATGAAATTAAGAATCACATAACATCTCTGCCTTTAGCTAATCACAAGTATGCCTTTAACTGATAAATATAATTGCATAAATGCTTGCTCATGAATGTGATGTTACACTGATGGTTGAAAACTATATGCATTTAAAACATCAGCCAAATTAAAACTTTTGAAAAATACAAATAAAGCTGATGATCAAACTTAGGTCTGCTCATAGTGCCTCATACCACATGCACTTGTGGCACATGGATCCTCACTTCATACCAAAATGGGTAAGATCTGTCTGCTCTGGCTGCCTAGAACCCATCTCAGGGATGAAGGGTAAGGCACTGTACTTTGCTGTGCACCCACACCCCACATTCCTGATTTTTGAGGTTTCTGTTTTTATGAACTGCATATTCAAAAAGCCAGAATGTAACAATATTGTCTTCTGTGAGAGGACACAAATTACCTTTTCCAGTTGTGTGGTGGGTTTGAATAATTGTTTTGGCCTTTCAGCCCAGATTCCCAATGCTGCTGCTCATATTCATTGTATACAGAGGGAGAAGGTGTTGCTGTCAATGCCACCAGTGTGATGGGAAAGGCCACGTATCCCATGGTGAGTGATACTCCTGGGTCCTTTCCAGCGGTCCCATGCTTAACCCTGAGAGAATGGTCACACGAGTGACACTTTCTGACAGCCCTGTACCACCAGCTATTAAAAAGCCAGTCCAAGACAGATGTAAAAAGAACAAGGCAGGCAAACACACTCACAGGAAAAATGGAACATGCAGCCTACCACACTGCATATGAAGAGCCTACCTAATACTATACAAACAGTAATGATGTTCCCAGTTATCATAACAGATCACTGAACAATTTCTAAAGAAAAAGTTTCTTTTCCTTTTAAGTTCCTAAATTTAAAATTAAACTATGACTTGCACATTTTCTTTTAAAGATTTAAATAGAATGTTATTATATAGAATTCTATATTATAGAATGTTATATGGGGATTTGCAGGTAGCAATCAGATTTTTCATTTGATTATTCAATATTATAATGAAAGAATGATAACAATCTACTACAGAGTCCACCAAAGTTAAGACAAGAAAATTTTATATAATTTTTTATTGACTAGAATCCGTAATATCCAGGTTTACTAAAATCTAACTATACACTATAATTAGACTGTCAAAGTTTCTCTATTAAATAATTAAATAAAGTAACAAGCCCAGCATTAATAAATTGGGTGTACCATGTCTCTTCCTGCACAATTTGACTAAGCAGGGTTTGAACCATGCTTCGAATTTCTCATACTCAATGAAATGGGTTTGCTTCTCATCCAGTCACCTGACGAATTAATATTAATAGCCAGTGCAGATGGTAAACTGCTTACACATATGTTATTATGACTCCACAGTTATTGCGAGTCATTATGATCTTGCAGCACTTCTGACCTCCTCCACACACTAGCGTTAAGGGCTCAATACAATCCTGGTGAAAGTCAGATTTACCAGTAGATCCAGTGTTTTTTTCAGTTCAGCATATCACCATACTATGTTAACTGAAAATATATGAGCAACTTGAGTCTAAAAATTATAACTGCTCTTGCAAAGAGTAAAACAGAAATTATGGAAATATGATGACAAAGTCAATGCTGTGAGAACAATTTTCAATTTCTAAAGTAGTTATTATCATTTTTCTATAATACATCTTGCAGAGCCTTGCTGCTTTTCATAAGCTGGGAGATCTAAGAGGAAGCAATGACACCAGAAAATCTGAGGAAAAAAAAACCAAAACAAAACCAAAACCAAACAAAAAAAAATCACCATCCCCTCCAAAAAAAAAAATACAAAACAAACAAAAAAAACTCAAAAGCCCCATTTGTAAATACACAGACTACAAACTGTATTTTCTCCATTAAAAATTTAAGATAGTAATTCCATCTACAAGCACTGAACAGGTCCTGATGCATTTGTTTCCAATATACATGCTGTTTTTTGGAGTGTATTATGTCAACCACAAGAGGAAGGCAATCAACAACAGCACAAGAAGATATATTCTTAAGCTGTGCCAGGGAAGCTTTAGGTTGTATATTAGAAGGAATTTCTTCATGAAGATATTGGAATGGGCTTCCCAAGGAGGTGGTAGAGTCACTGTCCCTGGACATGTGTAAGGAAAGACTGGATGCAGCACTCAGTGCCATGGTCTAGTTGACATGGTGGTGTTACGTCAAAGGTTGGACTAGATGATCTCAGAGTTCCTTTTCAATCTAATTGATTCTGTGATTCTGTGAAGAGTGGAGCCATGATTCTTGTCTTGGGAGCAACCCCATGTCCTGGTTCTCCTGCTAAGTGAGCACTTTCAGCCTGGAAAGTGACTGCAGCCTATGGGCTGCAGTATCAGCTCCTGAGCAGACATGAGTGGCAGTTCTTGCTGGGTGTTTTCCATTTAAACAGCATGTTCTGACAGCAGCTTGTCTTTGCTATTAGCTACTTAGGCACACACATGCCTTTCCAGGACTGCTTTCACTAAGAACATGACTTTGCTGCCACAGCACAACGTTGTTCACAGCATAACCATGTCCACACTTCAGAACCTGGATAGCTGGTGTGAGTCTGCTCCAACCCTGACTACTGGCCTAAGCTTCTAGGCCATACAGTGTTTTTCTATGGGATACTGAGCAGGTGTAATTTCTATTGTTATTCACTGCAAATTCTCAAAGCAGAATATTTAATAATGGTTCAGCAGACACAGAATTCTGCTTCTGTCCTTCAACAACTTGATCAATACACTGGACCTACACTGCCAGAAATCAACCCATATATTGGAATCACCCCACAAATTACTAATTAATCACAGAAATGTCTATTTATTAAGATGAAAAATAACTCATAATTTCTTATTTCTATAACCAAAAAACTTATAATTAGTATAGAAAACTTTTCTATTTTAAACTCTACATTTCTTTGCCCAGATCAGAGAAATATTAGGATTTACATTGAATTCACAAAAAGGTTTCGCATTATATTACAATCCTCAGGGGTTTAATAAAGCTATTTCTGCAGATAGTCTGGAGGATTTCTACTTAATTAATTACCCTAAATAATAATGCTATATGAAGACTTTTATGGAGAACACGCGATCTGGTTAATTTCTTAGCACAGATAAAATTGCCAATCTTCAAGAAATCCTACTGAAAGCAGTACTTAGGAAAGGAGCAGCACTGATAATGATACCTTATTTTGCCAGCTTGAACTTATCTGGAATTCTTAAGGTATGCACAGCTTCTGACTTTAGTCTGTGTGAGCATAAAAGATCCATCTTACTTCCCTATTTCTTTCTGCTACCTCCATTAAAATTTAGGTGTGACTAAAGTCTTTGTACTGAACATCATCAAAGAAAGCAAATTTCCCAGCATTGTCCTGGGAGTCAAACATGGTCTGCTGACACCAACACTATCAGCACACAAATTAGTTTTGAACCAGGTCATACTTCTTGTCTTTTCCAAAGCAACAGCTAAGGTAAGCTTAGTGTCATGCTAGAGAAAACAGCACAGTTAACAGATCTTTTAACATAATCAGTCCCCTGTTACAGAAAAGGTGCCCATGCCAAGCATCTTCAGCTTCCAGGTATCACAACCTTTTGACAATATTTTAGGCAGTATTTGACGCTTTCCCTTTTTACTCACATGTACAAGTACACCTCATTATAACTGATTAAGCTACAATAGTACAAACCAATTAATGAGAAAGTTAGATCTCAAGCAGAGATCTAAAGATCAGTGATATATTTTTAATATATCTAGATATATTAAGATATATTTAAGATGTTGTTTCATCATTTTAAGACAGGAGTCGAGAAAATACCTTTTTATTTTCTTATAGACTCTTAAATATATTTTAAAAAGTTTGAAAATATGAAAATAGAATATGCAATTCTTCTATTAATTATTGCATTTGGGAGATACACACATATATATATATCCTTTTGTTCCACAGGATTTCTAGTCTTATTACTTGCATTTTAATATAAATGTTATAATAAATTGCATTATATTTCCCCTACAAGATTAATTTATGAAACCATATTGTGGTTGATGATGGCAGCTGAACCCCTCAATGGAATTAATTAAAGGATAATCTCCATTGCTTTGTAGCATACAAACCAATAAATGGCTGCTGAGATTAATAGCTGAAGCGAAGCTAAAGTGTTTAAGGAATTTCAAACCCCATTTATTACACACACCCTACAAAGCAGGAGAGATTATAGCTGTACAGAAAACTGGAACATAGGAAAAAAAAAACAAACCAAACAACAAAAACCCAAACAAAAACAAAGCCAAAAAAGAAGCCCACACAAGGAAAACAACATTTCCTTCCCTTGTGAATATTTGAAAATGGTGCTTCTTTGTTCAACAATTTAGTGGCATACAGATGAACTTGGCCAGAAAGAAAAAGAAGAAGGATGAAGCTAAAAAATGTGCCAGCTCTTTTGATTGCTCATCTAAAACAAAGACACAGGGAAAACAATTTTAAAAAACTTAGACCAGGACATTATTGATGAAATTATAGCTAGATTTTTTAAAGAGAATTTATTTGCTAAAGTTTAAATTTTTATATTCAAGTCAGCATTTCCCAAACAGAATCTGGAAATTTATAGAGATTGCAAGGCAGTCAGATGTTTACTTTAGAACAACTGTGGTATCCTTTGGATTAAATATCTTCTACATCTTCATATAATCTCTTTAGGTGACAGAAATGAGAGTGATGTGATTTTCAGGTCTCCTTCGGTCTTTGGGATGGGCAAATGGGTACAGGTGTGTGCTGCAGCAGAAAGGATGTTGTGCTTTGAAAGTTTGACCAAGTGGCAATTTTTCACTGCCATTTTCAAAGAAGTTCTATAAAACCTCTTTGACAACAACCAGTTAATCCTGGTTTCGTTACATGGATTGAAAACTGATTTTAAGTACCAACACTTGTTACTCTGTTTCATTCCATTAGCACCAAATATTATCTTCTTCCTTAATATATCTAATAAACAGCCTATAAGCATTTTATTTAATCCTTTTTTTCCTTTTATTCTTCCACAAAAAATGACCAGCAAAGTCAGTAATTTCTATTTTAAAAGGGTCTTTCACTTTTTTTTTTTCTGTCTAAAGAAAATTAATGAATTTTAAAGTTAAAGAGGTATGACGTGTGGGTTAAACTCATCCATTGTGCATTTTTAAAGCTGATGATGGGTCAGCTTGCTAGATAAAATATATTGTTATCTGAGGACAAAGACTTGCTTCAAAATAATAAAAAAAAAAAATGTATTTACAAGAAAGGAAGAAGAATAATAAATTCTATATGTACCATTGCCTGGTCTCCCTGCACCTGCTCTAGTTCCATGTCCACTTGAGAAACCTGCCTTAAGAGCAGCTCTCTCTCTCAATCATCTGTGCAAAAGGGAAAGAAACAGAAATGTCTCAGGATGTGTGGTCACTTTTTCATTCCTTCTGAGATTAATCCTCTGGAGAGGAATAGAAAACAAACAAACAAGCAAGCAAGTAAACAAACAATCAAAAAGTTTTGAATGGAAAAAATAGAGAAAAATGGAGTACAAAGAATCTCACTTCTGTTAGCCAGTAATGTTTTGAAGGTAATATACTTATACTAATCTGCTGAGTTAAAATTGCGATCAATAATGTGAAGTCCTAAAATATATTTGTAATAATGAACTGAAAAGGCAAGTTGTTGGATTCTCTTGAATAATGCTTTCTTAACATTAAATTGAGGAGTAAATTTACTTCAGATTCTTTTTCTTTAGTCCTTAATTACACATTGGAAATTTTACTGCATTAGTGCAAATTATTCCTAGATCTCAGTAGAAAGGTTCTATTTAATTTTCCTTTAGATTTCCTTAAATCCACGCTGCTCTAATCTGATTTTATAAGCCTTTTTTTTTTTTTTTTTTTTGATGGAGTCCTATAATGCAAATAATTTGACAAATAGGAATACAGAACTAAAGCAGGAGACAAAATGTTATAAAGCACCAAACTGTTCAAAACGCCACAAAAATGTAGAGGTTTGAAATGGTTTCTTATTAGCTGGATACTACATTAATCTGAATTGTGGGGAAAAAAAAAAAAATTCAACTTTTTTTTTTTTTAACAAATGTCAGCTCTATTATTTTATTTACAAGATATTTTTTCCTCAGAAATTAATTTTTCAAGGTCCAATATTAAAATGAACATTTTAAAATACTATCTTGTCAATCTGGAGGCTTAAGTTATCTTGAACACTGAGAGATTGATCTGGTGAAGCACCAAGAGTTTCCACCTCTTCCAGCAGAGCTGAGGCCTCTTCCCTATTTTTCTGAAAGAGGTATGTCTTCTTTTGAGGACCGTATTTACTGCATAATTCTCACATAAATTTCAATGTATACACTAATCAACTTAAAACTGACACTACCTCATATGAAATGTCTGAATTTCACCCCCAGTGATAACTTAACCATTTACAAATCATTTTCAGAGAGCTCAGTTGAAGTATAGCAGGTATTATATACTATGACACATGTATAGTATTTATTATCTTCTATATTTAATCATTAAAATTTAATCCCAAACTCTAAACTTCCTTCCACTGGTGCAAGCACATCTATTGGATCCGAAGATTATCCATTGTTGACCCAAGTACTTCCCTATATTAGTAATAAAAATGTACCTGTAATGTATTGTTACTATGTAAGACAACACAGCTGAGAAGTTTTCAATTGATTATGTGAATATAATATAGCTTGCTTGCAGCATGACTTTTTTGTTATACCAATATTCAGCCCTGCACTGTGCACTGTTTCTGAACTGGGTGGGTTCATCCTAGTTTTGGCATTTGTTGGACAAAAATATTTCTCTAAGCCTAACTGAAAATCAAACTAGACAAAGCCTGATTATCTCTGTAGAGTTATTGAACATGCCTAAGAAAGGCTTTGAAATGAAGGCAGAAACCTAAGTATTTAAAATAAGACTTAATGAACTAGATCTTTCTGGTTTAAATTTGACTTTGTCTTCTGGTGAGCACAGCAGGAAAATAGCCCTGTAAACAGGCTGCACAAGGCTAACCTTCAAGCAGGATAGTAAGATGGGAAAAATAAATCTCTTTCACAGCAGGGACTTGTGCAACTGGTCACAGCAGGAGCCCTCAGGGCAGTGCACACTATTCCGAACACGCTCCCCGAGTTCCATTCCTCCAGGCCAGTGTATTACAGCAGCAAAGGACCTGTCATCTACCTGGCTGACACTGAAGAGCAGACTGCTTTCTTCGTGCTTATGGGCTGCTAAACACAAAGCTTCCACTGATTTCTGTGTGTTCTTATATCCCAAATCAAAATCATAGTGATCATTCTGGAAATGGTGATGACATTCTCCTTCTTGACTATTTGGGCTTATAGCTTCTCTTTGACCTATAACTCTTCTCTGTCTCAAACAATTTTACAGTTTGGCACCTGTAATATACTTCTGTGAATTGTCTTTGGCTAACAAGATTGCTGGTTCCACCTCTGAGTGCTGAACTAGAATCAGGTGAATCCGTAATACTAAAATGATTTCCTACAGTTATTGAGAAGCACTATTCCTGGGAGAATGAGACAGTTTCTCAGAAGAGCTTCAATAGTGCTGCCCATCCAATCAGATCAAATAATAAGAAAATTGTAGGGAAAAAGTTTAAATAGTTTCATGCATTATTTATGTTTGGTGCTTTTATTTCATAATAGTTACATAAATATGTAGGGCAAATTTCTTGATTCTGATAAACTCTGCAAACCCCTGTAGTTCAAAATGCTTACATTCCATGCAAAATTCCCTTCAGTGGCCAATAAGAAAATAATAAAAACATGGTTTACAGTTTTACAGGACCTTTCATCCAAAAGTCTCCAAAGGGCTGCAGAGAAATGTGCATAGTAACATTTTCATCTTACAACTAAGGAAATCAAAGGCTAGAAAGATTAAAGCCCAAACCTTTAAACATGCCTTTGGAATTAATTGGAGCCTTTGAAAACTTTTCAGGACCTGCATCTAAGTGACTTGTCCAAGGGTGCATCCTGCACAGAACTGGAAAGTAAAATACAGGTGTATTTAATTCCTTTTTTCTTTATTTCAAGGCCACCAAATAGGAATCATGCATATAGAACAGGTGTAGCTAAATCATTTCATGCAGTTCATACAAGAGATTTTACCCCATCAAATATATACAGTCGAAGCTGTATGTACAGTCTTGTCATTCATTGCACTTGGAGAGCCCTCTAAACAGGCAGGAATTGCCATCACAGGCCATGATCACACTTGTGTGCAGACAAGGGTGTAGGAGCACAAGCATTCAGCCCCAGGGACTTACTTGCATAGTGGAAGGTTAAGAATTTTTTGACCATTAAATCCTAGAAAATTAATTTCCTATCTAGACAGCAGAAAAAGGGCTGCTTCTTTCAGAAGGCAGAGTCCTGAAAGGAGTTTTCTGAAGATGGATGATATGAATATATCCCTCAAAAGATCCACATCCTGAATCAGGTCCAACTGTTTAGATGCTTCCTTTATGTTCCATGCTGGCACATAGGGAATTATATTAGCAAAAAGGAAAGGGAAGGGAGGGAAGGAGAAGGGAAATCAGGTTTGAGTTTCAGAATGTTACAGATATTTAGAAAGCCTCTATACTTCATAACATGCTAACATGGTTTCAGTCAAGGACATTGAGTAAGATGGGATACTACTGTTAAAAACCATCACTTTTTTAAGTGATATAAGATTGGATTTTAAAGGTATTTATATATTTCATTCAACATTCTGATATTTAATATTTTGCTAATCAAGTCAAACACCAGATAAACTAAATTAGTATTCAATACCTATAGTCCTCTTTATACTAAGCATAAATTGCAACAGAGAATTTTACCCTGTAGCATTAAGTAAAATATTTTTATTATTAAATGTCTTTCTTTGTTTGAATCTTTTTTTTTTTTTACTTCTGAAATGCTAACATTTCTCAGCTTGGTGCTTTGAAGAAAATATTGATCTAAAACAGTACAGCATGCTTTGAAAATTACAGGTGCAAAGAAAATTGGAATGAAAAAGAATCCTCCTGTGTGAGATTATTCACCAGAAAACACAGAAAAACTAAATAGATCATGCTTTTTGAAAGAACCAGAGCCCTGGAGCAGGTGAGATTTGCATACTAATTAGAGACAAAGTTTAGTCAGGTTCACAGGCCAATCTATCTTCTATCACAAGTCAGCATCTGTTTTAGAAGATTCAACTCCTTTTAGGTAGGCTGTTGGTGTTCTAAAAACTGAAATATTTTTCAGCGTTGCTTTTGGGTTTTACAATTCAGTGAGCAATACTTTTTTCATGTTTAAGGTAATTCTGTTTAGAGGTTATTTTAGTTAAAAAAAATAAATACACCATTTTTAAGTTGAATTAAAAAAAAAAAAAAAAAAAAAACAAACAAAAAAAAAAAAAAAACAAAACAAAAAAAAAAAAACAAAAAAAAAAAAAACAAAAAAAACCAAGTTTGCCTGAGGGGTGTGATTTGAAAAGCAGTTAAAAATGAAACAGTGGTGACACAAAATATAGACAGCCCAAAATTAATAAGAGCAAAAATATAGAGGAAATGAAGTTATCTTATAACTGAAAAATGATGTCAATAAGTGACCCTCATAATATTTAACTGCATTTCTATTACCCTACTCCTAAATGTTATTCAATCTCTCCTTTATGATATACCATTCCTTCTCTGTATAATTGATGTCATTCTGCCTATCCGATAGAGGCAAAATTCATAAGCATACCTGCAATATATACCAATATCAATAGTGAAATTATTAAAAAAAAAAATACCTCAGGACCATCTGCATAAAAGTTGCAGTTGTAAACTCCCAAACTGATGTCTGTCATGTATATTTGTAAACTTCTTACCCTCTTTATGATTTTTTTACTATGCCCCATGTTTTCCAGCATTGTGCTTGACATAAAGTCAACATTAGCTTTTTTTAATATCTAAAAATATTCATGAATTCAGGCAACATGCATTTTTGTATATCTTGATTTGATTGCAATCAAAATATTTAGATGAAAATATGGGTTTAAATGTTTCAAAGAGAATATCTACAAAACCTGACATAGCTGGTAACTTGAGAACTCCATTCAAACTTTGTACTCAGTCTCGCAGGAAGAAATTGCATCAGAATATTAAAACAAAAAAAAATGAAATTATCATGTCAGTTACTTTAATTCATCATTTTAATTCAAATTAAAATAAAATATGATGTACAGGAGTATTCTAATGCTTGCATTAGAATATTCTCAGACCAAAGTTTAGTCACTTACAAAAAAATACTGGCAATTTTTTCTTAGTCATAAAATACTTTTACTGAAAAAATTACTTTTCATCAGTCACATACACATGTACAAGATCCACCTGAAATAGTTGTCTGACTAGTCCTCCAATTTTAAACAAACACGAGGCTTAGGGCTACCATGTTGCTTCTTCTCCTAGATTGGCTGTCTTTTTGTACCTGATTTTTTTTTTTTTCCCCAATGACATTTGAAGGCTATGGTCTTCATTCACTATTTCCATCTGTTCACTCAAAGACAAATGACAGCTCTAATTTGAGCATATTTGGAAAGTTTACCTGACTCCTGCACGCTTCTTTTGAGATTATGATCACTCTTTTGCACTCAGCCTTAGCAGACATGGTCTTACTTGCAGGTGAGAAGGAAAACCACTTCCCCTATCCTCTAATAAAAAAATGAAAACTGTATTGGCAGGACTATTGTAATCTTCTATTCAGTGAAAGCCTTCATTGTCTTTACTGGACTTGTACTGTAACACAGAAAAGCAATAGTAACGATGGTGCTATTCAAAATGTCACCTTACCCAGACTTCATCAAGCTGAATTTAAGACCAAAAAGACACTGTGTAGTCTTGTTCCACTCCCTCTTGAAGACCAGTTTCATCAAGTACAGGATATTCAATTCATCAGTCAAATCTCTATTTAAAGCTAAAGGGATTTTCACTCTAGTGAGACCTCAGACTCAAGTCTTTCTCAACTACTGAAATGCGTTATTGCATCAGTTCTTAGAAGACCACGATAAGAATGCTATGTTTCAGAAAACACAGATGTGAGCAAGACAATGCAAGTTTTTATAGCTATAAAGAGAATGGCAATTAACTCAGCACAGCTAATGTGAAAAAATGTTCCCTTTTTACAAAGCCACATGTTTTGAGACAGCTGTAGCAATTCATCTTGAGACATGATGCCATTCCCAAAATTCTCCTTTATTGGAGTTGCTGCAGTTCTTGTTTACTTTGGTTTGGTATAAGCAAAATTAATATGGCCAATGGATCTCTTGCTATGTGTATTAATCCTAGTAGAAGTCTGTATAGAAAAGAAGCAGCTTCAGTCAGGATGATCATTGCGATGTAGCCAAGACAAAAACACGAGCTCTTAGATGTTAATGAAAACCCTTCCTTTAATTAATCCAGGATGAGGATTTTACTGTCTCTCAAGTTTAGCACTTGTCTTTACAAGGCTTATTTTACATCTGTGAATAAATATTCACCTTAACCCAACAGACAGCCTTCAGGGCACTGCAGTTGCTTCACAGCATGTCAGCAGCAGAAAGCAGGATGCAGGGGTGACAAGCACAGTGTGGAGAGATCCTGCAGTGATGCTGAGCAGTTGGAGTAGGGGACACACAATTTCCGTTCCTCACAACTAGTACAGAGAATGGCCAGGGGAAATAGGACAGGACTCAGCTTTTCCGGCGGTCTCCAAATGTTGTAATAGCTTCTTGGCTACTGGCAGCAAAAGGAATTTTTGAGCAGCCCTCTGGCATAGAGAACCACTTTAAGGAGTGCAAAGATAACCGTATGCCCTTTTACACAATAATGTCACACACACCTGTTGTGAATGAATGCCAGGTATGAAGCAAAAGTTTTCTTATGACTTGTATTACATTTCTTCCTCAGTTTTCAAAGCAGTGCCTATATATTCTCCATTTTCTAAGTGTATTTTCCAGTCACTGTACAACTTTAATGAGATAACCATAAAGAAACTATTTCCCCTTTCATGAATCAAAGTATATCATTAGTGAACAAAGTTCCATTGTTTTAAATTTAAAAAGACCTGTAAGTATACTTCAAGCTTTAAATATAAATAACAACAAAATGTCTGTCCATTATATATATTTTTGTATATATTTATAAATTTATTTCATAACACTGCAATGCTGTTCAAACAAATTACACATTGCCATGAATACTGAACTTCAGGACAACAGGGTTTCAGTACTTATTAATCACAAATTTTCCTTGCTGAGAAATATGCATCTTTTTCATGACAAAGTTTAATTAATGTTGTCTTAAATTCCTGAATTAAGTATTGGTTCATATTGTTGCTCTTATGAGGTGAAACAACCAACATTGAAAACATCCTTTATTTCCAATCTTTAACAAAAGCATGCAATTCTAAAGGGGCAGAATAGGAAAATAAAAAGAATAGACACATATATAACAGATAAAATAGTAATAAAGTAAATGTATAGTAATATATAATAATATAGTAAAAACAGTATAAAATAGTAATATAGTGTTGAATTTTACCCAGGGCTGCCTATAATCTTTCATAAACTTGAAAATGCATTGTATTATGTGTTACTTTAATTTAATTACAGAATTATGAAAGTAAATTAGAAGAGACCTCAAAAAGTCACCCAGTCTACCCTTTAACATGTGATATCTGATCTGGGGATTTGTTTGAATATGTAATCAATGAGCTTTGCCAATTGAAGAATAAATACAATTGTTCTTACATTACTAACATTTTTTTTTCTCAAAAGTGTGACAAGACCCACTGTAATACAACTTCATATTTTAGGTATGGAAATTCACATTAACTACTCGTGCACAAACAGCAGCTGGCCATGATTCACAACTTTTTTTATGCAGGATAAATTACCTTGCTTCAGCTTTCCCACCCAATGGTATAAACTGCTGTATGACCTAATTAATATATTCTGTACAATAATAGATCTAGGTATTAAATACAGGCTACAGCAATTTATAATAAATGAGGTGTCACAGACAGAAAACAAATTAAAGGAAGTATCAGTTCTTAACCAGAGGAAATAATATAAAAACTAAAGGGATGGCAAAAGTCAGGTTACTCAGCTTAAAAATGTACATTCTGCTAAAAAAGGAAAGAAGTCAAACAAGATGCATTTTTTTACTTGGTTGAAAATTATTACTGAGCTAAATGGGTATTTTTCATGAGGATTGGTCTGACTGATAATGCATGAGGGGAGTTACCTTAACAAAGTATCAAGTAAAGAATTTCAAATGCATGATGCCAGGAACTGAGAAAGGTCAATCACAATAATAGTAACATGATTGTTTTTACAACTTAACATATTTTAAATTCCGCTTATTTCCTGATTTTTTAGAGATAATGAGCACTACCAGCTACAAGTCAAGTCAATAGCGTCACAGCTATCATTTCTGAAATGTATACCAGAAAATTTACTCCGTGGTTAGATTCGCACTCCGCACTGCAATGCACAGCATTTGCACCACCTAATGATCCCAGTACTGCAATAGAATGGATGAGTAAGCACAAGACACATCAAATTAGGTTTAAGGAACTATTTCTAAACAGTCTACCCCACTTATTGTCAATATTTCAATAGCAGAGAAATGTAATGATGTCTACTAGTAGTTCTGTACTTCCCTAAGATATCCTTACAAAATATTTAAAGCACATTACTAAGTGGTTTATCCTATTTTAATAAATCTGAACAATCTATATCAAATCTACATAGAAAGAATATTTCTGAAAGTTCACACTTGTTGTAAATTTTATTTAGATCCACTAATTCACAAAGGGCACCCTAATCATTCATGCAAATTACTAGTTGTAATCAGTGGTGTAACTTTAGCAATGAACTTGCTTTATAAATTACACAAAATAAAATGGAAAACTCAATCCTGAGCTTATAAATGTCAAGCGCAATTTTGTTTCATGTCAGACACAACTACACATTCTATGTATGTAAAGAATTTGCCACAAACATAATTCACTTTTGTGGTTGTGGAAAATGCAATGATGTTCAGTACTAATAAATAAAAACATTAAAAGACACAGTTATATTAAATTTAGTTTCCACAGTGGGCCAGATCTAGCATGGGAGTAAATCAATAGAATTCTAGAGAAGCTAAGCTATTTCTGACAAATTGCTCTGGATCTGGCCCCTGAAATATTTTTTTAAATGATTAAGTAAAGTATTGCACATATAAGGCATTGATTTTTATCATTGATTTTGTGCTGACATTTGAGTCAAGCCCCAAAAAGCTTGAACGTCTTATGTATTTACAGCTGTCTGTTGGTAAGGAATAACTCATTTGTTCCAAATGAAACATGTACCTGAAGCTTATAAAACCCAGCTTTTTTTCTAGACTATATTTACAAACAGCTTTTTCAAATAAAACATACTTTAAATCACTGAAACAAAATCAGAATTCTGTTTCTTGACTTTCTTTAGCTTGTCAAACAAATAAGATAGATATAGATTATATTTGCCTCTCAAGAGAGCTGTTCCATCATCAGAGAGCAAAGATCAATGATGAACCATCATCTCATAACAAAATATTTCCAGTGACAAAATGATGCTTATTGTTTAGTATTTTTAGTTAAATATGTATGTAGGAAAATTTTGGTTTCCTGTCATTGTGTTTTTTTCCTAACTAGGTCAATTCACCTATTACTACATAAGGAAAGCAGTCTCCTTTTTGACTGATCAGAGGCAATTTCAGACACAGGACCAGCATGAGCAGAACCTACCTCTGACTCATTTCAAAGCCTCTCTTGTGTCACATTCTAACATAACAAAAAGCTATGAGAGAATATCATTCTCAGAAAGACCACCACATGCTCATTTAAATCACTCAGCTCCCAAAAGTCTCAACTGGTTAATGTGCTATTCCAGAAGAAAAAGCTTCCTTTCCATCTCTTTCAGAACACACGCACCAATGCAAAAGTAGAGAATACTGCTACCTACAAGTGCTTTGCCAAAAACGAAATACTGAGCAGAAAAGACAGTTATTCTGCACCTTCCAGCCACATGTTTTCTCTTTCTACTGGTTTGAGTGACCTTTGGCTGAGCACAACATCCAGAATAGATTGTAGGGTTACTCGTCTTAAGGGCTACCTTTTCAACATATTTATAGACAACTTTGTGACAGTGGCTGAAAACACAGCTGATAAAATATTTGCTTTTAAGTCTTACAGTGTTGGATAAAAATATATGCATCATGAACAATAATTTTGATGATGGAGGGCTTTATTCCCATTTTAGTGATGGGGAAAAAAGCCAGAGAAAGATACAGTTCAAAAGCATTAGAACAACCAGGAGAGTCAATAGATGTGGACTGAGTTTCAAACCCAGCTCTGTCCCCAGTGAAAACTAATGGTATTTAGCAAACATTGAACAGGGTTTGCATTCAAGCTTACATTGATTAAAAACTCCACCAAATCATCTTTAAAGGCACTGCTTACAGAAAGTCTCACAAATAAAATCAGCAAATCCAAATCTTGGCTCCTGTCAGGTGTCTCTTCATACTAAAGAGTAGTCATTGGAACCAAATGACAAGGACCTCTTCTACACCTTTTCAAAAAAAAAAAAAAAAAAAAAATCTAGGGAATATTTATATCCTATTTCTGTCCTTCATGGAGTTTATTAATCCCATATTAACATTATTATTCTGTAGCCTGACTGTACATAGTATACCATTTATTTCTGAATCACCTCACAGAGGCAGATTCTTTCAGTGTAACACAATGATATTAAAATCTCAAGAATTTTCAGAGAAGACTGACTACAGCCACATTCTGGCAACAAGTGTGCCTTTTTATAGAACTGAAGAGATGTCAGGAAAAGCTGCCTTTTAAGACATTTAAGAGATCCCAGTAGTATGGGAGAATTAAGAGCGGGTTCCAGCAGCTATCTTAACCCTCTGCCCAATGGTACATGCCAGGACCTTGAAAAAAATACAAGCAGAATGTCCCACACTTTGACAATTCCTGCCTAAAAAAATCCATTGGAGTTACTGGTACAAATAAAAACAGCTGCTAATCTGTGAAATTATAAGAGTGAGAGCAAGCTGACAGATATACCTTTGATTTGACTCTCCAAGCTCTTAGTTCCTCCACAGCTTCCTCAAGCCTCAAAAGTGCATTCGAATGAAGCTGAATAAAACTTGGTGTGAAAATGTTTAGCTATTACATTTTCCTATTCACATATTTACAAAGCTTCTGCTCAGTAGTTATTCGAATTTAAATTTTGTCCTTTGTTTGATTGTTTTCAGAGATATTACAATACCATCTCAAAGATCCATATTTATCAGTCTTGAAAGAGCTGCCTGCAGTCTGGGAATTCCCTAACAAGGTGTAAGGAATCTGTCTTAATACCACTTCTTGCTGCACAGCTCCTCTTTTATAATTGCAGATTCATTATGATACCTTACAACAACAATAGCACATGCACTTCCAACTAGCAAAATAAATTTAATAACTAGAACAAAGCCTTGGAAAGACTATGTGATACACCATAAGGTCAGAAGGAAAATGATATCTGCCTACAGTCCCATCTTATACACCATCCACGAGATGATAGCTGAGGGTAAGGTAGTCTAAATATATTTCCAGGTTTTATTCCTTGTATATGCTAATTCTCCTCCTGCCCCCTTTCTTTCATACTGCAAAGCTGAGTTTCAGAGAGATTAAGCTAAGTAGCATATATTAACTACGGCTCATTACACATACCAATGGAAAAAAATAATATTAGTTCTAAAACACAGAAGAGAAAAAGAAGTGTTACAATAATGACTTTTTCAACTTATGGATAATTTTCTCTTTATCGAGAGAGAAAAACCCCATTTTTTTTTTTTCACAAAAGATCAGATCCTAGAGTTAAAATAGTGTCTTGCCTGACATGACCCTCTCATACATGATGGCTCCAAAGCACACTTCCCAGACCAAATTACAATTCTGGAACCAAAGCAAAACAATCAGAAAAATGGTGTTTTGACTGTATCACTTAAGCCCTTTGATCATTTAACCCTTTTCAGGATTTAACAGAATAAAACACTCCATTGTATCTCTAATAATCAATCTAAAAACTGGTTTATTGAATGATACCACATTTATCCTTTACATTTGAGATCTCAGCTGGCTTAATTAATTTTCAAGATTCATTAATACACTCTTTGTTGATGCAGCTTTTGCTAAGTAAGACATACTTTAGTTTATGGAAAAATGTCTTATTGATTATAATCAATACACTATTCAAGGCAAAAGACAGATTTTTTTTTTTGCAGTAGTGTGCAACATGAAATGGCTAAAAAGCATGCAAGATTGTGTCCAGCACCCTCCATCAGGAACAACTGACCTTCTAACTGTTGTTTGGCTATGAATAATGTATTCTTCTAAATCATCTCAAAATTCAAAGGAGAGGCTCTAGAGTTAAATACCTTTCACTGAAAAGTTAGTTTCCAAGTTCATAGTTTCTGTGCTTAGGTTTCACATGCGCAGCATTTTCCTCCCATCATACCCATACAGCACACACATCCATTACTTCACATTTTCAGAACTCCATTTGTTATTCTGCAAAAAGACTGAAATGACCTTCCCAGTACAGAACTAACCATCCTATTTTACACAAGTTATCACTGAAAGGAAGTCCTTCTCATCACATCTGCTGTGAACAAATGATGAGCTTAAAGCCAGGTAAATGATTCTCTATTGATTTGATGGAGACATCCTCCCAATTTATATCAGTTGCAAATATTGGTCACCATGTCTACAAATATCCAGGCCACAGGTTTTGGTTCTTTTATTTTAACTTCAAATAAACATTAACTTTGGTAGCCTTCTTGTCTATTATTATTATTTGCTTATGGGATTATTTGTATTTGATTTAAGTGTTCAAAAAACATGTGATGTGGCACTTGGTGATATGGTTTAGTAGTGAACACAGCGGTGCTGGGTTAACAGTTGGACTCAAAGATCTTAAAGGTCTTTTCCAACCTTAAAAATGACATAATTATTAAGGATTAGTGAAACTTTTTCATATATGTTAGTGGCTGTGCAGAGGGACCCATACAACTGACAGAAGAAGGCTTCCATGTGAAAATGAAATCCTAAAGAGAGAAAATAAGCAGGAAAGAGTAGAGGGGAGTTACAGTGAAGGTCTAGGCACCAAATGTTTCTGTTGTGCATACACATCCTGCTATTAAATACTATGCTTCTCTCACTGTCCAGTACCTTTTCAGTTTCTACATGGGTTTTATTCTTTCTTACACCACTCTCCTACATATTTGTATGAGGGAACACTTCCTTAATGTGTTCCATAAAATGTGACTATACTCTCATCAGTGGTCGAAGGTTGAAGTCCATCAGTCAAATTAAGTACATTATTTCATTTAACTCAAAGGACATTAACTGTATTGCATGTATGGAGAAGCAGTTAGCCATAATAAGTGGAAAATTTACATCAACAGTAAAATTATTTTCATATTCTCATGTAAAGGAAATATGATAACCCATATCTGTACTTCAATGTTTTTTGTCCTTTCTATGCTTTGAAACAATTATGAAAAAAATAATGTCAGTGTTTATTTCCAAAATATCATGTTCATTCCTACTGATCATAGGAAAGAGACCAATGGGAAAGTCCCCACTATATTAAATAATTAGTATATGTTTAGTAAGGCAAACAGGTGTTGCTGGACCAGTCTCCTGTTTTTTAGTAAATATCCTTCATCCTACTCCAATACAACAGGAAATTTTTTCCTTATACTTTCTTTGTGTAACTTCCCACTGGAAAAACTGTGCCCACAACCCAAAAGACTGATCCTCTGCAAGGGATTTAGGGAGCACTTGTTTAAACAGGAGATTTTTACAGAGAACAGAACAGGAAAGAGAAAATTCAGCTGTGAGTTTGAGCTTCACTAACCGAGCACTGAACTGGACCTAATTAAGCATTCCCAGAGAAAATCACATAAACTCTACCATTCTTAGAGGCATTGAAGCTGAGGTTGTCAAAGGGATTGCATGTGTGTCAGCACTGTAGGTGTGTCCTTAAAAAAAAAAAGAAAAAAAAAAAAAGGGTGAGAAAAAACTCAACTTTGATGTCTCTTATGATTCCACCTGCTCTGAATTATGCTTTTATTATTGTATTAATAAAGACCCATTTTTTTTCCCCTTTTGTTCCCCCCTTTCTTTTTAGGTTGAGTTTTGTTAAAAGGTATTGAAAAAGATGGAAACAAAAAAAAAACCCTCAAAGACAGAGAACTTCCTGGGGCCTTATAAAAAGAATACAAGGACAATGATATCATATCTCAAGTATAACAGAAGTCTTATATACCACACATATAGAATGAGAGAAAAAAAAAAGTTGATAGTTAGAAAGAATATTTTTAAATGTGTTTAAATTTTCACTGCTTATATTTTCAATATACTGCTGGTGAGAGCTTGTAACTGAATGAGTTCACAAAGATAATGTATGCAAATACTTTAGATGACTTTGTGTTACAAAGAATTTAAATATTTACGATGTGTATATCATTTTGAAAAAAATAATTGTTATTAATGAATATTCTACTGCAGAATATTGAATATTTGTGCTGGGCTGCAAGCTACATATAAATCATGTGGGTTTGAGGTTGGACATCATCCTCTATGTTTTTAATAAGGTGTTAGTCTTAGTTACTTTCACTATGTACTCTGGGAATAAAAATCAATAAAGTTTTCTTATGTTATCGTTACCTTAAACTTATCATTTAAGCATAAATGCTTTAAAACACTTAGATGAAATCTGACAATAAGTCCTTATAGAAAAGTTATTGTTCTAGAAGAAATAAATGAACACATAAAGGAAGACAAAGTTCACAAAAAACAGAGGACTTTCTCCCAGAATTTCTGCTAAAGATATGAAGATATGGCCAAGGTGTGGTCAACAGTTGTCTGTTTTATTCATTAAACATGTCTCTTTAAAATCTTACTGCTTACTTTAAAATCTTAGTGTTATATTTCTTTTTGCAATGGTGAAAATAGAAAATACGGAAAACCTTCAAATTTATACATTCAATAAGTTACAAGGCAATATTCCAAAAACCAATATTCATAAATATCTGCCTTTTTATGCTACCATTGTTACATATTTTGTAATGAAAGTTCAAATATATATATCAAGACATGTAATCTCCTTCAATAGAGTAAATATAGACTGTACACATACATATTCAAAAACATTATATTGAAAAAAGATAAAAAGGTCGGCAAAGCCAAAGTTATTAAATGCCAGAATTTAGGAACTCACTAACTCCTATAATTTGAAATTATTTCAGAAGTTCGATATGAGCTGCAATACTAATCCAAATTTAAAAAATCTTATTTAAAAAAAAAAAAAAATTAAAAAATTAATTTTTAAAAAAGTGTTCCTGCTTTGAGCATACTTTCTACAATATATATTAGGGGTTTGTTTTTCTCCAAAGCATAAAATCACTATTAGTTGATATGATCATTAATAGATATCGGTAGGATAGTGTGATCTGTCCTGATACCTCCCCAATTGTACAAGATATCAATTTTTGCCTCAGTTTATTAATATTGATAAACTATAAAACAAACTATAGGGCAGTTTAGTTTATTTTTGCAATATTATTCTAGTATTCTATGCATTCTACTAGAAACTAGCCTCTCTGGTGAGCACTTTTTTTTTTTATTGTTTACTACCAGCCGAAACAGAATAATGAGCTATCTAGGTCTTGCATTTAACCTACTGCATCAGCTCTTTTTCCCTTTTAGTACAGCAGAATAATTGTATGCCAACTCATTTAATAGGAACAATGAAATTTTTATATTAAATCCATTTTTTCTAACATCAGCATCAGAACCCCCAGTTCAACAGGTACCAGATTGTCTGTTCTATTGAGTTAATACCCTGTTCCACATTTAAGTGAGAAACACAGCTTACAGTGTTAAGAAGCCTGATCTTGCTTTCAATGAATTCAATATCAAAGTTGTTATAGACTTAATTACAAGGAATGGTATCCTTGGATATAGTTGCATCGGAACACTATGTATCATGGTAAGTGCTGTACTACTCAAAATACGTGAGACTAGGATAGACTTGCATGAGAAAATATTTTGCACAGTGTCTCATATTTAAGAAATTACATCCTCAGATTAAACTCTCTCATGTTGAAATCCAAGTGGACTAGCATTCCAAGTGTTGCAAAACTGTGAGAGCAATACCTGAATCCCAGTTTCTCCATGTTGCTACAAGCTGCACATAGAAAGCTATACATTTTATGCTCAAAGTGTATCTGATAAGCCTTGTCCTTGCTAAGGGACTTTAAATATCTTTTGTACATGAAGCGTTGTATTGATGATGCTAACCTTCATTCAGCCTTATTTTCACCACAATTCTGTTTTCTAGGCCAAAGAGAGATTGCCAATTTATACAGTAATTACTATAATTACATAGACAGATGCCTATCATATATATGCTGTCATATACAGTAGTCTACATTCAACACACAGTAAATCCTTCAAAAGGAGCTGAAGTAAGGCCTTTAACTCTGTATTTAGTATGGCCATTTAGAGATGGCCAAAATTCTCTCAACTTTCAAAATTTTGTCGATTTTTAAAAGTGAGAGAACGGCTTGTTGCTCTTTGTGATCAGCAGTTAAGAGGTACATATGACAATTTGGAAATCTTTCTTTCAATTTCAGTGATGAAGTCTAAAACTAGAAGACTAAAGAAATTTAGTTCAAAACTTACACATTACATGAAGCAAACCAATACCACGATTTTATATTACATTCCAGAGGTCACAAAGTATTCGACTTGAAAGAGACAGCTTATAAACATATGTAAGGAGCACTACCCTCTCAGGAAGGGATCAAAGATTTCAAAGGCTTCATTAGGAAGTTCCTAGCTTTAAAAGGTGCCAAATCTATTATTACACCTCTATAAGGATACTTTACTGATGCACCAAAAGGCTGTGAAACATAATAGCAAAGAGCTGGTCATAAAAGAAATTGATGATTATGGATTATACTGTAGTTACATTTTGAAGTGAAATGGCAATTGTAATAAGAAATTATTTTGCTGCACTCTGAAGAAGACAAAAGTTGAAAAGCAGAATACAAAGTTAAAATATATAATATTTGTGGCATAGAGGATAGAATGGTAGGACTGAGAACAAGCTAAATGTATCAGTCAGTGAGAAATACATCATTATTTCACCACTGATTTGAAAAATATTTGCTTCTGGTCCATTTCTGCAGCTCCTTCATCCTGCTAGTACGGCCAAACTTACTGAGCTCATCAACACCAGTGGCTTTAAAATATCTACTTACAGAGGCAAGAAAGATTTCCCCTTTTGCAAATGACTGTAAATTCTGAAGCTTGGGATACATTACAGCACATTTCAACAGCAGTTGAGGACAAGTTTTAAATTGCATAACATATCCTTAAACATAACATCTCTGAAAGAAGTATTTGTTTTTTTGCAGTTTTATGTAGTTATATTTTATGGAATAGCATGTTTCCATTTGACCTATAGTATTTAGAACTTTTTCTAAAAGTCTTTTGAGGATATAAAATTTATTTCAGCCTTTTGGACCTGATTGTTCTGCTCTGGACCTTTTCCACCAGCATCTGTAATAAATACTTTTTCTATTCAGAATCTTTTGAAATCCAACACATTTCTTCACTCAATTACCGTAATTGACTATAGTATATAAAAAGCAATCGGTACTTAGTACTTTTTTTAAAATTAAGTCTGCAAATTTACAACTGGGTCTTGTTTTGTATCAACTCAGTAACTACCCTTTGGCTTTTTTGGTATTGGTATATTGGTATAGCAGATTGGTATAGTGGAGCCATAGGGCCAATTAAAGCTCTAGATTTAAGAAATACTTTTTTTAGAAAGACCAGTTACTGGATACACCCTTTCTAGTAACAGTCCCAAAATCCCCTTGTCAGATGTAAGGGTTCCCGGTGGGAATGGCTGGGACAAAGCATGTATGTGTACAGAATGAAAAGAGGTTTGGCCAAAGAGTCCTTTTAGTCCTCCAGCTTCCAGTGGTTGACCTTCCAGCTGTGAAGAAAGACCAAACACTGGAATCCACACCAACAATGAATCATAGGGTCCTTATTTCTTTTCTGTCTGACAGTAACACTGCACAGCAAAATATCAGACTGCATTTTTTACTCCAGCGTGAGTATTTGGCCTACAATGCTGAATAATACACTACAAACTTCAAACTAACTGAAAGAATTGCGGAAAGTTTTAAATTTATACTCTAAGAGGATGAGGAGTAAGGAGTAAAGTATTGAAGGAAAGGGAGGTAAAAAATAAGTAAGTAAATAAAGACCAGTAGAAGGTCAGCTTTTGGATCTAGACGAATAAAACTGAAACACAGAGTTACGTGCAAACTGATTTAGAGGGGGAAAGTTGGGTATAAAAGGAATGACAAATCTAAGCTTTTTTTTTGTCTCCCTCATGCAGTATTTAACCATTCCATACTTTTGCAGTTAAAGATGTAAGACTACTAGGAGGAAAAAAACCAGTCACATGAACCAGTTACATGAATTTGTCATGTTATATTTTGTGAAAAGATGTGTATATTTTGTTGTTTTCAAGACCTAAATTGCTCTTGTTTCATTCCTAAAGTAAAAAAAGGGAAAAAAAAAAAAAGGAATTGAGCAGTGAAATATCTGCAGTGGTGATGAAAGCTAAGGTGGTGGAGAGGGAGAGTGGCCCGAGTTGGAGAGGAAGGTGAGAAGGAGTGGAGACTGAAAACATCCCCATTATCTGGAGCCTTAACTGAAACACTGGGTATTTTTTTCTCCATTTCTATTGCTGCCCCTCCTCCTCTTTCTATTCCTCTCCCCTCTTCCATCCCTCTCCTATTGCTTCCTTTTCTTTCATCCTTCTGAGCTGTGCTGATGCCAGGGGAGAGGTCCAGAGCAGGAGGGAAGGTCCAGCAAGTCTGAAATAAAAAAAAAAATTACAAATACAAGATAAAAAGGATTCCAAAATTCAAATGAACACACCCAATATTTAAAAATATACTTTCCTCTGTTTGTTACTGCAGATCAGTATGGCACAGGTCTCTAAAGTTGGGCTGACTTTGATCCTAAAAGATCTGAAAGTGAAAAGTAGCCAGCCCTATTCTGATTATGACAAAATATTAACAACATTCATTAATAACTCTGACCAAGTATCAACAGTTTCTGAACCCATTGTAAAATTTCTGAGATGAAATGTCATGCTATATAAGAGGCTAAATTGTGCATCAAATTAAAAAAAAAAAATAAAAAAAAAGTGGCATTCCTGAAATAGTTTATTTCCTTAAACTGTACTATAATAATTTTTCTTGCAGTTTCTCTTTTCACAAGCATTTCCCTAAATATGCAATCCTCGGTCAAGGTCTCTAGACCACCTACTCACCCAGTAGAGCTGGCAGAGATAGACCCAGAGATATCAATCACATAAAAGACTTTGGCTTATATGTCCTACTCTCACTGAGAAATTCAGTTATGCTCATCTGTGTTCTTACAATCTATGGTCATGAGACCTTTATATGGCCATGACAACATTGTGCTCCTAAATCTGAGCAGAGACCCAGGAGTGAAAAGGAAATGTTATGGTGAATAAATGAAAGACGGAAAAGAGGTAAATACTTCATGAAGTCAGCAAACAGTGTAATCCTTGTAAATCTGTTTTATGTAAACTCTGCTCAGACAATGCATTTTTGAGGGACAGTGCAAAAAAAAGAAGTTAGAAATATAAATAGAATGTGAGGAACCAAGACAAAGACCAAGAGGTGGTGAAGTGTATAACATGACACAGTAGCTGCAGCTAGCGGTTTATAGTCCCCAGAGCATATTACTGCACTTATTTGAAGCAGTTATTTCAAAGTGCTGAGAATTCCAACTTTTTATCTCCCCTTCTCAATTCTGACAAGTCCGTTAAGATTTCTGAGTCTGTACAAGCCATTACAGTGTAGCTGTTAGAGCTCACAGCTGCATCCTACTTTATCATGGTAGTAACACTGTGGTATTTGGGCAATTAACTCTCACTATGCTGAGTTTTGTGCTTACTCCTATAATACCAAATGGTTCATTTCTAATTTGGATTCAGCTCTGGTTCAGTTTTGTACTATGCTGTCAGTGAAAAACATGGCCTTTGCAAGCAGTTTAATGACCTTTGCACAGGCACACAGATAGTGCCTCATCAAGAGTAAGACAAACCCTCTGGTGGAAACATGTATTCTGTGTTCATATATTTCAATACCTGTACAAAATCCTACAGAAAACGCAAATATATATTGAATGAAATCACTGAATTCATCATTTGTGTAAGTGGATGACATCACAGCATACTGGGCAATGGCACAATGTGTTGACATCCTGCAGGACAAATCTAAAGAAAGGCACTGAAGTAAACTTTATCTAAGAGCTGATTTTGCAGATATTAACACTCGGTCTTATAAAATTCCAGTCTTCTCTAGAAAATTACCTGAGACAGATAAAAATAAAATTTATCTAGATATCTAAAAATACAGGTTTTCTGGAGCATTTTAAAACAAGAATATAGATGAGGATATTAGTGGCATGCTATCAATAGCTAAATATCTCCCTACATTTCCTGAATCACCTCAACTTACAAACTAAAAAGCCTTTTTCAGTTTTAAAATCCCACTACAGAGACATCTAGAACTTTCAAATTCAGGTCTTCTGCTGTTTGTTAGTCCACTAATGTTTTTTTTTAACACTATATATCTTACACTAATGTACAAAAACAAAGTACAACTAGCTGATTCCATTTCCACCCATATAATTGTTGTTTCAATTATTGTCAAAGGTTTTCAAATGAGGTCTGTGATTGTACCCAATAGCTCAAGTCCCTGGATTTTAGAATAGGGCTCTGTGAGGAGAACTCACTGAAGAATTGATTGTTGTCAGATTACATTATAAACAGACAGAAAACTGTGTGAAGTGATAGAAAAAAGGTGTGAAATCTTGGCCACATCAAAAATCTTTATGAAATTTGTCATAGCCCAGAATTGATCCAAAGTGCTTAGAAACACATTTGCATTTCTGTAAAAAGAATTGCTAAAGAAGTTCAAAATAAATTCCAGTAAAAACTTGAAGCCAAAACTTTTAATGGCCAAAAAATAATTTTTCAGCCAAAGATTTCATTGAGAAATTAGTATTTCAACAGATGGAAGGGTTGGGGAGCATGAGATTCATCCCCTTTATCTTTCATCTCCTTTAACTTCATCCATCAAAAAATTAGGAATCTATTTTAAATGGGCCATGTAGACTCTCTCTCATCAGTGAAAAGAGAGAGGCATTTTAGGAAGGCTGTTCATCTCAGCTGTCCACAGATGCCTCTGTTGGGATGTAATCTGTAATTCTTTGGAGGTGTATATATATCTCCATTGACTACAAAGCCTTGAGCAACTGTGTTAGACTTCAATGACTAACTTTTAGATGGCTAAAATGATGACTAGCTTAGCTCTGAAAACCTATTTTTTAAACAGCAAGGTTAACTGAGATGAATTGAGCCTTTGTGTGAACCACTTTATCAAAAATCCACAGAAAAAAAATGTTTTGATATGAAATTTTGACCAGGGTATGTATCACTGCAGGGTCTAATTCTGCACCTTTCTATTTCTACAGCACCCATGGGAGCAGGGCACATGCTGAGGAATGATAACACAGTATGCTTTTCTCATAAAATTATAAACAATAAAAATAGCATCCGTGTCCTGATAAACTATAAACTCATAAAGCAAAAGTGGCATAAATGCAGCTTCTCTTTTCATTATGCATAATGTATATTAATTGTCTACAACTTACAAGTGCAACAACTAGAAGATGCTAACCTCTTCAGAGCCAGTCTTGCAGTTGTCCCATCTACAGAACTCCCATTTAACTGTAAGTTGTATGTGCAGGAAGAAAACAAAATTACATCCTTCTTCTTCTGCAGTTTGGGAGGGAAAAAAAAAGAGTGCATCCAAATTTATGCAATTGAGTACATTAGAAAACTGACCTACTGTGCAATGTCTCAAACACTGGGTTTTATCCTGTGAAATCAGTGGCAAATACAAATTGGGAAGAGATGATAGCACTGATTTTTGTTGTTATTGCTATTGTTGTTTAGAAAAAAAATAATCCCTTTTATAGGTACCCAAACAGGAAGTTTTGTTTTAATTATACCTTCAGGGGGTCTATTTCATAGACACTGCCTGACAGTTTGCACAGCACATTTTTATATCTTATATTACTTCTATCTTAATATTTATTGTGGATCTTTTGACAAAATATTTTAATTAAATAGAATTACTTTTCTTTATAAAAAGTAACTCTGTATTACAGATTTAGCTCAGAGCATGTTGCTGCAATTACAAAAAGCACAATGTTTCATTGTAAAAAGTCAGTGACTTACTACAACTCCCTCTACCTATAAAAAGAGCTGTTAGCATTCAGTAAGGCCTGAGCGCAGGCCTGGTGTGCAAAAATGCAGAAGACTATCTTTGTTACTTCCAGTCATATTGTTCTAATAAAGAGGATGCCTAGGACAGTGCTAACATTTTAATGCTTCTGTGGTCCATTACAGTGCAAATATTTTAGTGCTTCTATACTCCATTATAACACAACGAAACAGAAACGGGGACTAGCATTGTTAACACACAAAATACAAATATAATTCTTTGAGACAGAAATGCCAGTTCTTCAGTCAGCCTAGAAATACTGTATGTGAGGTATAAATGCACAGTGCCTCCTTCAAATCGTAAGGTTACCCCTATTTAACAAGATGTGTTCTATCTATTTGACAATAGGTACTGTTCAGCTCCTATGCAAAACTCTCAGCAAAAACAGAGATGTTTTTTTACTGAATGAACCACAATACTGTGATGCTTTTCTGCAGAACAAATTTAGCCTTGTTTCAGTCAGGTGAAGAATCTCATTAATACTTGATTTGTGCCAGATAGCCCATTTTTGTTGACCCTGAACAACATACAGCACATGCTTGACTCAGACGAGGATCTTTGAGGAAGGGAACCAGTGTGACTGAGCAGGCTGAAATAAAGGTGGTTGGTATAGGACACAGTAGGAAGACTGGGACCAGACTTTCACCAAGTCATTCAATAATCACCAAGGTCCAGTAATTATCATTGTATCCTTTATGGTCTATTGTTCTTTAAATAAAAATAATGGCTTGTACTGGCTTTTATAAGTTATGCCTGTCCAAGGGACTTTACGTAGTTCTCAGAGGACCACAGAATTAGCCATGGAAAGCAACAGCTTTCTCCGGAGTTCCACATTGAATTGGTTGCTCAAAGACTGCATGTCAGTAGAGGCTATTATCACTGACATCAGGAGAAGGCCACCTGGGAAGGACCACTGATGTTAACCAAGTTTAATCAGACCTTTAGGTATTTCAGGAGAAAGACTCATGAGAGAAAAACAAAGAGCCTGGGGAGTGTCATTCATATTCCACCATGTCCATTCATGTGGGTCATCACTCATATGAAATGCACCTCTGTTTCTTCAAACCTCTGCCACTTAAGTCAGAGTAAAAATTATTATGCTTATGTCCATAACCATGAAGAAACTTCAACAGAGAAAAAAAACAACTCTGTTCCTGAAACTGAAATGAAACTGCAGAATGGTTGAGCCCCAACACCCTGGCAGGCCAGCCAGCATGCAAGAAGTCAGGAGACACACAGAGATGTATCAGAAAGGCAATTTATTAAATCTATAGCTTTTGTGAAGGGACAGTATATGACATTGGTCTGTATAAATTTACAACCAAGAAAGTTAAATTCTTAGTTATTAAACAAAAGTGTTGGTTAAGTCCTGAAGGATAATTCATTAATATAAGATTTCTGTTAATTCTCTATCACTCTAAAAACATCTGTCTCTATGATTCTATCTATTCATCTACCTATCTATATTTTTATTCCAGAACACCACAATGATAAAAACATGCTAATTGTATTCACACAAAGCAACCTGAGTTTTACTTAGTAATTTGAAAATCTACTTGATTATTTTTTTGTTGGCAGATGATTCAACTAGATGTAAAATCACCCTTCATTGTACAAAAATAAACTTTCTCAAAAAAGCTGAAGTATAATGCTTTTGAAGAATTAAATATATTATAGAAATTAGGGTGTAATTTTGAAATAGAAAAAAGAAAAGGGAGGGGAGGCGGGGAAGTAGGAGGAAGGTACAAATTATTCCAATCTTTGTATGTGCAAAACAATAAACTTCAAGTCATTTTACTCCAGTAATTGTTCAAAAATTATAAAATAAAATTGGTGACTTAAAAAGGTGAAAATGTTATATTTCAATCTTCATATCACTTAAAAGTAGCATTTTGGGTTTTTTCTATCAGTCTGGATTTGAGTTTAAGGAAGCTACAAACTGAATGAGTACATGGACAGTGTCGCAGATTACCTAATTTTTCATCAGGAAATATCCATCTTTAGCCTTGTGTTCAGGTACTCTGCAAGTACTTAAAACAGAGGATTGGGCTCCAGAATTTGATAGAGCACCACATCCTCTATGAAGACTAAGGGAAGTTAAAATGTTCATCTGAGGGCAGTCTTTATAATCCTCCACCTTAAACAGTATTAAGCTTTTTTATCTTTTTATCTTTTGAAGCCCAAAATGCAGGGAAGGAAGAAAAAAAAAATTGCAGTGTAAAAGAGAAACAAACTCCTCATAGAATAATGCTTTAGAAGATTAGAGAGCCAAGACATAAGGAATCTGTGAAGAAACTAATAGGGAAATGATATTTAAAAAACATTGTATCCAACTTCCACATTTATTCCTGATACAAGACAGTCCCTCATACAGCATTGCCTCAAGCCCATTCACATTCCCTTGGGTAGTATGAACACAAAATACTAAAACAATATGTAGAAGACTCCTGAGAGTTTAAAAATCAGAGTGTTGGAGAAGAAATACCCCAGAGTCCTCTGCAATTACATTCTAACAAAAGAAATTCAGGTTGCTTAGGGAAGGGAAGGTCCACGTGGCACAAAACCTATTTCACCAGGAGAAGGCATGTCCGTGACTCCAGGTGGAAACGTTCAGGCTGATGTGAGAGCCAGCAATCAGGCTGCCATGCCTGCAGTTGAATGCAGAACAGACCAGTTTTGGGCAGAAGACAATCTGAATGCAGCTGCCTTGTTTCTGCTGCAGCATGACTTTGGGCAGAGCTAGTCTCAACATCCCCTCCCAGTGTCAGCCACACTGTTGGGAAACTCTCCCAGTAAGCTCAGAAAATGTGACTGAAAGCACACTGCAATTGCTATCTAGAAATATACTCTGAAGAGCAAAGATGTGGAAAAAGAATCTTACAGTTTAGGGTCAGCACTGTCACATAAAATAAAGGATAATATGCTGAAAACAAATTTAGGACAGGAACGATGTTTCTAACAGCCTGAGTGAGGCTCTGCCCAGCTTTCATGAGGTACAGTAAGAGCGATATCCCAGCTAAATAAACTGGAATTTGCTGAATCTGAACAAAATAAGACCAGAGTAGCATCACAGCAAACAGACTTGATGACTCCACAGGCCACTCCAGTCCTATCTCTCTAGAAAAATGTGAGAAGATATGCTTCTGTTGCCAGTTCAGGCCACTATAGCAGCTAAAAACATGTATTCATGAGTCAGCGTGCTGTGCACTATACAGTTTTTAACTTCTGTTAACCTGTTCATTTTTATTTGCAAGTAAGTACTGCTAATAATAGTTATGGAGGAAGAAAAGAAAAAATTGTTTTCCAAAGCTTTCAGTTTATAACCCTTTATAAAGGTATCTTAAATTCATATGTTGTCCTGAATATCAAACCAGATTTTAGAAAAATAGATGTCATTTAAATCTGGACACTCATCACTTCCAGAAATTAGGACAGTATGAGTATATCTCATACTAAATATAAGAAATGCAATTATATCATCACTTGTAGAAAGTAAGTTATAGTTTGTAGGTAGAATTTTCATTAATTTCAAAAGAACAGTTGTCTTTGACACTAACTATGGTTTTCTAAATCATGCTTTCAATATCATTGGTTACAGCATAACTGTGGAAGCACCAACCCAGAACCAATTCCACCAACCCAAATCCTACTGCACCCACATGCTGCAGGACAGAGAAGGATGCTCTTTTTAAAATTAACTCATTTATTCCTATTAAAGTTCCTAGGTTGTTTGATATATAAGAACTTGTAGAATCTCAGAATGCTGCAAATGAAATGTATGTGTCTGAGTAGCATACTCAGACAACAGGTGCTTTGTAGATGAAATCTGGGTGCTAAAAATAGTACACTCCTAAAACTTTCTTTCTCAGACTTCAAGAAGATTAGGTGAGCAGGATTAGATCTTCAGTCAGCAACTATGTGTACAAAATTACACAACACACCTGCAATATTAAAAGAAAGGACAAAAGGAACATCATTCTGGAAACTGCTAGCCTAGTTACTTTATTTCAGTGCCCTAACAGCAACAAAAATATTTTGCTTACTGGGAGTTCCACATAATTTAAAGAAAAAACTTAATTTAAAAATAAGGAGGGATGGAAATAAAAAGGGGGTGGAGAATAAAGTTTCAATCACTCATTTTTAATGGCTTCCTTTCACATTAAATTATGAAAAAATAAGCAGACTGAGTCTTCTTAAATTGTGGACTATGGACCCAACAGATCATAACTGTTTCAGAGAATTCATCATAATCTATCATGCAAATATCTTGACTGTTTTTTAGACACATTAATTATTGATCCTGTTATACTGCCAAAAGTATTTCATCATGTCAGAGCAGAATTCATGCATAAATATGTTCTAAATATTTTTATTACATTTAAACTGGAAAAAAAAAAAAAACACCGAAAATACATAATGGTTATGTTTCTACAAAGATAAATTAATTGATTTTGTTTTTCAACATGACTAATAGCATGATATATACACTTCTTAGTTACACTTTCTACTTTAAAGGAAGCTGTTAAGCTGTAAGAATGTAAACATAAACATTAGAAGTTTCAAGCTTCTGAATGCATTTGTAATTCTATGAATTATATTTGCTTATTCAACAGTGGTAAAAGAAATATATCCTCTGTAACTTATTTTAGTTTCTACATCTGAATACACAGCATATTTTTATTATCAGTTACAGATTCCTAAAAGCTGTTTCTATAAAATACATTGAGCAAACCCATCACAATAAAGTAAACAACAGCGAACACCGCAGAACATTTAGCACTTCAACTTTGGCATAATATTGCACCATATTTCTTTCGGGGGGGTGGAGGGGGGGAACAAACAAACAAAAAAAAAAAACAAAGAAAAACCAAACCAAAAACCACTAAAAACAAGCAAAAAAACCCAAACAACAAAATCCACCCTGTCATCTGGAAAAATCTTTCCAAATTGTATTTCAGAGAACCAATATCCTGTCTGTACATCAGGGGCAGTCTCTGTTAAGCATTTAAGTGCCCTCAAACAAAAGTAACAGTTTCTCCCCCAAGCCTGAACTCTCAGTACCAACACAGAAAGTAACAGTTTCCCATTCCCTGTCAGCCAGTGGCATTATTAATCATCAAAACAAAACGAAACACCTTCAAGCAAATATCAGCTTCTGATTAATCTCCATCCCAATGAATTAAATTCATAAGAGGCAACCTGCTGCCTTGTTTATGCCTTTTTAATATTAGGAGCAGAAGTTGGATATAAGGGTTTTGCTGCCCTTAAGGCTATAAAATATGCCTGATGTGGCAGCGAGCCAGCTCTCCGAGGGAGCCTCCTTTGCTGTTTCACAGCTATTTTCTAATGGATAATTTTTAAACAGACACACACAAACACACAAGTCACCACAATACAGGGCCGGGGCTTTTGTTTTTGTTTAAAGTCCTGTAAGTATTTGCACTCGCAAAGAGGATGCCAAGGTCCCATCCAGTTTCGATTTGGGCTTTACTTTTGGTTGTTTTGCATTGGGGGTTTTATTAAACGGTAAGGGGGGGCGCGCAGGCGTCGGGATTTTTTTTTTGCCCCAGCTGCCTTCCCCTCTGTACAGCACAGCACATAAAACACCTCTCTTCAGCGTAACCGACCTAGGCTTAATTAGTGCAACATTTTGCACACATGCAAGAAATCACAAGGCAGAGATATTTAGTTCAGTCCTCCTGTGTATTACACAGATACCTTTAGAAAGGGGTGGAATGAGATTTCTTGAAAAAAAAAATCTCACAATGTAATTTACACAGCGTGGAAACGCCTACAAGGAGATGAAGTACCTGCACTGGGGAGATGTTCAGTTGTTCACTTCATCTTCCGTTGACAAGGAAACCAAACCGCACTTCATTCTCCACGAAAACCTTCCACTGCCATCATTTGAAAATGTATTTATTTGTATATATGTATATATCTATCATCACCATCATGATAACAATAACCATCTTAAAACACTGCTGGCAAAAGAATAAAAAAGTCAAGGTGCAAAATGTGCAAAAGTAAGGATCATCTCTTTGGCTTTCTGTTTTGCTTTGTTGTCTTTAAGGAGGAAAAAAAGTATTTAAAAATGGTAACTGCAACACGCTGCAAGAAAAGTTTCACATTATAAACAGGCATCAAAAACTGAAGAGGAGGAAAAACAAAAAACCCTGCTGATTGCACTGTCAAAAAGGAAAAAAAAAGCACAGTAACAAAAATAATAAAATTATCATCTTGCTCTGTGGGTTCCACCAGTGTTGCAAGATTACAAACTCTGTTTAAGCACTGCTGTAAAATGCATTTGCAATTCCCATCTCTTTATGGAAAAAAAACCCTTCAAAAACACCCAAAAATAAAAAATTAAACAACATCAGAGAAAATCCTCTGCAAAAAGAGTTAGAAACATGCCTTTTCTCTTATCTTTAAAAAATAAGCATCATATTTCACATCGTTTTTCAGTGCCACAACAAAACCAGTTGCATATATAGATATATAGCTACTAAATGTATATTAGTTGTTGCTGGACTGGCAAGTCTGTATAATTAATATTATCATTTTTCATTCCCAGTGACTCCCGGCCCCAGCAGCACCTTTTGCTCACAGTTTAGTAACCATCGCATGCTAGGAAAAAAACTTGTCATCAGCAAAAGATCAAATCCATTTAAACAATAATCAAAGAGGAAGAAAAAAAAAAAAGAAGAAAAAAAAGAAAACAGAAAAAAAAAACAAAAGGAAGAAAAAAAAAACAGGACAAAAAAAGGAGGACAAGAATGTCAGTGGAAAGGTACTCACCGAGCGGGAGTAAAAGGGAGGAATAAAAATGAGAGTTACTATAAAATACAGTATGGCGGTGGAAGAAGGAATGAGGCGCTTTTTTTTTTCTCTCCTCTCTAGTCTCTGCCTCCGGCAACCGCCACGTGATCCGGAGCCGGGCGGACTCGCAGCCGGGAGGGCGCAGTGGCGGCGGCGGCGCCGGGCGCGGACCCAGCCCGAGCCGATGCGAGCCGAGCCGAGCCAAGCCAAGCCGAGCCGAGCCGTGCCCAGCCCGCTCCGCGCCCGCCGCAGCCGCCCGGCTTCGCCACCGCCCAGCGCTCGGCACCGCACCCGCGCCCCGCCGGCCCCGGCAGGTGCCGCTCGCCCCCGCACTCACACCGCACCGCTCGCTCGCTCGCTCACTCCCTCACACACACACACTCACACACACACTCACACACACGCACTCCCTCGCTCCCGCCGAGCGCGGGCACGCAGCGGCCTCGCAGGCGGGGTGCGGAGGCGGGCGCGTCCTGCGCGGCAGCGCAACTTGCTCGGCGGCGCTGCGCGAAGTTGTCGCCTGGCGCCGCCCGCCTGTTGCCCTCGGGCCGCGGAGCCGCCGCCGCCCCGCGGCTGCAGCGCCGCCCGGCGCCCCCTCAGCGGAGGGGAGCGGAGCGGCGCCGGGCTTGGCCCGGGTGCGGGGCGCCCCGGCGGTGGCCCCGATGCATCGGGGGGCTGCGGGGCGTGTGCGCTCGGGGTATCGCTCCCGCCGACCCGACGGGGGATGGAGGCACTGTGGGCACTGTGCGCGGGGATACCGAGTGTCTGCGCGCACGCGAGGGGGTCATCCGCCGCCCGGCTCGCCGTCTGCACGGGGTGCCAGCCCTGACTCCACGCGTGTGTGCGGGGGCGCCCCTCCCGCAGCTCCAGCTCAGCGTAGGTGCGCGGAGTACCCCGGCAGGCAGACAAGACATGGCGGGGCATCCCCTTCTGTCACGCCAGCCCCGGGGCACCGCTGCTGCCAGTGCAGGGCGACGGGGGAAGCGGGTGTTCCCCTGTGCCACTTCTGCTCCGGTGTGTTCGCAGCTCGGGGTGTTTCCGTGCCGAGCGCCGGGGCTGCAGTCACTGTGCACCCAGTCATGTCTGAGCAGCGCTGCTCCGGCTTTTTCCGGAGAGCGGTTCACACGTGCAGCGGGGGAGAGAAGGACAGGTACCACCGGTCCCAACCGTCACCGCTTTTGTTTCCTGGCCTCTGTCCTGCTGCACAGCCTCCCTCCTCCCGTCCTTCCAGCGACAAGGCTGATGCTTCCCATCCCAAAGTTGCTGGGCGAGCTGGGAAGTAAACAAGTGTTTTCAGAGCGGTGCACTCGCGGGGGAGTGCGCTCCCGAGAGCAGCCCACAGCAGCGAGCAGCGTGACGCTGGGCTATGGGTTCCGGGCGGGATGCCTCCCGCGGCACCACAGCTCGCAGCTGGCCGCAGCGGTGGAAGTATTTGGGGTCGAGCCCTAGGATGCACATGAGCGGCCTTGTGGCTGGCCGGATGGCAGCTTTCTCCCTTTTCCTTTAACATATGAGCAATACACTGGAGCAGGCTGCGCACTACTGTTGCTGAGAGTTCCCTCAAGACGCTTGTTTTTTTCCCTTTTTAGCTCTCCTCGCTTGTCTCCTTATTAACAAACACAGCAGTCGTAGGGAGCGGCGGCTGGTGCTGAGAGCAGCTTTGCTCCGACTCCAGCTGAAGCAAAACCTGTTCAGCATTGCCAGGCCCCAACCCACTGCCTCGGCAATGTCCTCATTTCACTGGCCCCCCAAATATTCACAGCTAATAACTGCCTAATAACTTACTTATTTACTGCTTCAGCAGTAGAAGGAAGAGCCATAAGAGACATCTGCATGAGATAAATTAACAGAATAATAGAAGTATGCATCTGTAAACCAGACAGTGATGGAGGAAGCAGTCCAGGAAATACATTCATGCTCCCTGCTCTTCTTTGCTCAGGTTTTTGGTTTTTTTGTTTTTTTTTTTTTTTTCCAGAGCCCCTCTCTTTTCATCCAGGTCAGGAGGCAGGAGATACAGTCAGGTTATTACTCTACAAAAATTGCTCTGACCAGTAAGAGGATGCCCTGCTATATAAAAGACTGGTGAGGGCACCAGCCTGCCTTCTTCACATCCTACACAAAGCTTTCTACCTTGCCCTGACCATTTCTTTCTTCCTTTCCTGTCCTGTATCTCTTCCCCAGTGTTTCTAGAAAATGAAAAGAAATGCTCCCTTTCTTCTTTGCTCTCAACTTCTTTATAAAGTGTAAAAAGAGCACAAGCCAAAGTTTTAAAAAAAAAAAAAATATATAAACAGTTATGTTTTCTTGCTTGCTTTTTATTTTGGCACTGGACTTGTTCTGGCATTTCATAATGTTCTCCCCCTGCTAAGTTTGGCTCTCAGAAGCAGAGCTGTATGTACATCTGAGAAGGTTTAAAACCAACCAACAAACAAAAGAAGTCCTTAATGATACAAAAGTTACAAGGAATGAAAACATTTTAGTGCGAAAACTAACCAACTTTACTATGTCTAACATACATATGACAATAAACGCAATCATATTATCAGGTTGGTATCACAAACGTCAATGTCAATGTCTTGACATTTCAGGTGTATGAGGTGTATTTCCTTGGACGGTACACTTCAGTTTTGGGTAGTTCTACATATTGCATACATAAATACAGTAGGATGACTGAGTTTGTTTTTTTTTTTTAAAATTATATTTAACATCTAAATATGTTTGCAGAATTGAGGACTAAATAGTGATCCTGTTTTGTTGTTGTTTTTCATTTTCCATTACTATTTATGTAATTTTGAGTACATATGTCTTCCTGAAATAGCAACAGCAAAAGTTAAAGGATGGTGTTTTAGTAATCCCAAGTTGTACAATAGATCTGACTTGTAAATTTTGATTACTTTGATACATGTATAAGAAAAAGGATAAGTACCTTTTGGACAATAAATTTTATGTATTATTTACTCAGTAGATTCCAGGAACTGTGAGTAAGGTACACATGCAATTATGTATGCTCTTATTTTCAATGTGTGTGTATTGATTGCTTATTCTGTAAGTTAGTTAAAAAGTCATTATGATAAATTTGACAAATTTGAATGTGAACACTGAAACGTGCAGGGCTTATAGGGGCAGCTTCCAGGCCAGGTCTATAGCCAGAGCTGAGTGGAATTCAGGCTCAGGAAATGTAACAAAATGACTTCCTGATATAGTTAGCATTGTAAATATTGTGAAAATTAACTAGTTCCTGAGGACTTAACCTTAGCTTTACCTGAAGAATCACCAAAATATGCTTCTGTCACTTTTCTGCTTACAATCTATTAATGGGAAGTAAACATTAGAGGGTAAGAGTTGCAGATTTGGCAAGAATATGTGTTTGGAATAGGTTACGAGCAAGAAAGAGCTTGAAACAATGCTGTTTTCACAGAATCCCAGGAAGCATTTAATGATCAGTGTCTAATTTCTGGTTACTCCTGCTGGACATTTCCTCCAAGAATACTCGATGCTGAACCAAAAAGAGGGAAAGTTCAGCACGTGCCACATGTTATAGTTTGGTTATGTACAGTGCTGAACAAAGTATACAGTAAAACAGTGCAGTTCAATATTAAGGGAGTGTCACTTAGATAACTTCGAGGGCATAAGTGTTCACATACAATCCAATGCATGCAAATAAAATGCCTCCTGGCAGTTTTTAGGCTTTTCACTTTTTCTTCTGCAGAACAGCAACTGATCTCCATTGCAATATTACTGAGAGGTATACTTAAAAGTAACAAAGAATTCTGGCCAGAAAATGCAACAAACACAGAGATGCTTCCTAAGATTCCCAAAATATTGTAGTAAACAGCCAGCACTCTGTGATTTATGCTGGGCTTGCTAGTCTTGTTAGTCATACCATGCAATTCTAGTATTTCACATCCTTTCCTGTACCTCTGCAGTACTGCTCCCTTCCCCTCTCCCACCCCTCCGCAGGAGCAGACGTAAATACATGCTGAGATTACCTCATTGCCTATAATCTGGTTTTCTTGATTGCATTAAACTTCTGTGCTCTCGACCCAGGGCTGCTGCTATATAAACACATTGCGTAGACAATTTTCTTCCCTCTCTGCTGGTACTAGTACTGGAGAAACACACACTTGAGTTTTTATATCACTTTCAATGCACTTACACTTTCCTAAAATAAAGAAGTTTCTCTTTGCAGGTAGTAAGCAAATAGTTGGAGTCCAGGACTAAAGTACTGGCTTTGCACAGATCCATCAGTATGACTCAGCAGACTGAAAGCCTGAGCTCAAGTTGCAAACAGGTGCAAACAGTTACTGGTATTTCCTATTGTGCTGTCAGAAGTCAGCTAAAACCAGATGCAAAAATAGCAACAGTAACAATAACAATAATGATAAAGTAAATAGAGGTCCTTTTTTGAAGATACAACTTCCTGACCCTGCTTTAAGCATCCAGTATAATTATAGGTTTCTAAGGTCATTGGATGTGTTTTTGTTTGTTTGTTTGTTTATACATGATGTTTATGTCTACCATGACAACAGAAAAGGGAAAATTGTCTGACTGGCAATAATTGCTAAAGGAAAAAATTACTTGAAGTTAGGCAAGGTATTAGATTGTTTAACTGTTAAAGAAAGAAAGCTGCATTTCTCGAACGTAATTTAAATCCATTTATGTCTTGGTTTTATTTTGATTAAGTTGCTATGCCTTAGACAATATCAAGTTGAATTACTCCACATTTTTAAGATCAACTCTGGTTCATATGATAAATATGGGATATTACTTTAGAAAGAGGTTTCATTCATCTGTTTTTCTCTGCATGTTATCATTGGTGTTCTTGCGTTTTTCTACAGATTCATTGTTAATTTTAACAAAATTCTGCACTTGTTCTTCTCTTACAGTGCTTTTAAGACGCTTGATTTATCTATTCAGTGAAGCTAACTCAATTCTTATATTACCAGTTTTTCAGCTGAAATTTCCAAGTGTCAGAGCACAATGCAGGTAAAAAAGCCCAGTAATAAATGATAGAAGAAATAAAAGCAAGGCACCTCTGTTTAAAGGAGGGCAAATAGAGTACCTGAATGTTACACCTACTATGTATGGAAATGGAATAAAAAGTAGGAAATCTTCAACACTTTCATGGAACCCTTTTTACCTGCTTTTGTTAGATTAGAGAGGTTTTTGAGAGGGAGGAGTTTTTAACTATTGAACGCTTTGTACTGTGGAAAATTCAATCTTTCAGACCTTGTATAGTGTGCATTTTGAAACAATCTTGATCAGAGGACACAGCATAGAAGCTTCGTGTCCTCAAAATTGCTATTTTCACATGCAATTTTATATGCATAGGTGAAAAGTGACATCTACATTAAAAATCAGTGAGAATCTTATTTATCCCAAACATCTTTGTAATTTCAAAATTGTTGCCATTTGCTCTTTTAAATTATTATTTTCTTGAAAGGGTTAATTTATTAGTGGAACTTAGGCATGTCCTGATTTGTGAGTTTTGCAATCAATGAGTCTGGTAACAGTGAGAAATATGGTAGCTGGTCCAGTCCACTGGTCTGCACCATCTTTTCTTATGCATTCATTTTCTATATGACAGTCTTTTAGTCTTTCCATTGAAAGAGAATTCAAAACATATGTTCAGGGTTTTTTTTTTTTTTTTTTTGTTTTGGTTTTGCTTATTTTATGTGTTGTTTGTTTTAATTGTGTTGTATCAGCCAGAATTAAATGATGGCTGATGGCTGGCGCTTGCAGTTGAATATAATGGCACTGAAAACTGAGAGCGTATTTTCGGGGTTAATCAGACATGAACTGGGAAGTGTACCACTGCACGAACAAGCAGTGACTCAAGAAAAAAAGAGTATGTGATACAGAATATTGATAGAGAAAAAAAGAACATTACAAATTTCTGGCAAATTTGAGAAATGGAGTTGGAGAGACTTTTAAAACTTCATCTAAACTGAGAAATCTGTCTTTGGTAAAAGCAATAGGAGAGAAGAGCTTTGTCTTCTGTGAATGAGATCCCACAGGATCAAACTGGACACACATAAAATGAACAAACATATATCGTGTTAATCTTTCAAAGTCTAGTTTAAATGATTCAGCAACCACAACATGCCTTGTGTAACTCAGTTTACCATTCAAGCATTCATCTCCCTAAACTGACCACAATCTTTTTGCCTTCAGCTACTTCAGTTTTCAGAGATATGAATGAGACATGAGCTACACACAGTGTCCTTCTTTACTACAGGGCATTGTTTTGCATCCTGAATATGATTTGTGTGCATTGCATAAGGCAAGGATAGATGAAAAAATAAATATATGACTATATAGCTGGGCTTTATCATAATGATTGTGGGCTAAGAGGTGAAATAAGGTTGCATAGGTTAATCTAATCCAGGAATTTCCTGAAAAAAAAAAAATGTAGTTAGTATTCAACTGTTCATAAACATTTTTTGCATGCAGGAAATGCATATATATCCATATGTGCATATAGATTAACCTGCATCACAAATCTTGTTCTACCTTTTTCTTTTTCTTTTTTTGACCCTGTATTCTAGTTATGAACAGGAGCTAATTTTAGCTAGTTAATGAGATCTGACAAGACTGTAGTCCATAGCAGTATGGCTGGAGGCGAGAGGATTTTTGTTTTATTCATGTGTTTGTCCTGGAGGGGACTGAAAACATGTCAGAGTGTTAAGCACTCATTGTCAGCCTCTAGGCAAAATACAGGAATACAGGTAAAGAACTCCTTAAAAATATATATATAAATTTTTACCTTTTTTTTTTTATGGAAAGACAATCTGTAATTGACCATGCCTAACTCTAACCTCATCCTATCTGCCCTTCATAAATGCAGAGAATCTCTAGACAGGAGAAGACTTACTCTATAATTACATCAGGTAACTTGAAGCCAGTAAGTTTGAAAAAAAACAAATATTGGCATGCTGAGTAGCATTTATTACTTTATGTTCTCTTATTTTCTTATTTGTATCTTGACTAAAACAGCCCTTTTTTACAATCACAATTTCTTTTCTCCATCTGCTACTTGTCAAGTTTTATGTTCTAGGACAACATCCCATTGTTCCTTTGAGGTAAATCACCCTTTAAAATCATCTAGACAGATTTCCCTTTTTCCATCTTTCTCAGCGCAGTTGGACAAAGATTCTTGGGGTTTTGAGTTTGGCACTCTCAAACAGCTAAACCTCTGCACTGCTGCAGCTCTTTGAGCACCTTGCAACTCGTAAATGACTCATGTGGCACATTCCCTTCCCTCTAGCCAACAGGGAGAAAGCCTAGAAAACTGTGTTTGAGAATGATCCTCCTTCTGGCTTACATCACAAATTACTTCTATTACAGATAATGCCCAAAGGCACAATCCAGCCTGAAACACAGTCATCATGAAACATACAAGTACAATTGCTCTTAGCAGAAATTATATACCTAGAATCATTTACAATTCTAAACCCAATTTTCTTTCCAGTCTATCTTTCCAAACTTTCAAAATTTGTTTTCTTTTTTTTCAGAGATCACAATAACAGGCAGTTATTGTGTTGGATATGAATGGAGTATGTGACAAGCAAATGGAGATATACAAAGCCATCCAAATAAATCCCATTATTTTTCTATGAGATTAAAACACCAATTTCAGCACAAATGAATTCTGGAAAAATCAAGATTGTTCAAATCTTCTAACTCCTTTAGATAGGTAATTTCTGGAAAGACCACTGATTCAATCTATATTCTGCTGCCAGCTATTGCCCAGACACTGTCTCCCTCAAAAGAATGAAGTATGCAAATTTTTAGAGTGGGTTCCAGCATAAAAAAAAAAAAAAAAAGAAAAAAAAGAAAAAAAAAAAAAGGAAAACAAGTCACAATCTGTCTGTGAAAACACCATTTAACACCATTTTATGTAAGAACCTGGAGTAATCTGACTTTCAGAAGCTCCAAGTGATCATGAAATTATTCTTATGGGTACCCAACTCTTCTGACAGTCAAGCTCCTGCTGCTCAAGAATTAAAACAAACTTTTCTCTGAAAGAGGGACAAGGTTGTGCTCACCCTGTAATGAGTAACTTTATTATTGTAATAATAGTCAAAGAAATAAGCACTTTGTTGCTAATTGTATTTAAGTACTTAAATGAACAAAGCACTTAAGTACAAAGTGCTTACTTTGACTAGTGCAGAGTTTCCATGCCTGAGAACCAAATTTCTTATGGAAGGTCTTGCATAACTGTTAAAAAAAACTGTACTAGGGTAGCTCACACTTGACTTAAAACTCCACTTTTCTCCACTGACCCAGTAGATTTAATATGTTTCCTTTTTTTCCACAGGCTAAACTATTTCCCCAGTTTCACACACCAAATGAAAACATTTTGAACTCCACAGTCTTAAAGCAAACTCCAGAAATGTGTCAAATAAAATGCCTAATCACATCCAAGAAGTAATAATAGAATAAAAGAATCAAGCATTCAAGTGAATGCTGCCTGCTACTAAATTTTTGAAAGCTATATTTTCCTAATCAAATCGGGAAATGCCTTGTAACTTTAATGGAAAATTTTAGATAATTTTGATTTCTTTTAGAATACAATATGATATATTGAAATAGAATATGATTACAAAGGGAGAAACATCACAGGTTATTTCTAGAGAAGATATTGTTTTTCCATAGAACTTCATTTAAAGAAAAATCCTTCCTCTCATGACTCTTGAAACTCAGCCGGCAACATTTTTCCTCAGTAGCAGACATGCTCAAGTACAAAGAAATGGCTTTCGTAAAACTTTGGAAGGTGTCATTAGGAGAACTTTTCCTTCATTTCTGAAAGATACAAATGAGAAATACAACTACAAACATCAAGATGAGTTTGGAGATAAAAATTGTGAATAGCCCTGTTTTTAGAGGTTTTTAAGAGGAACAATTATCAATCTCTCAAGGTAGAGTTATAGATTTTTACAGGAATGCTAGCTTTTAGCCAAGACCTATGGTATCAAGAAAGTAACCTGCAGTGCAATTGGTAATGTCAATAAAGTAGCAATCCCACAATGAAGCTTTGAATCAGTATCAAAAAAATGGTAATTAGGTGATATTAGCTATACCAAGGGAACATAAAAGTAAATAAGTACTTTAGTGATACTTCCATCTAAACTTTCTCAAACTTGAGTAATATTTTTTCCCTCTGTATTCCACAATATGACTGAAAGTTGGAATAAAATGCATTTCTATTCATATATTCCTCTCATCTACAAACTATCTTACTTATCCATTAAAAAGGGAAGTATATATTCTTGGTTTATAGTGATCCTGATAGGGAGTTGCACTGCAACTCAGAATGAATAATATAAACCCAGGAGAAACCAGTGGTTTCTGGTGACCATTTTTATGAATGTGAGTGGCAAAAATAGAGAGAAAAGAGGAGAAAATTGTGAAAAAAAATGGACTAGTCTGAAGATTGCCCAAGTTAATACTGTTCGTAATGTAAGAAGTCTGCTGGAAGTACTAATTGTTGGTGGTTTCTAGAATCATAATTAGAATAGAAACATTCATATAATTTGTGGCAGTAAATAAATCTCTGCCCTGTAAATGTGATGTTCATTTGTCACAACAAAATAATATTTTTACCCCATCTAAGCATTGTAATTGTTTGTATAGAAGAAGCATATTCTGTGATTGTTATATGATACTAAAATATTTCAAATATAAAAACCTGTAAATCAATATAAAAAGTTGTTTAAATTTTGATATAAACAGCACATACATTTTTGCATGCTCGTTTTCTTTTTATGAGTTAAGATAATATTAATGTGCATAATATACGCAGAGAGGCAAAACTTACCATTCAAATAATTTAAATCTGTAGGAAATCAAGCTTCTGAAAAATAACAGGAGTTTCTATATTACAAGCATTCATTTAAGTGATCTTCATGCAAGTACAGTATTGATTTGAAGTGAATGCCTTTGTGAGTAAACACTGTTTATATTATTAAAAATTTGCAGCAAAGGTTTCCAGCTCAGTGGAGACTCCTTTTGGCTCCCTTTGGCTGCAAGCTCTGGGAGGAAGTTTTACAATATGAATTGTCATGAGCTTTGTAAAGCTGAAAATACTCCTGTAATTTCGTCAATATATATGATAAAATCTCTCCTTTAAAAAGAGTTTGAAGTTTCATGAGGAAATAGTAATGGAGTAGAGGGATAAAAAAATGAGCAAAGGCTTTAACATGATACATCTTGTTTATTCATAATTTTTAAATTTAGTTTTGTTTCTTTGAGCATGAGACTGGGAGTCAAACATTTAGGCTACTAGTAGACATTCCACTCTGACTGCAGCCTCGGCAGGATAACCAGCCTTTTATGGCTATTTGTCTCTGCTTCCCCATCTCTATCCTGCTAGAAGTTCCTCATATACTGTGGCATAACTGGATGTGCAGTTGGTCTGATTTTGTCAAAATGATCCAATTTTTTTTTTTTTTTTTAGTAAGATCCACTGTTAAAGTGTTTAATCAGATAAAGGTCACTAAATGCAACCTATACACAGTTGTTATGCTGGGTAGTCTGATGTGATGGTGTCAACTGGAACGGATTAGTGGTGACAAGCAGTCATCTTGTAGATGACAGGCTTCAGGCTTCTCACTGTGTATCCAGAACAGCATATTTAAGTTCACATCAATTAAAAAAAAAAAAAAAAAAAAGACCTCAAACCATAATTGAAGATGGAGACTCGAGAAATCCTAATGAAATCTGGAGAAGATTGAGGAAGAGGTTTGAATTTGGATAATAAGCCAGCAAATAACCTGCAAAGTGGTTTTTCAACCTTTTTGAACGTTTTTGAGAGAGAGAGAAGAAAGAAAGCAAGTAATAGAGGTTAGGGAGAAGTTGCAGGAGATATAGGTGAAATCTGTAAGAGTTGCATGAAAATTGCATGATAGAGAATTAAAGCCAAAATGAAGTCATGAATGCAAATATAGAAGAAAACACTTGAGAAAGTAAAAGGAGTTAAAAAAAAAAAATAGTGCTGTGTTAGAAAGTTCCTGAAGTAGGACAAGAGAAAGATTTTAGGTCAGGCCATAGGCATTTCTAGTAAAGAGAGTATGGAAAGGAATTTGTGAATTCAGAATTACAGAAATGTAAAAAAAGTTGGTAATCACAGAAACAACCTGAAAGTTTAAAGATAAGTGGGGATGTGGAGGATATTGACCTGATAATAAAAATGAAGCGTGCCTCACAGCAGTAATATTCCCCTTGATAATTTCCCAGAGATTGCCCATTGGCATTTTTGGAAAGGTAAAATAGAAAGTCATGGATTGTGAGTTATTCATCTGTGTCTGCTGAGATTTTGTATGGTCTCAGAGCATGCACAATGCTTAATAGACTTGGTCAGGTGACAGGACAGGTGGCTATAGGATAGGAGTCAGGAACACAGGTTGCCTCAGTAATGTCTGTGTTGTGCAGCTATAAGTCGTTGAATTGGCAAATGGAAGAGTAAAAGGAATTTCATTTTATTTGTTTTATGAATTGGTAACTCCTTACTATGGCAGCTGAATCCCGTAAAATATTTAGATTTGCTTTTGTAATCTGTTCAAAGACTAAAGCTCTCCATTGTCTCCACTTTTCCAAAGACAAGGAACAATCATAAAGTATGTCTCATGAGTATCTCTAATTCCCAGAGTCTGAGCCTGCATAAATGAGAGTAAAAAGCTTTCTTCAGTCTCATAGAATCCCTTCTGAATCAGTTGGCTGAATACAAAATAAGTGTGCATGGAGCAAGGAACACTCTTATAACTGCCTTTTCAGCAAGTATTGGGTTTTGGCTTACACATCTGTTGACTTCACAAGAAATTTTAGCTATTTATGCATAGATGAATACATCTTTACAGAGAAATAGAATTTTACAGTGCATGGCTTTCCAGTGCATGTCCTGTATGTGTGAACAAATTCAGTAACTTCTTTTTGTTATTGTGTCATTCTTTAAGATTTTTTACTGTAATTAGTCCCATGAAATTCTTCATTGCACAGAAAAGCATGCAACACATTTCTATAACGTGTCAATGTATAGTACTGATTGTTAGAGGGATGACAAAATTATTAGATCATTAGAACAGGATGAAGAACACAACATGGAGCTGAGGCTCAGGTGCATTTTTATGTTTCCACTTAACAATTTTCCTTACTCAGTTATGCTATTATCTCTCCTGTAAGAGACATAAACATTGGTTGCAACAAATGTAGTCAAGAGAACTAACATCTTCAGTCCTCAACTAGCGCAGATTTGTCACAAAGGAAATACATTCCTATTTGTTTTTTTTCCTAAGTGGACTAGAATCACATACAGTAATATACACTAACAGAAAACAGTGGATATGTAGCCCAAGAAACTGTTTACTTCCTCAGGGATAACCAAGGAACCTTGAGACTAGTAGCTTTTGTATTTGTAAATAGGACCCTTCAATATCTATGTGTGAGATCTACAGTTAATATGTTGATTCTTCTCATGGACAGGAACACAGTGTTTTCTTATTTTGAAATATTGTAAGTACTGCTGCTATACACTCTTTATCTGTAAATGGATCCTCTAAAACAGGCAACAATACATTGTTCCTTGCTTTGTCATGAACACTGTCTAGGAACTTTCTAGGATTATAGAAACTATAGCCTTTAGTTAAGATTCTGCATAGGTAACTAAACTGTACACAGAACTTGGACAGTAAATGCATACAGAGACTATCAATATAATGCCTTAAAGCACTTTCTGTACTGGCAGTACACTAGTTTCCCTTTATGGAAAATTGTGTTAGATTAAGCTGGAGGCAAGGGGTGTTTGAAAGAAGCCAGGACAAATTCTATGTCTTCCCTCCAGAAAGGGGATGTGACAAAAAACCAACACTGTACTGTGTATTCCCCTTCCTTGAAAAGGAGGGAAAATATAAGATTATGAATTCCTGAGAAGCCCTACCATGGTACTTTGCTTGAGCAAGATAAGGTAAAACTGCATGTGAGGTATAGTCAGTGTCTTTAAAGAGAGATATCCTTGGAATGCCAGTCACAATAATGGGAAAGCACCTCCCAAGAAACACTGTACCTCTGCAAGTGTATAAGGGGAATAGACTTTCCAACCAGACCTGCAATTTTTGCTGAAATCTTGCTAGATTTATTTGTTGGTTTGGTTTTGGTTTTTTTAGTTTGTTTGGTTTAGGTTTTTTGGTTTTGTTTTGTTTGGTTTTGTGTGTGTGTGTGATTTTTTATTTGTTTGTCTATTTGTCATAGATCTGTGTAGTTCATCAATTGTGCTGCCTGGCTTTGAGAGCCCTCCATGTATGTGCTAACATTACAGCCAGCCTTTATGTGAACTCCTTCAGCTGAGCTAACATAATGACAGCTTCTACAGAAGGGCAGAGAAAAAGGTGTCATATCTGGCTACTCACTCATCCAACGGTGCTGTCAAAAACTTGGAATTTAATCTTTGAGATTAGTGCTTAAAACTCAGACCTCCAGAGTCAGGAATTATGCTTCATAAAAACCAAGTTATATAATTATTTGAATGCTCAATGGTTAAACCCAAAAATCTCAGAATTCATCTGAGTGCAGCTTTTAATAATGTTAGTAATTTTTATAAATGCATAATAACATATATATAGTATTTTTACTGACTGAATGAGTGTATTTTCTTGATGATTAGAACTGGTAAATCAGTTCAATGCATTACATGATATATAAAACTTATGAATGATGTTGTCATGGGACAACTGCCTAGTCTCTGTGTGTGAATATGCTTGAGACAAGAAAGAATGATCAAATACAGCTCAGATATGTATAGATCTATGCTTAAGTTCCTGACTACAGTGAATAGTCTCTGAGAAACTGAGCATTGTAGAGGAAAAAAAATGAGCTCAAGATTATTTATGTACAATTGAGTTTCTGAAAGTTTTAATGAAAGATGAGTTTGTTTTGATTCATTAATTTTTTTTTTTTTAAATGTTATGAGGGGTTTTAATAAGTACATATTTGTTTTCCTTTTTGGGAAAGAAGCAGCAGCTTGTGCTCCTTGATTGGCACAATGGAATGTCAAAATTGGATAATAATTTCTCTGAATGTGTTTATCAGGTCTTTACAGATTTTTTTTTTTTTTTTTCAGACAGCTTGTAGTGTTAAAATAAAACTTGATGTTTAAAAGCGTTATTAAACCTCTGCTTCTTTTGGGATGGTTTCAGATTGCTGGAAATTTGTTAACTGAATTTTGTTTTGATGTCCTGAATCAGTGACGAATGACATATGTACTCAAATGTCTGAAATTAAATGTTTTGAACAATAAAATTTCATAAAAACATTAGACTATATGAATAAATAATTTGAACTGTTTTTCAGTACATTTACTTTTATCAAACTTTACAATCATTGATCAGGTCTCAAATCCAAGAAATAAATATTTAATTTATTCTATACAGTCCCTCTCTTACACCCACTTTTTGATTCCCCTTATTTTAGCTGTCCATATAAGATAGTGGCTTGTTCATAAAACACCATGACTTTGGCTTTATCATAGACTCATAGAATAGTTTGAGTCGCAAGCAACCTTTAAGATCATCTAGTTTCAACCACTCTGCCATGGGCACAGGTACCTTCCACTAGACCAGGTTGCTCAAAGCCTTATCCTGTAGCAGAGGACATGCAGTATCAGAAATGGGAAAAATCGTGTCAGAGATGGGTCTCTGAAGAAAATGAAGAAACCAGCCAGGGTGTCTTAAAAACTGAAGCTTTTACTGTGTTGTAAAATAGACTGCTTGTCTTTTTTACTTAGTCATCCTTCTTCTTCCTAAGACCCCTTGAAATATCCCTTATCTATATAGCTAAGCACCCAGGAATTCGTCCTTGAAGGTGTCTGTTTAAGTTTCTCTATTGGCCCTTAATTAACCCTTTCCCATTGGTCATTTATCCCTTGATTTCTATTGGTAGTAATTTGGATTCCTCTAAAACCTATATGTATACCCCAGCTACGTTAATAAACTCTCTCTCTGCTACCCCTCCTGTCGACTCCGTGTGTGTCTCTCTGGGGCATCTTGGGGGGCTGTGAGAGGGGGGGCGAAAGGGGGAGTGTCTCCCACCAGCTGTCACATTATCCAGCCTGGCCTTGAACACTTCCAGGGACGGGAAACCTGCAGCTTCTCTGGGCAACCTGTTCCAGTGCCTCACCACCCTCCCACTAAAGAATTCTGAATAACTGATCTAAACCTACTCTCTTTCAGCTTGAATGCTTTACCCCTTGTCCTGTCACTACACGTCATTCTAAAAAGTCCGTCTCCAGCTTTCTTGTAGGCTCCCTTCAGATACTGAAAGGATGCAATAAGGTCTCCCTGGAGTGTTCCCTTCTCCAGGATGAACAATCCCAACTATCTCTGCCTTTTCTTATAGGAGAGGTGCTTCATCCCTCTAATAATCTCCATGGCCCACCTCTGGACCCATTCCAACAGGTCCGTGTCTTCCATGTGCTGGGCACAGTACTCCAGGTGGGGTCTCACAAAATGTTTCTGCAAAGAATGATGATGAATATTTGGCTAGAATGCATTTTGATAAATAGTGTAGAAACAGTGTTCCACAATAACTGAAATTTTATTTACCATGGTGTAAATGAAAGTAGTATCTAGGTTTTTTTATTCAATTGCTTGTTTTCTAGTGTCATACAGATCTTTTAAACCTATGAAAATTATTTGCTGTCTGTTACACTGAGTTCACTTTCACAAACTATTAATTTCTAACCCAAAATTAATTCTTAGTTCTTGTCATTGGTTGTGGCATTACTGTATTCAAGAGAGGAAATTATTCGAAGAGAAAGAAGTGAACCATTGTGTGGAAAACCTTTCCACTGTTTTCCATCCCTTTTTTTTTTAAGGTGTGGAGCTGGTGTGTCTCATTAAAGCTACACCAATAGGAAAGAGTTCAAAAATTCAAAATTCCTATTCAAAAATAGGAAAGTTTATATATTAGGCTTCCTACGTCCATATTTGGATGCTTGAATAGGATTTCAGGATTTAGTTCATACAGTGTTATTTCTTGAATAACTCACTTCAATATTCTACTAAAGGTCTGAATCACAATAGAGTAAATCTAACTTGAATGAGCAAGATTCATTGGATCACTTCATTATCTTCTTATCACAGTACTTCTTGTTTGCTAATATAAGTTAATAGTAACATTAGTGTTTTGTTAATGTCTATAAAATCACAGAGATGGTGATCAAAAACAGTTAAGGTTTTTGTCTTTAGCTGTTGGAGTTGGATTTAGGTGCTTTGTAACTACTGTGATAGACTGTCTTGTTCATCAATACTCAAACAGCAGAGAAGAGAAAGAGAATAGATTAAAACAGGACAACTTGCTGGAACATTAAAGAAGAAGAGTTGAAGAGGATTCTTTAGAAGTTTTGTTTTTTTTGTTTTTTTTTCAGCTGGAAGTTAAAACAAAAGTGGTTACATTGCTGAAAGCAAGGCAGGATTTAATACAGCCCTCTTAAGAAGTATTTTTTCCTAGAAGAAATTGTCCTTAAATAGTTGTCATTATTTGCATGAAGCTGTTCTAAACATCAAGCGATTTAGAAAAGCGGTATTGTTTGAATGTTGTGGCTTAGAAGAGACTGAAAAGAACATATTTGAGAGGAATTAGTTTTGGATTTTTGGAAGAAAACTATAAATGAGATGATAGTGATGATGATTATAACAGATCCTTTAAAAAGAGAACGAAGGTAGCATGGTGTTCCTGATGACATGGATTTTCCATGAAGTCAACGATACATCCAGAAGGGAGGAACTTATTATTAAAAAGGTAATTAACATGGAAATTCTTTTGGGTAGGAATAACTTCTTGAACAGCACTTGAACAACTTTTTCTCTTTTACACCCATTCTTTCTGTTGGGAAGTCTGTACATTTTACTTTCAAGCTGACCAGTGCCTGTCAGATTCCTGTAGAAAAATGGCAGCATTCATGTTTTTTTTCTGAAAGAGTCTTGATTGCCTAATTCCTGCCAAGCCTTGACATATTTCCACTTTGTCTTCTAAATCTAAATAGATTCCAACAGTTAAAAGTGGAATTGAGAATAAGATTTAAAAATGTACATGTTAAATAGATAAAATAGAAATTAACTTTGTTCATATAACAGGTAAAAGGTAACATATAACAGGTATAAAGATTTAATCCTTCACTTTTTTATTTTTCTCCATGTTGAATCTTGACCATAACAGAGCACACAGCAGTAATGCAACCAGGCAAAATGATTTGTGCTGAACACTCATTTTGAAGGGAGAAGGTGAAACTCTTCTGAATTATTGAGAGGGGCAGAGTGATGAAACACAGTTTTTCTAAGGAACTGCTATCCCTTTTGTTCTACTTTCTGAGTCTCATTTTATTTCATCACGAGTACTTTGCATTTATAAAGTGCCTACCACTGTGGTAAGTGAAGCCATGAAAATAGCAATTGGATTAAAACTGTGATAGACCCAGGCAAATCAAAGAGTTTAAGCTACATGGTTCAAACACCCAAAATCAAGAGACTGTTTCTCAAGGAACAGCATTATTTAACTGCTGAATTATTTATGTAATTTCTCTTTATTTATGAATTTCACCTCTGTGTCCTGGGGGTGTTTGAAGGCACAGAACATTAGATAAAGACATTGGGTGTCTTTGATCTTGCTATACACACTGTCCTGGTCTGCCAGGTTGTGGGAGTTCTCCGTGTCTTCTGCTTCCCCCATCTCCATATTCTTCAGCTCTGTGGCACAAGTTTTCCCACAGTCCTTCCCTTTGGCAACTCATTTTTCAGTGCCCCCAGTCAACACAAGTTCTTCAGCCACACTTCTCCCTACCACTCAAAGTGAGGCACAGTCTAAACACCAATGGCCTAATTCTTCTCTATGGAATGAGTGGAAGAAGAGGAGAAGGAGGTTCGGTGGGTGGTGAGGGGAATGGAAAATAACTCTGATTTTGTGCTGCAATTTTAGGCAGGGTGTGAAAGTCCTACCAACAACAGAACTAGCATTGCAGAAAGATAAAAAGATTTACATGCTCAGTCACAGCTCACAAAACTTTACTAAGCCTTCAACATTAAGAGAAATACTGATATAATATCATGATATTTGATGGTATTGTACTTTCGGGTATCAGCATCTTGAAAGATTCAAACAGTAACATCCCAAACTGCTAACAATAAAAATGCTTATGAATCCCTTTAGTTCTTCATTTGGCTTTGAAAACAAACTGCGTGGGGACATTTATGGCATTGATTCTCAAAACAAAGTCATCTGAGATACTGGCTACAGTATTTCACCTTGCTCATTGTAGAAATGGGTACTCAGTGACCTCCAACATTCACAAGTCAGCACAACACTGTTTTTTCTTTTTATTTATTAATTTCCATCAATAAAATACAGAATATAGGAAAAGGGGGAAAGTACTGTGAATTCAAGTGGCATTAAAGAATGAAATCTATCTTGACCTTCCTTACACTAAGTTTTTTTCAAACAAATTTTACAATTGCTCTTAACTTCCTTTGATTAAAAAAACGGCTCAGTGGGAGTAACTGCATAAAACTGCAAAATTGAACTGTAAGTGCAAGGATGTGTTTTTAGCAAATGGTGGTTGTGAATACAACATAAACAATGAAATTAATTTGACGTAAAAAGTCCATGTTAAATAGGTGTTGTTATATAATCAGGAAATATGAGAAAAAAAAACCAGAACATTAACTTCAACATGCCTAATGAAGCAAAGAAGCTTAGAAGAAATCTCTCCCAAGTCACTCACAAAGAACAAAGAAAAAAATTGTTCTTTCCAGGTATGTCCGCTGTGTTTTGTACACTTGTTAATTGTTTTGTTTTACAAATGCAAAGATTAGCAGTTGTATTTTTCTGGAGTTCTGACAGACTTCACTATATTTGGTAAAATCCTCGTCTGTGCATAAAGACAGAATAGCCTCTCCACATACACTCCTTTTTCTCTTTCCTTATATATTTATATATTTGTGTGCTTTCTAGTTTGAACTCTGGGAAGAGAATTAAGGGCATGGCTGGAAAACCATTCTTACGTACTGCAGTTCCTCCCACAGGATATATGATTTATTTATTGCAGGTGGAACATAATGTTATATTGGGATCTTACATAAAGTTCCTGTTTTGCAAAACAAAATTTATTTCTGGGCATTAAATTAAAATTAAAATCCAAATTCTTAAGTTAGGCAAACTTTTCCCCAGAAGTCTCTTTCCTAAATTCAGTAGGACTCCAATGGCGGAGTTTTTATCTGCTATAATTCATTTCATAACTCTGGATATCCTGCGACATGCACATCCAGGCTTTGCCACTAGAAACATATTTCCTTGTATACAGGGAACTTTTCATAACAAATGAAAAGGCAAGGAGTTCTTGAATCTAGACATTTCAGAATACTTGATCAGGGAGGGTCTTTTAAAGACAGCAGGATGACACCATCATGTTAAAAAATCCTTTCTGGAGCAAAAGATGGGAAATTTCAGTTGAGTTCACTGTTTGCAATCAAACCTGGGAAATGCAGGTTATTCTTCTTAAATTCAATTTCTACTAGAACACTAAAGTACAAAGAAGGTTAATTGTGGCTGAAATCTTCACATTTAGAAGTTAACTTCTATGTATATTCACATTTTTTGTTTCTTCAAGTCTTAGTGTCTTAGTTCAAAGGGGAGAACTAAGATATCTATGTTGGCCAAGAGGAAAAAAAATAATCCCTCTCCTTTAAATTTAGAAAAAACCCAGAACTTTAATTAGGAAAATATTTATATTTTTATATATATATATATATATATGAAAGGATAACAGTTCTTAACCACAATACACAGATATATATATCCAGAAAGAACCAAACAACAACAGTTTGTAATAAACCCTTCCACCCCCAAATGACAAAGCAAACAGTTAAAAGCCTTTTGGCTACCCCCAAAAAGGGGGGGAATGCAATTCTATCTACAGACAGCAGGTGGCGCTGTTTCACCTCAGCTGCTGGCCACTCTCCTCCGGGGGTTTGCAGTTATATTTACGGACAGCAGGTGGTGATGTCGCGCCCGGCCGGCTGGTCTCAGGGGTAACGGCAGGAGCCGATGCCGGGTGCCCTCCCGTGAGTTCCGTGACAAAGAACAAAAGGCAGCAGAAACCCAGCCTCTGCAGAAGAAGCAGGCATGTTCTTCCTCTCCCGCAATAGTCTGTGATGTCCACAGGTGATCGGCGAAGCCAGAGAGCAAAGGACACAGTCCTGGTCCCTCAGTCATGCCGGACCTGGTGTGTGTGTTCCCATGCTCCGTCCTTGGTGCCGAGCTGGTGAACTCCTGACCTGCGCAGAAAGCACAGAAACTCTGACCCCTTCCCCCCACCTCTGAGCCAGTCTTTCCCTCCCCCTCTAGCCTGGGGAGAGATCAGAAAAAAAGCTCTGGCTAGAGCTCTTATCAGGACATGCATATCCATTGTGTCCCTTGTTAAACCTCTTTTTTGACGCTAAGGCGTTGGCTTCCAAGCTTTTGGAAGGAATTCTGAGTTTTAAAACTATAACACTTAATTAATGAATTACTGGTTTCATTGATATGATAAAAATACTTCAAAGTGTGGAACAAAATACATTTCTTTCTGTGACTTTCTATAGGAGTCTCTTCGTCTTTGGTAAGTATGTGAGAAGAAATTATCTTTCTAGGATGGGAAAAGTTAGATTCATTTTCTTGTTTGGTTGTCTTTTGTTGTAGGAGTTAAAATTAAATTGTTGGTTTTATAATTAATACATGATTGTTTGTTAACTATATGGCAAAGTTGCCTAGAGCTTGAGATAAGAGCTTTTGAATATTATGTACAAATGAAAAACAAACAAACTAATCAAGTTAAACAAAACCAAGGAAATAAGGCCCTTGCAGATGGCTGGAAGCAAAACAAACCTTATTTCCTCCAAAACTAACTTCTAGATTATGTGGAAGTTAATTTTTCCTTCTTTTAAATATGAAACCTGAGGGTTACTAATATGCAAATCAAAAGCCAGGAACCAAAGCTAGACTTGTATTTTAACTTGGGAATAATTTCAAGATTTCTGTCAGAGAGATTACCTCAGAATATCTGAATGGATTTAATTTATTTAGCTGCTTAGTATTGGCAAGACACATTACTCTGATCTGCTGTAGTAGCAAGGCAATATGCAGACAGAGCACTAGTACAGCTTTTCACAACAGCCCAGGAGATTTTTCTGTTTTCCTGGGTCTTCTGGAAAATGCTGACTCATTCAGATCAAGTTACCTCTCTGGATGTCTCAAGTTTCCCTAGCTGTATGATAGGGCTGATAACATCAGAGATGGCAGATCTGTTTAAGAAAAATATTAAATTCACCAGAAATATGCAGATTTAGATGACTCAAACTACTCACAAGCCATGGTAGAAATCAACTGAGTCAGTAAATTAAAAAAAAAAAAACAACAAAACCCAACAACCAATAAACCTATAAAATTTAAAGTTATATATTATGAAAAAAAGGTAAACCCCTCAGCAATTGGTTGCAATCTGAAACAAAGCAGGTACAATGTGCCTACATTTACTATGAAATAGCAGTTTTCAGTTTGACACAAAATTTAATTGTGTGTATTGTGCTTGGTTTTGCTTTTCGGGGTCACTCATCTCCTCATCGCTTTATTTTTGGTTCAGCAATGAAACAAAAACATCTGTTATATTTTAGAATGTGAGTAGACCAAAGTATTCAGGGCTCTGAGGATTCCTAGGATGCTTCATTGCTAACTCTCTCTTTCCAGGTTTATCATAAAGGGCACAATGACACAGAGATTTCAAAAAGTGTTCCTTTAAAACAAACCAAACCAAACCAACCAACCAACCAACCAAACAAAAACCCAAACATCTAGAGCCCATAACCAAAAATATTTTTTTAATTCATTTTTTAAAATGAATTAGTGAAAGCTCTGTATTTAATTTTGTAAAATATTTCTTTCTTTAATACGATATTTTGCCCTTCTGAAAGGTGTTACAATTGGTACATTAAGGTATTTGAACAAACTTTCTGAAATTCAGAGAAGAAAAAAGAGATGTCTCAACAATAATAAGCTCTTCCTGAGACAATGAAACCTGTCCATATTTTCTGCAAAATATATGGAACTTCAAGGCTTCCTAATTTAGCAATTTAAGGAGAAACACTACTCAACAATTAAATACATAAACCATCTCTTTTCTCCAAAACACAAAGTTTACCTTTGATTAAATCATATAATTAGCAAAATTTTAAAAAAAACAATATGTTGTGTTAATTGAACCTCTAATAGTATGTAATAGGGGAAACTGAGATTTCATGGTAATCTATCTCTTTGTTTGGATAACTACAGTAGTAAAAGTGTCAGTGTTTATAAATACAAAAAACATTATAATAGAAATAGTTTAATTTAGAAGTGCTTCAGATTCAATAAAGATCTGTTTTAATTCTACATTGTTTGTTTCAAGTCTCACACAACATTTGAATCTTCCTTCTCAATTAAATGGCAGTGATGAGTTCATGTGACTTCAGCTGATGGAAATTAATAGTAAACAAATGGAAACTAGACATAAGGGTGTACATTTAGAACATGAATGGCAATTCATATTTGCTGTAAATATGGAGGTATTTCCACTTAATGTTTACAACAGTCTGATGCTGATCAAGCAAATCTTAGAATAAATTTAGACTGCATTGATTAGTCACTGAAAGTTAATATATTTTATCAATGTTTTAAAAGCTGTTGTTCTTTACTGTGTTTGTCCAAAGATTTTCTTAATACTCAGATTTGCTCTCCAGCTCTCAGGCACCAGAATTTTCATCAGCCCTACCCAGACTCAGTTCCTCCTCAAAAGAGATGGTCATTAGTACTTAAACTGGAATGATTAATACCAAAGAGAACGTAACTTTATTTTGGATTTAAGGTTGGTTTAAGATTAGAAGCTGTGATAAGTTCACAGTGTCTCAAAACTTCATGAAAATGTTTTTATTGATATCTGTGTCTTAGGTATTGTGTTCGTTAAGACACTCTTAGTAGAGTTGGGAGGGAAGCCCAGACAATAAGGCAGATGGATTCATCTAACTTTTGAGGTGGATGTGCTAAAATTATTCTTAAGAGGCAAAGTGGAAATAGGCATATTTTGTCAGACTGATTTTGAAGCTCATTTGAAAACTTTATCAATGGTGCATAAGGCTTTGCTGACAGTTCAGTCAGATTTTTATTACTTGCGGAAAGAGTCTATGGTGATTGGCTCAGAATGGGACACTCTTATATTATCAAGGGAATTCCTGTTAGTCTGAGAAATGAGCATAGGATTCTGCTGAGTGGTTAGGACTTAGATATTATTCCTCATCTTATGTATTACTATTCCTCTCGATATGTGACCAGAATTGTAAGTTAACTACACTAGCTAAAGTTGGTTGTTCTAAAATTGTTCAGAAAAATTATTTTGTAGTCTTTTTCAATGTTTTTCCACCTGTATGGAAACACCTGTCCATGCCCACCTGATGATCCATGCCACAGTTCTTGCATCACAGACATGTAACTCATTTCTGTTTCAATCTGTAACTCATGGTATTTATAAAATACACTCAGTATAGTTACTGTAAACATGTTTTATACTTGTGATGTTGTCTTTATAGATGTCATACAACATTGTTTTTCTTTGTTCTCTGACAATGAAATAAAGGATACATAAATTTACATTATATTAATTTGTCATTGTAGTTAGAAATTGATATTCTAGCTGTTTGAGGTGAGATCATTCTAAAAAAAAAAATCACAGAACAACCATAAGTTTTTATTGATTTAATACCCTTCTTTGCTGGAGTTCACTTTCACCCTTCAAAAACCTCTTTGCAATGTTATCAATTGATTAGTAATGATTACTTGGAGCTACTGCTACTTTGTAAATATTAAGCTATGCAATAAATGAATTTAAGTTCTGAAGAAAAGTAGAAAACAGCTTCTACTGTCCCATAGAAAAATATCCATATGATTCCAACGACACTGATAATTTTTAATGGTAAAGAAAGGAGCATACACTTAATCATGCATGTAGAAAATCAAAGGAAGAGAAGTCTGTGATCAATCATGATTCTCCAAGGAAGTTAACAGACATTTATAAGTACATTTTATTTTGTGTAAGAAATACTTCTCATGCTGGACAAAAATAAATAACTGAATATGTTCAAAGAATTTTTAAATTAAGCTATGAGATAAAAACCAGTTAAACAGTTCAAAGATTCCTAATGGGTAATACATTCTTCTAGAACAATAACAACTACAAACTTACTAAAAGCTATTATCAACAGATATGGCAAATCTACTGCTGACAAAGTGCTGATACTGTATAACAACCATGCTAATGTAGGAGTTTCATCTGCATAAAATTGAATAAGATTTCAAGGTTTAATTCATGCAGTGTTATTTCTTCTATAACTCATTTCAATGCTGGCAAAAGCTACTGCTCTGAAACTAATAAATAAGTAGTTACAGAGAATAAAAAGAAGACAATATGACAATACATTTCAAATTGTTAATCAGTCAATAGTCCTTACTTGAGCTTCTAGTTTCCTGTTAATGTTTAGTATTTGGCAGACAAAATGGCCCATAGTTCTTGTAGAAGAATATCATATTATGTCTGTGTTTAATAGCACTACCCATGAAAATCTTCCTTTCTGTCTTATTTGGAGAGAAAAAAAACCCAACCAACCTAAAAAAAACAACCCAAAACACACAAAAAGAGAAGAGAAAGACAACCTCTGGAACACATCTTTCAAATCTTGGTCTTAAATGCATAAAACTATAATTAAATCAACTATTTCATCTATTTGGAAGATAATGTTTTTACTTTCATATAGAAGACATCAGTTTAAAACAAGTATTTGTGAAAAAATTTATCTTGCAGCAGTTTAGAAACTTACATTATAAAATATAAAAGAACTCCAAAAATTGATTCCAGCCTTTTTAAAGAAGAAATTTAGTTTTACTCATAGCATGAAAAATTGGAAAGTTAAAGAAAAAAAAAAAAAAAGAAATTCTTGAATGCAATAATAAATTAAAAATAGCCACATTGAAAAAATTACCACATTGAATCATACTTCAAATGCTTCATATTTTTCATATTTTTGGTTTGTTTTTCTTACTAAGACTTTGCACTTCATTTACAAGAGTGGCATTTTATTTCAATTTTCCAGATCTTGAAAAACCAGAAAGCAGTTTTGCAGTGCTTGCATGATGCTCTGCTGAACACAAGAGGAGTATTTGCTAAAGGGAATGAAGTCCATAGCACAACTAAAAGTTAGAAAGTTATTAAAATCGAATATCAGTTAAGAGGTATTTCTTAAAAACTGTAGTTCTGGAGAACAATACTATCAGTTCATATTCTGAGGAATCCTTCTGTCGAATGCTAAAGAAAGACATAAATAACTTGCTGGGAAAAGACATCCTGAACACACAAATGGCTTGAGAACTTCTGTATCATAGTAAAGAGGGATGTGTTCAGTCTTCAGAAAAGCAAGAAAAATTCACGTTTACGTAATATCTCAAGAATCTTTGGAATTCTCGAACATATTCTTTTCTTTCATAACATTATTTAAATTTCCAGAATGGCATAATGGTCTACACAGCTGACACACATTAAGTAATAAATAAGACAAAACAAAATAGATAAATAAAATGTTGTTTGGTTGTTTTATTTTTTTTTCTTTTCCTTTTTTGTAAGAAAAATTTGGGAATGAATTTCAGATAAGGAAGGAATATTGCATCTCTTATATTTTTTATACATAGAGAGAATCCTATATGAGAATTCTATATGTGATTTCCCCAAAACTGTACACCGTTGGACTGAAATGGGATCCTCACGGTTGTACCCTCACTACTAATGTATGTCAGATTAGACTGCTATCTGCTATCTACCATGTGACACAGTCTTAAATGGATTCAATATTTTAGTCAAGTGCATAGGCAGATTGTCATCCTTTTCTGTTTTCCTCATCTGCTCTGCTGGGACTGAACCTCTTTGGGCTTCTTGTTGCTATTCTGGGAAGCCTGTCTGAAGGCATATGCTTGCCTACTGCTCTGTACTGCTGCTGTTCACAATCCTGCAGCTCAGAGCCATTCCAGAGTCTGTTGAGCTTTTCTATACTGTGCATTTCTAAGTTTGCCTTTGCTACTAAAGCACCTATGGGATGCTGTGGTACGTAAGAAAGGGCACACATGGAGACAATTTCAGCAAATCACACTGACAAGAAGAGTGAAATGTTGCAGCTGGTTTTCTCTTTTTTTTTTCCTTCTCCAAGAAGAGGTTAAAGAATAGAGTTAATATTTTTGCTGTTGTTGTTGTTTTATTTATATTCTGATTTGCCCGTGGCTACTCAAAGCAAACAAATCGCCTAATTTTTGCAACTTGATTTTTCAACTCGTATGTCCTTGAATGACATTGTAAATTTCCAAATGCACAAAAAAAATTTACAAAAATACAAGTAATAATTTTTTGTTTTGAATTTATGACACAATGTATTAATTCTTTAGATAGTAGATATTTTAGTATAATCTGCAGTTATTTAAATAACCCCATTTACTAAAACTTTATAATTTTCTGGAAAGCATTCTTTTCCCTAAGATTTTCACACTCCTGTACATTTCAAAATGGGTATTTTCGTTTCTTCAGCTCATACTTTCCAACCGCTTCCAAGACTCAGATATCCTTAACATCTTAGTATTTTTTATCTTAATGGAGGTATGAAAATATTATATTAAGTAATGACTCAACCGTGTTTTTTGAGAAAAGGCTTATAAGTTACCTCATGTACCTGGATGAGGCAACAACTATTCATTTTGCTTTCTTTCATTTATCTCAGGTAAATGTTTGTCACATATTCTAGATTGTTTTTTGGTTTTAGAGATATTGATGCATACTCTTAAACTTTATGATTCTGCTTTCAAATTTAACAGTTTTAATGAAAAACTTAAAGCAATGTTGATAGACTGCAGTGCAAGGATGGACAGAAATGGCTAATCAACTATACATTGTTTTATCCTTGAACACTTGCATTTCTGTAGTGGACCATGCATTGTCTTTTAAAAATTGAGAAAATTCTGTGTCAGACACTGACGGTCTCTGAAAGTTGGTAATATTAAATATAGTGAGATCCTAAATATCTAGAAAAAGCAGATAACATAGAATCTGATACTTTTTCATTTTATGTTTCTCTAAATATGAGGTTTTCATTCTTACTTATTTGTATAGATTTTTTCATATTTATAATGATATGCATGTTTAAAAATATATCTTTACTATTTTGCATTTCAACTTCAGAGCTTACAAGCACTGTATTTTAGCTATGACCAAACTGTCACTGGAGACTGTTGTCTGTTTTACTGAAATTCAAACTACTAATTACAGAGAGCTTTTTCTAATTGCTTAATGAATTAAGAGGCTTTTGGTGTACAGTGCTTTTATACTCCTCCATTTAGGAGTCAATGCAAAGCCTTTTAGTTTTTGGCATAAAATGTATGATGCAGCAGCAACAGGTTTGGTCTATTTGGCACTGTTATGCTGAGATCTCTGATTTTTTTTTTCTGCCTCAAACTCTCTTGCAGCTTCCTTTTATTTCCTCAGTTTTCTGTTGCTTTTTTGTACTAAGGACAGTTTTCTTTAGTGCTTGTCTAATGTTCTCTGTGGTAGTGTTTTGGTCTCTGGCTGTGGTGGTAGATGTTAGAGCAGCACACAACAACGAAATCTCAGACTAGTCTACTCTCCTGAGCTTCTTAGAGTGAAATATCATTCTTCCCATATGTATGCTATATCCATTTGTCAAGTTGGTTATGGCAGTCCAAAGTCTCCTGCAGATACCCAGGCAAACATGAGGTTTCTTAACAAGTGAAAGAATGAACAGGAGAAAAAAAACCTGCCTTCTGCTCCTAGCTGTCTAAACAGAGAACAATAATACAAGAAGCCTGGCTGTATTATCTGGAGTTTTTTGTAGTCTATGAATGAGTTAATAATTTTTGATTTTTCACTTACTGATGTTTGGGAATCAACTCCCCATGCTGCTCTCAGTTCAATTCATCTGGGATTAGTTTTTAGTCATGTTTTTTTTACTAATTTGTATAAAACTAAAGGATCTAAACCACTTTTTTTAAATCCAACCCTTAAATGCTACTGATATTGTGCCAAGGTTTTTTGTTTGTTTGTTTGTTTTATATAGTTATCCTGTTCTATGTCCAATCCTTTTTTTTTCTCGGAAATAAGAGCATATTCATCAAAAATATTTCCGTGAAAAAAGGTAAAATCTCAGTGATTTTAACTCTATGTGAATCACAAGATTAATCTTGCATTATGTTTGCATTACTTTTCCTAGGAATACATAAAGCTGTTTAAAAATACATTTAGTCTGAAGGTGTACTCAAATTATGTCACCTATATAATATATTTACAATGAAATTTCTATGCATTAAGCCATGTGGTAGATTAGTCTGTTAATTTTGATTTCTTATTTTACACTGAACAAAATGATACACATTGCAAATATTGCGTAATCTCATTTACTGGTTTTCAACTCTATTTTGGCCACTAGTCTGAACTAGTAGCCAATTTAGGAAGAAATGAAAGTCTTTATTTATTTTTCTCAACCAGAGTGGTAGCCAGTGTAGGAAACTTTTTCTACACACATAACTTCCTGTTGGATAATATTTGGGTAGAAGGATCAGAACAGTTACAGTATCATTTATTCTTAAAACTTCTGTACAACAGCATAAGTAATTTTAAACAACAAACAACAATTAAAAGATGTAACTGCCTGCAAAAGGACAGTCTAAAAGGTAATTGTGGTGGCATCTTTAACATATCTCTCCCAGGATGACACTTCCATCTTGTGGAATCATTTTCAGTTTCAAACCTTGATTTTTTACATGCAAGAATATAGAGCAGATTTTTTTATATGTGGAAAATATATGTAAGCCTGCTTTTTTTAAAAGGGTATATTCAAGGCTCTCACACATTTTAATCCATAAATTGTTCTGCCTAAGATTCAAAAGTCCCTTTCACAGACAGAAAATTTCAAAAAAATTTTATCAAAATGACATATTAACAATTTAGCCGAAGATTACTTCTGTCCCAGAATTTTTATTTGGAGAAAAAAAAAAAAATCAGACAGGTATAGTCATAAAACATTTTAGAATTATTTACCTTTCAGGTGAACAGAACTTTTGATATTGTCACAGATGAGTGGTCTTGTTGATACATTAGAAAGGATGCTAATGAAAGATATCTTAAGTTCATGAGTCTGGAAACCAGAACAAGATGAACAGCTCTTTAAATTTCTGTCCATATTACATACAGAGTTATGTATTTTATATTTTATCCCTGAAAGCTCAAATTTTAAACCTCTATTTTTTGAAATTGTATTTGAAAAGTGCAATAGATATCAATAAATATCAATTCAAATTCTAATTGGTTGCCATTGATTGCCATTCTAAAAATAATGGTTTGCTTGTATACTAATTTATAATGTTAAGTGATAAATATAGAATAGTTCCAGACTATAATAAATGTATTTCTATTCTAAAAGGGTCAGTTTCCTGATGTTGAAACTCATCAGCTACAAAATTGGGTGGGAAGAATATTAATGATAATGGGGAAAGTGAACACATTTTATTAGACACCAACCATCCTTCATAAAACACACAATTCTGCTTTCACAGAAGATGGATCTTTCATTTTAAAGCTATCTCTGTTAAGACAAAGTGGTCATTAAATCCTAACAAAGATAACAAATGAGAAAATACCTGGAAATATAAGTTGAAGATGTTCATGAAGCCCAGTCTATGGTCAGGATCTATTTACTTAGGGCATTGATACATACGTGAGAAATTCTAGCAATTTTATAACTAGTAACATAAATACAGCCATGTTTACAATGATGCAGAGCAGTCTTAGCAGTCAACAGTCAACAGTAAACTGCCAATAAAAAAGAAGAGTAGATACAGGAGTAATCAAGAGGTTCATGGAGGAGAAACTGCTAAATATTTGTAAAATAAAAGTCAAGGATTGCCAGAATTGAAAACTTGTGAAATACCTGTCAGTGAGACTAATGAGCTCTCTCAGACCATGAGTACTTTTATGGTCAAGCTAGAAAGTTGTCTAAGCCCCAGTGAAACAACTCAAAAAACCTGTATCACTACTTGAATTAAAACACAGATCTGGAAGATATAATTAACTTTATGATGGTCACCAACAACTAAATAATGCAAAAAGTGAAACAGGAAGCATTAAGTGAAGAATTAAAGGAACATAACTAGATTGTCTTTAAGCAGTGCATTTTTATGTCTAATAGGTGATAACAAACTCAACACATTTTTTGAAATGAAATTATGGGGTTTGTTGATAAGTGCATTTAATGAAAGTTTGTATAGTATTTTCACTGAAAATAGAAACACTTTTAAAAGTAAAATATGTTATCTAAATTAAGTTAAAAACCACCACGTAGACTAAAAATATTTAGAAATAGGAAAATTATATTATAGACATGAAGTATGTTCTAGCATTGGTCTGAATTATTATTATAATTTATTGATGACTTTGGAAATATTGCTGCTTACAATATTTTTAGGTTGAATTTAAATGTGGTGTTTGCAAGCATGAATAATTTTGGGAACTTAGAATTTATACTGAATAATCAGAATTGAGCTTTTTTTCCTATTCTTCACACCAGCAAAGGACAGTTTCATGGGCACAAGATTGATTATAATGCTGGAAGATGCCTTTGTTATTGAAGATTATGCACAATGCGTAGTATGTTTGTCTGTTGCCAATGCAGGTAGCCATGCTTATAATATTTCTGCACCATTTTCTCATTATAATTCCATAGAGTTTAAAATTAAAATATGCTGCTATAATCAGATTTGAAAGCTATGAGCAATGCAGGCCCTGTGTAGAGCAGCGATTTAACTCAAGGGTGAATAACAACACTGTGAGCTCTAAGTAGGGCAGTGCGTAGTTTGCCAAACATCCCAAATAACATAACAGTAACCAAATTGTGACTCAGGCAATCACAGCTTGATGTTTATTTTTCAGAAAGAAAGGAAGTCCTAAAGCTTTTGCCTCCATGCTAGTTTAATTGTGACAGCCACAGCCTGTGATATGAGAATTATTCTCTGAACTTATAGGCTATGGTAGGAAAGGAGTAGCATTCTAGTAGCATCAGTATTCAACACCTAAAGAAGCAGACTATGAATTATGATATGTCCATTAGTGAATTCCCATTTATCTGATAGAGTGATTTGAGAGGAGATAACATTATGTGCTACCATGAAAAAAAACAATTACATTTGTTACAGTGAACTTCAGGACATGCAGCTTACAGTCCCTGAATCTCTTTTAACCTATGAAATAAAAGAGATTTTAATATCCTTAACAACTGGTGCAGTTTCCATGTTCAGGCTAGGCCTGTTTCTTATTGATTTTAGCTGCATAATTTTTGAGTCTTGGAAATCAAAACATCTGGTATATCTTATCTTCTCTAGAGAGTCAGGAATTCAAGTCTTAATACCTCTTTTTTGTTCATACTAGTTTTTGATTATTTGATAAACCAGTTCGTTTCCCCCATCTATTTTTGTTTGCTTCTTATGCCTCTTTTACCATAGTATTGCAAAAGTATGTTTCCGAATGAAGTTTATGAATAGTTTCCAGTTGTTCAAAAGCAACACATATGCTAAAATTTTGAAGTCTTAAAGGAGACGAGATTTTATATTTTTATTTCACTTTAATTTCTTTCTGTGCATCTGAGTAATGCTAAATTTATCTATCAGTTACTAGTTATCAGTTTTCAGCTCCTTGAAAGGCTATAATGCATCTGAAGTACAGTTCTTAATGTGTTTATATAGAATTGTCTTCAAATTTATGCCCTATAAACAGGCATAACCATTTCAGTTTAACAATTGCTTTAATCAGTATTTCAGAATGACAACTTGGAATTATCCTATTAACTTTGTTATTGCAGCATTTATAGCCTTTGCAATAGATAGCCATTTGGATGCTATCACTGTATAACTTGAAGAAAGGAGTGAAAGGAGATAGATGCACAGCTTCAGTCTGTGGCGCAAGAATGTCCTTCATATGTCTCAAAAATGTCAATATTTTTAGGTCATTACTTAATAATGCTGCTAGTTGAAAAAAAAAATCATATGATCTACTTGTGTTTCTTGAGTATATTACTATACCACCATTAACCATAAAAAGATGATACTTTTTACAGTATTACAATTTTAAATCTTTATTTTTCAAATAAATAAAACTGTTCTATAAATCCAGAAGAAGAGGCAGAAACGTATTTTCCCATTATGTCCTCTTGACGACCTTTATACAGTTTATCTCCCCAGCCTCTCTTGGATATAAAAGCACAGTGTCACAAGGAAAGAAGGATACATTTGACTTGTGAAGCACCTTATCAAAATGTAAGATAACAATGTAAAGAGATGACAACTTGTAGACAGATCCTGAAGTAAATACATTTCATAGCATCTTTAAGTACTGCTTGTGCCTGAGAGAATGAATGGTACTGTAGTTTAAGGATCTGTACATATGGCTGCACTTTAAAAATCCAGCCAAGAGAGGAAATCCCTTTTCAGCTAAAGTGAAAGCTAGTCGAACTGCTGCAGGCAATTAACTTTTAAGGCTTGGATCCTTTTCCTCTACTACCTATCTCACTGGTCTTGTGTTTTCATGTGATATATTTAATAAACACTTTTTTTAAAATAAATTTGGGATTTCTTAAAAAATAATATCGTCGCAAATGTCTTTGGTTCCACACACCCCCCCAAACAAAAGATAGTAAAGAACTGCCAAGGGCAATGAAGATCAAGCTATTTCCAATACAGAAAAAAAAAATAAATAAAAAAAGATTAAAAAATTATGTTTCATAGTCAGAGTTGTCTTACCCCTCTGTTTTTCCGCTTTCAGGACTGCAATATATGAGGTGATGTTAACTTGGTTGTAGTTTTGTTCAGTGCCATCATGCATATGGACCTTACCTTGCATAACTTATTTGGAACTCAAGTTAACTATTTTCCTGTAATTTGGTCCCTTAACAGTCCATTATGATTCTATGTAACCACATCATTTACCATTTCTCCACATTTGTGCTGTTTCTGAACTCCTTTTGCCAGGGTGTCAACAATTTCCCACCTTTCAATCCCACTCTTCATGTGGACTACACATCACAACTGTGGCTAATTTCTTCCCCTTTATCCTGTCTGCTTTTATTCTGCCTCCCAAGTTCTTTCCCCTCTGTCTTTTTCCAGATCTCTCAGCTGCTCTTTCAACATTCAAAGCAAATAGGAAGTGAAAGAATTGGAAGGTTCTTCTTTCTGATATGAATTTATGCAGGATTTGTAGAGGAAAACTTAGGAGATCAAAATATAGTAGTCTCACTTGAGCAAAAACCTTCAAAAGATTCAAAAGAATCTTTATGATTTTAAAATGTACCAACGGGTATATTTTTTTTATGCCATATGGAAGTGAATTCTCTGAATTAAGATGCGTTTTCCTGGAGAGAGCAAATGGTAAAATGTTGAGAGATGATTATATTAATTGATCATCAGGATGCAATAGTTACTCAAATAAAAGTACAAAGGTATATAAAGAAGATAAGCACAAGAATATGTCATTTGAATTACTGCAGCACTCTTGGAAAACTACTGACTTGATAAACCTCTTGGAGAATTAAGCCTATTGTTACAAGAATACGTCAACAGGCAAATTTTCTTCTTTTTACACTGGAGATCTCAATGAATCATTCCTGTTTTAGAGTTGTTGCTCAACTGTTTTGTAAATGAAAGTAAAGCTTTATCCTTTCTTACAAAATTAAGATGAACATGATCTGGAAGAATGTAAATACTGCATTTTCTAGAAGAAGAATCAAGTTATGCCAACATATATTATGCCAACTTGTGTTATATTTGGATTCAAATCCCAGATGATCACATTTATTTGACAGGCAACTTGTCCACTTCAGATTTTAATTTGCAGATGAAATTAATTTTCTGGTCAAGTCATTAAATTTTTAATAAAAAATTATCAAATAGTTAATTCAAGTAATTATACTCTCCATAAAAGAGAAAGTCTTGGTAAAATGCTCTTTCTTAATTGAATCACTAAACTGAAAGTTGCATTAAGAATAGGCAAGCAATTTTTGAACTGTAAACAACATAAAGAATAAGGACGCCTTTAAGGTAACATATTCAAGAGTTAGGAAAACAAATCACAATATCAGATTAAGGCATTCATTGGCTGACCATCGAATGTAAAAGATTAATGTCTGAAGTGTGGTCAGTTAAATTGTACTTGTATTTGTCAAAATAAAAGACCAGCAAAATCTGTAGTGACAATTACAGTTTTAGATACATTATCTAATTCACTTTGCTTAAAATAACTAATTATTTGTGTGATAAACATGGAGTATCTCTAGTCATTCTGCATCAAGTAAGAGCAGTCATCATTGTTAAAACTCTGACAGTTTGGGAATAAAAACAAGAGGAAGGTTATAATATTTGTGCTTGTTTGCAACTGATATGACTTAGTTTTTAACAGCAATACATATCAGGGTATTAGTGAAGAATATGGCACATATAATAAGGGCACCAACATGCTGGCCCAAGTTCTGATCAAAAATTTGCTTAAATGATCTCAGTTAAAAAAAATAAAAAATAATTAAAAAAAACCCAAAAAAAACAAAACCCAAAAAAAGTAGATGATTAATGTTTTATAAGACAGGTATATGCTGTGCACAATCAGATTTTGGAAATATCTCAATTACTGACATTACAGAAAGGCTGCTCTTAAATTTTGTTCTTGTTTTCCATTTTAATGTACTGAAAATGTGAAAGATATGTTCTGAATTTCAAATCCATAGAATTCATTTTTCACATCCATCTAAAATAAAGTCTTCATAATACCTATGACAAATCCCCTGATTACAGACAATATCTCAAAACCCCTTTTAAAGGAAGTTTAAATAAACAATAATATTTTAAGCCTTCCAGTTAAACTTCTTTCTAGCTCTTGTCCTGACCTGTAGTGATGTAAACTAATAATTCAGAACAAAGCTGAATGACTAAATAACTGAAATGTCTAGAGATTGACCTCCGTTACCTTTAATTTGTATGGTATGACTGTGCAAAGTTTAATCTCTAGGTAGACACTTAGGTAGATATGTCCTATGCAGTGTTAAAAAAAAGACATACGAGCTCCTATGGCCATCTAGGAAACTCCTTCATTGAACTACTTAAATCTATCTAACCAAGACAAAGCACTGAGTACAGGTAATGTCTTAATTGTTTCCTTTTCCATAATAAATAAACCACATTTTCCCCCTCCCCCCCCCCCACAGCAAGACTAATGTGTTGAGAGACTTTTGAATATACTTGCAATGTCAAGATCTTAAAGCAATGTAGGCACTACTTCATTTTGTACTCCAGTTTCCCATAGGTGGAATCAGCACATAAGTGATACAGCATTAATATAAATTAAAATAAAAGATGGCTTCTAGGTTAGTGGGACAGTTATTTGGTATATACTTTAGGTGTTGTTGATAAGCCTATACCTCTCCAGCTTGCCAGAGGCGTTTTGTGGCCAGTGGAGATGGAGTTATTCACCTATTTATTTCAGACATCTCTTTTAACATGAAATGAACTGCACCCTGGAAGGAGTTGGCTATAAAAAACAATGGATAAATAGGTGAACAAATGAGGATTAGTGAATATTACTGAATGAACAGATGAATTACTCAGTTAAGGCCACATGTTTACAACCATAAATTTCAAGGGTTTATGACCATAAATCTAATTTTGGACATAACACTGAAGGACTTCAGCTAGGTTTTTTTCATTTTTTTTAATGGTGAAAAGGAAGCTACAGAACAATATCTTCATCATGGATAGTTTGAAAAACAATGAAATATGACTAATGGTTACCAGTTGTAGTAGTACCAAATGATATTGGTTTTAGAGTGCTTTCTTTTGAATCAAACCCAAACATTAGATTATAATCCATTTACTGAGATAATCTATCATGCTGACAGTAGTGTTTTTTACTCACATTAGTAGAGGAAAAATGTTACTTTTACCCTTTTTGTCAGACATTTTGGTTTCATTTCTTTTACTATATTCATTTCAATCAATTGCTGCTAGAATTTTTTTTTTCTGTTTTTTTAATTGCCCTGGAAAATCTATGTGCTGGACATACCATCTCTGTTCTCAATTCCATCCTGACTGTTCTATAATCTTTAAAATACGACATTCTTGTGAAAACGTGGAGATTAATACCTTTAAAGAGATGACAATTTGATTTCAATTTTTTTTTTTTTCAAGTTTTCAATTCTTTGTATATGGAAGGACGCCTAAGAATTAATTTGTTAAATAGAAGTACATCTCTCCTTTAAGTCCATTTTCTCTCCTCCTACCTTATCTCCTTCTCTCATCTCTTATTCCCCAAAGGAAATCTACTTAAAGCAATTTCACTAATTTAGGTCAAACCCAGTTTTGGGATGAAAAAGACAGGAAATTTTCATAAGCATATCTATTGATTATTTTTTGACTGCTTGAAAATGTTAGCATATTTTGGCTTCATATTTATAAGTAAATAAAGACTGAAACAACTAATGATTCCATTCTTAACTTGATGACATGTAATTCTGCCCCTAATTCTTGACAATATAATTTAATTAAGGCAGATCACCACACTAAAGTGCCTGTACTGATTCTAATACCTAAACTATAATTTTCAAAGATAGCTTGGATTATCTCTGCTTGGCAGTCCTCTGTTCTGTGTTAAAGAAACCATTTCTCTCAAACCTACTGGACATTGCAGAAATAAAGCTATTGAAAGACTCAAACCAAAATAAAATTATTGTATCTCCTCTGAAGAGTGGCTAAATAGACAACAAAGTGGTTTTTTCAATAGTCATTAATAGTATATTTATTTTTGCATTGATGAAATTGCTGAAACGTATGCTATTAGGATGATTTTCAGCAATTGAGCTGGTGTGAATTGTTAGTAAATCAGGCCTGTAATCTTCAAACATACTCCCTAGGCCCTGAATCTAAAACCATCTGGACAGTGTGACAGTGTTCTATTTATTACATACAACTGCTTGGATACTGCCAATGCATAAACAGTAATTAAGCACACAAGCCAGCCATGCATGCCAGATTTGCTAGAACTATCCTTTGAGTATCTTAGAGTTTCCATGCCAGTGAGCTTAGTGAGGCACTGGCTGGTGATTAAACATTAATGATTTATGGTGCAAGCAGGGTTCATTTACTGCTTACTGAAATATGGTTGACAGTATTTTTATGATTTTTAGAAGTAATGCTTTCAAAGATATGTTTCCTGGCTCATTATCTATACAATTTCAGTAAGAACGTGATATAAAATCTCCTAGGATAGTTGCTCGTTTGTGTGGTTCCCTTGCTATTCTATACGATGAGACAAGAAAATAGGCTAAATGCAGGAGGAACTGGTAACTGTAACAAAATGTTTTTTCCTCAGTTTGAAGGAGGTTTCTGAAAATAAATTCCAAAGTCCACTGTTGCAGACACTCAGATTAATACTGAACTGTGCATCTATACAGGTGGATTTTTCCACTAGTGTTTTGCTCATCCCAGCACCAGGTGACTTTTCTAAGATCTGCATTTGGGATCCAACATACTTTTCACAGGGACATAAAAAAATTATGTATATTGGCAATCTCTGTGTAGGGGCCAAGAGAAAAGCTGAGACAAACCAGGGACAAAATGTTCAACTGAGTAAGAGAAAGTACCATGTACTGCAAGCAGGAGATAATGGAATATCATCATTAAAGATCTGTCATTATTCAATGTCAAGGAACTATTGTCTAATCATATTTATGTGCATAGAAAAAATTTGTTTCCAACCATAAGCTTGTGGTCATGATGTTTGTCTGGAAATCTTATGTGACTAGAAACTTGTTATTGTACAGTTTCAGAGTTTTTACCAGTAGATAACTGTTCATGTGTTCCAGTGTCATGTGTTTCCCCCTTCACCACACCAATCTAATTTACTAGTATTTCAAGTTCCACGAGGGAGCTGGGAAAGTTAATTCCAAATTTACACATCTAATCGTGACAAGAGAGGTATGACTCACTGGCTTGGCAACACATGAGAGTGCTGATGAGGGATGCCTAGGCTTTTAATCTGAACTCTGGAATCAGACAGATCTTGGATCTGAAATAAATCCAGAAATCTTCAACTGAACTGAAAATCTCCAATTTTGTAGAGAATCCTTTAAAGCATATTTTGCTAATGTTGCCGTAAGGAAGTGGGGAAAAAAAACTTTCCAAGACAACTCTATGTGGATAAAGTAGAGAAGAGTTATTTTACTTACAGGGTTTTGGGGAGTATAAAGGAGTATAAAAGGGTATAAAAGTATAAAAGAGTATAAAAGAGTACAACACATGTTGACAAGTAGCAGATAGAAAAGACCGGTCCTAGGTTGAACTCACAGCCTCAGGAATACCATGTGAGCTCTTTCCAAGCAACACCACTTCAAACATGCAGAGTAAATTAATCTGAAAGGTGTCCCTTTCATTTCATTTCATTCCTGGCTGGACACACCCAGCCAACCCCTGAGCCACTCTGCTGTGTCTCACAGAAGCAAACAAGGGACAACAACCTGCCCCTCCCAGGTGAAAGACCCTTTCACCCACAGGCTGGGAAACTGACTC
>JAWWEW010000078.1:123128743-123192747 GCA_035583185.1 Anabacerthia variegaticeps | reverse complement strand
TCTAATTGTCTTAGCTCTGGTCCATGTTTCCCAGGCATGGTGTTCCAGCTATTATCTGACCCTTAAGACAGCTAGCACAGGGTTAGGGTTTGCTAGCTACTCTATATGTGAGAAACTACCTAGAAGTATAAAAATCTACAAATTCATGAAAACCCTATGGCATCACTAACTTCTGTGGCTATATTAATTAAGGTACAGTTTAGTACCAGTTCCTGATGCATTAGTCTCAGATTTCAGAATTACCAGTATAGAGAGGCAAGTACTATAAAAATTACAAAATACAGAGTTTTGTACAATCTTTACCTTCTCTTAACACCCTACAGTGTGGGTCTGGGGGAAGTGACTTTTCATTTAGATCACTTCCAATTTCATTATCCATGAAGAAATATTTTAAGAAAAAGTGAAGCCATAAATAAGGCATTATGTCCGTTTTCTACAGTGTGGACAGGCTAAGACAGTTAAGAAACTAAGCCCTACATAGGACTGAACCTGTCAAATAAATAATAGGCTTTTTTGTCTTTCTAAGACATAAGGTCTCAGATGCAAACTGTAGAAAGATTCCTGAAACAGCTCATCAGTGTTTAGCTCAGAAGTTGGAATCAATATGACACTGCTAGTGTCATGCCCCAGATAATTATCTCTGCTGGGAGACACAGGTAAATTAACCTGGAAACAGAATCAAAATAATGTGGTTAATACCACTTCCAGGACACAAGCAAATATTTTCTTTCAACAGTGGACTTTGCCACATGAATACACAAATGCTTTAAGGACTATCTAAGGTAAATTTGGGACACCATTCTGCTTGTGTAAATGTTGTAAAACTCTGCACCCCTACTAGCAATACAAGGCTAACCTACTGCCTCAGAGTAGGAGGTAAAGATCAATCTCCCTGCTTGCTTAGTAATTCTGTCAATGGCATTACTTTTCCTTTGAGTTTCTGTAATGAAAAATATACTGAAAAATTGTTTTACCAAAACAATTACCATAGGTGAAACCTGAAAAAAATGCCTCAGATTTTTCTCTTGTAATTAGAATATTTAATATAATGTAGTTATTTGAAGAATAAAAGAAAACTCTCTGTAACCACACAGCAAGAGAAGTCCTGACTCCTCCATGGTTTTCTGCCAGCTTCATTCCAGGACTCGGAGGAAATTAGCTTGAGAGGTAGGATATAAACTGCTTGCTGCAGTTTGTGAACCCCAATTTTTTACTGACAACACACCAGAAAGCTATAGCCAAAGATCTAGTCTGTGAAGGATATATTCCACCACAAACGCATTGGATAGGAATTGTCAGCTTATTTCCTCCTGCAGACTTGTAGATAGCCTCTGGCTAGCTACCCATTACTTGCTAGCCACAGGCATAACCTTGGGTGATTATCGACATAAGATTTGCTTGGCCCGCTATTTTAACTAATTGGAAGTATTGTCCTTCTGTTCATGCTATTTAAAGATAATTTTAAACACTGACAACTTTTCTTTTGGCTTTTCTATGGTTAATATCTTTAAAGAAAAAGGAAACATCTGCACAGAGCAGAGAGGTGCAGGATCACTAAGTAAATGGAATTCAATTATGCTGATCTCTATTTAACATGGTTCTCTCCTTTCTGCCTACCTCATCCTCTGCTGGCAGACTGCTCAGTAAATATTTTCCCTGCAAGTCCATGACTCATCCTTATAGTAAGTCACAGCCAGAGACACAGGGATAATTGGGAAGTGGGTCACTGCACAACTCTCTCTGGAGATCAGGGTTAAAAATCTCACCCAGAGCTCAAGTCTAGTGGCCTTGTACTGTTTCCATGTGTTTACCACTGAGCTGCCACTACTGTCAGCCTGGTGCTTCTGTAAGGAAAATCAGTATCATATCCAAATTTGGGATTTGATGAGTCCCTTCCTGCACAGCATATTCAGCTAACTCAGAGACTAATATTCTTAGACAGACTGTTTTAGTTTTTAACATGGAAGCCTCAATGTTTGTATAAATAAGATATCTATAGATTGTCTCCTCTGGAGGTCAGCTGGCTCAATATCTTAATGAAAGTGGTGGAATTAGTGACGTGACTAATGCAATAGTTGTGTTAGGTGGCTTGGGACCCTGTCTAGATGCTTTCTGAACATAAAACCATAGAATCATGGAATTGTTTAGGTTTAAAAAGACATTAAGATCACCAAGTCCAACTGTTAACCTAACACTACCAAGTTTACCACTGAACCATGTCCCTAAGTGCCACATACACACATCTTTTACATACTTCTAGGGATGGTGACTCAACCACTTCCCTGGACAGCCTGTTCCAATGCTCAATCACCCTTTCAGTGAAGAAATTATTCCTAATATCCAATCTAAACCTCTCCTTGTGCAACTTGATGCTGGTACCTCTTGGCCTATCACTTTTTACTTGGGAGAAAAAAGACTGAACCCCACTTGACTACAACCTCCTTTCAGGTAGTTGTAGATAGTGATAAGGTCCCCAAAGGGGACAATCACTGGTCCTTGTTCTGCTGACTTTTCTATTTCTGATACAAGCCAAGATGCCATTGGTCTTGATCACTTCACCATACTTCTGGTTCATGTTCAGCTGGCTGTTGACCACTACCCCGAGGTCCTTTTCCTCCAGGCATTTTTCCAGTCACTCTTCTCCTAGTGCTGCACAGGCACCCAAGTGCATGCCAAAGTGGAGCAACCACTCACTCTCTGAGTGACCTGTTCCACTCTTTGGTGTTTTTCATTATAGAGAATTTGTTAATTTTATCTAATTGGAATATCTCTTTCTGTAACTTGTGTACATTGACTGCTGTCCTTTCACTGTGCACCTCTGGAGAAATTGAGTCCTGTCTTCTTTACCCATGATGTAGTTGAATAAAGCAATTAGCCTCTATTCCTTTTTCCTTTTCCTCTTCATGCTGTACTAGTCATTGTCATTCCCTTCTAGCCTTGCTTTGTTAAATATACTTTAGTTTATTATTAATGAACAAGTTATATAGTATTTTTACAAGCTAAAGCACTAACAGCTGCTATTCTGCATGAAACTTTGCTAACAGTCTTTTTCCTCTATTCTAAGGAAGTATTACTACTTTTTGTTCAGGACACAGTTGTATTAACATTACTGATGTCTGGTAGGAAACTATGTGGTGTCTCTGGCCATTGTGATGCATTGCTCTCAATGTCTCCTCTCATATAGTCTCTCTAACGTATGGTCTCCTGAGAATGTCCATATCAGCAGCCACAGTCCTTAACCTCAGGAAGGTGCAGACTTTTTCCCTCACTACATCATGTCAGTGACGATTATGAATCTCTTTCAGACACAGCCTTCACAATACTCTTTCTGTGAAGGTCTTTATCACCTTTCTCTAACAAGCATGGTTCATCATTCTAATATAAGCTGTTTTCTTTTGATTCAGAGTGGTCTGAGACTGATATATACCAACACTTTTATGATATTTTGGTCCAGTTCCTCCACCATATTTCTGTGCCACAGCATAAATCATCTCAGAAAATGTTAAAAATGTGAACAATAGGCTGGTCTAGGCAAGGAACGTCATCAGTTTCAATATCCTCTTTCCTGTGTTATCATCAATAAAAACAACAAAAACTCCTGCAACTAGGAAAATTCCTCTTTTTTTCCTCATTTGAAAGGGCCACACTTTTTTTTATGCTTCACGTGTTCAACTGTCTTGATTTTTCCAAATTTGAATCCATGTAGTTACCCTTCCCAGAGCAACATTAAGCAATGCAATGCTTGATTAAACCTTGTTTTCAGTGAAGATTTCAGCCTAAAGAAACTTAATCTTTTAGACAGTTTACCAAAGAGATGAGAAGAAAAGAAACATACAAAAAAAAAAAAAAAGGAATTTCTATTTTATATTATTGGAAAGGAAGGCAACGTGCAGGTACCCCCAAAATGGCAAGCAGTGGAAGGATTGTAGGAAAATTTATTTCCAGAAAAGAACACTAGTCTTAAAGAACATTAACCTTAACAGCATTCCAAACGCTGAGCCTGGGGAAAGATGCACCCCCTGTTCTTCTCAGGGCTTTTAGCACTCCTGGCTGCCCCTCTGTGGGGGTCTTCAGACATGTCCCATACCAGGGAGATTCTCTGGAATGAAGGAGGAGAAAACATCTAAAACTGTCTCTGGGAAAGATGACTCTTCAAAATAGGAAGCCTTTCTAAGCAAAATAATCCCTGGAAACCTTGCAATAAATCTTTTGGAAGGGTCTTCTACTCTTAAAATTATCCTAAGCCTGCACTAAGTTCCACAGGTAAGATAAAATTAATGGATATATCCTTGTGTTTTGGACTGCATGCTAAAGTGCTCTGTTCCCAAATGCCTTCTGCAGTTTCACTTCAAATAAAGGAATTATATATAAGTAATAAAATTAACTGATTTTTATGGCCATATAAGTAAGAAAAGCTTCTCCTCTATAAGAACTGTATAATTTATTGAAAACTTTCAGTGAATATCAGTGAATATTGTATATGTGGTTCAGCTTTGAAACCATGAAAAAACTGTCAGGCCACAGTTTTTCCAGTTAAAGGCTTTAAAAGATCCTTCAGGTAATGTTTACCCAGAGTTGGTATTCCATAAGAACAGGAAGATAAAAATCTCTGAAGAGTTTTATTTCATAATATTAGGATAACATTGGGTAAGAACTTCAAAGCTATCTAAGAAAACCAGACAATTACTTGTTGAATACTGTAGGAGATGAGTGAGGTGGAAAATGGCTGTGACCCTCACGTTACAACATGCTGTCATTGAAGTGTGAGGAACTAGGCCAAGGAGAATTGGAAAACCAGTATAACCAAGAGAAGGTCTGTTACTGCTGACAAATTCTCAAGGGCGGCATTGATGACTAAACCCCAGCTGCCCTTGCTGACATCTTCTTCATATCTCCCCAGAACTTTGTCATTTGAATAAAGCCCTCTATGTCTGATCTTAAAATAGAGTCAGTTGAATATTGAAAATGCCTTTAAAATCAAAATATTTTGATTTTCTTAATCTATTACTAATATAAAAGAGAGGAATTTGAAATGCACTTCAGAATATCCAGCATACACCAAAAAAACCTGCAGTGAGAGCTACTCTCAGACTTTTTAGTATTTCAAGAGGATTTTAAAATGTGTATTTCTCATAACCTATATTTGGGCTTCATGGAGCCTGGAACTTGGAATTGGTTGATCTAGGATGTGGTAGTTTCACAGCAGGGAGAATGATCAAAATAATTCAGAATTTTTAGCTATATTATTTAAAAAACACTTATTGTAAGCATGATGGCAAAAATATAAAAACTTATTTTGGCAAGGATCTGCAAACCAGCAATGACTGATCCTGAGTCTGAGAAGTACTAAGGACCCAGGAGGCTTCTGAATGAGGCATGGAAGATCACTCATAAAAACAAAACAAGCAAAAGATGAATGCTATGCAATGCAGTATGAGTGGTCATTTTAATATGTCTTCCTCTAGAAGAGATTGATTGTTGGGTTTTTTTTGAAGGTTTTTGAAGAGTTTGAAGTTTTAGTCCCTTATTTGATCCTTTCCTTTAACAGGTTTTCCTACTTCTTTCAATATTTTAGGTTCTTTTTCTATTTATTTCTGTTCAACTTTGTTTCTCTCTCTCTTATTTCATTAGTCTCAATATTTTCAATTATTTTGTTTATTAAAAAAACCCCATTGCATAGCAATAAGATTGTATTAAAAGAAATGGAGGATCTCCTGATTTCTAAGTGATAGCATGACAATTAGATTCTGCATGAGTTTGTAGAAGGCATATTCAGTAAGGGCCATATTCCTCTTTTCTTTCTCAAGGTTACTGTAACCTTTTGTCATGCAGAATTTCATTCGTATCAGTGGAGATGTTAATCAAATTTTGGTTAGTTGTGTAAGATTAAGAATTTCATCTTTTTTCCAGTTCTATTTTAAAAACACAAAAAAACCCACACATTAGACCCAATAAAATTAGCATAAAGGGAAACATCCTCACATACACAAAGAAAAAAATAGTAGAAACCTCTCTTAAAAATAGACTGCTCCAAAATCTACAAATTCTCTAAGTAAAGATCATCAATTATCTTTACTTGGCAAATGAAAGGCAATAACAGTAAAATGCATATGAGCACCAACTGTGATGTGAAATTTAAGGCTCTAAAACTTCATTAAAATCAGACTGGTAATGATGTACCATATGCACCGGGCTGCGTTTGCCTGAGGATCTCCAACCTGTGGCTCATTTCTTCTGTCACACCACCTCTTTATAAGAATGACTCAGAGTGCTTTGTTGAAATGCTTAGGGGCTGACAAGCAGGGTAGGTGTTTCAGAAATAATCATTTGCTTCATTATACCATAGTGGATTATAGACATTTTCTGTTTATAGGAGAATCTTAAGCTTTCATTTCTAAAGTTAACTGAACACATGAAACAAGACTGTTAACAAGTATTCTGACAATTTATGCTTTCTCAATAGGCAAGTGATTTTTTTTTTTTTTTTTAATAGCAAGTAAAAGAGATTTTTTAATAACCTTTTATAGAAATAACTGATCATGAATTTGGATAGTACATTTCATAGGGATCACAAAAATACATTAAGTAGATAAGATAGATGGGTAGACATCATAGGTGAAGGGCTATATATTTCCTTACCAGCTCTTGAGCAATTTAGTCCCCATGTGCTTATTTTATTATTCTTGTACTTTAGTTTCTTATTTGTAGCTCACCTTTATAAATTATTCAGAACCTTTTCCTTTTTCAATGCTTTCATATATAACTTCCATGAATGCCACAGCAAGCTATGGCTATATGTGGAAAGTAAAAAAAGAAAGCTTATGCCAAAGCAATATTAAGCTGAATTTTTATATGTTTAGAAAGATGAAAAATGGGTGGTACCTGAGAAATATTAATTAAGCTGAAATCCATTTCGTACCTGGTCATACCGTAATGATTAAAAATTAAACTTCTGAACATAGGCAGAAGCACTTCTGAACACTGACATGTAACACAGGTGTCCAATTTCTCACAAAAGATGGTCAGGTGAGGAAGCTTAAACTGTCTTCAGCATGTCTGGCAGTCACAGACACTCAGAAATGGAGAAAAATGAAAGCAGTAGCAGTTCCTGGTCCATTTGTTTTGAACATAAACAACCTGCTGACCAGGCTATCCAGAGTAGGAAAGCCTATGTTTAATTCTGTTTTCTGAACAAGAAAGCACCTTAACCACTTAAAGAAAAGCCTGGGAAAAGTGCATGCTGTTGGCCTTGTAGTGCACTAAGGAAAAAAATGTGATTTTAACAGCTAACATGCTCACTTAGGTAAGTATAGAGCCTTATTGGACATAGGACCATCTATAATATTTTTCCTTTCATTCTTCATGGAATAAAATGATTAGTAAATATATTTTATCTTTTCAGAAGTATTTTCACATGTTTAAGGTATTTTGAATATTAAAGAAAGGATTTTAACATACCTTTCCACAAGTTTCTTTTCAGGTTGTCTGTAGCACAATTACAGCACACACAATCTAATCTTTCACTGAAAAAATAAATTTCAGATTAAGTTTTGATGATCACTTGGTGTTTACTTGGCATAAAAGGGACATCACAGGGGAGTAATAGCTCCATGTACACCGTAGTGTTACCGGTGTGTGACCATGTGCTTTGAACAGAATAACCACTGGTAAAAACAACAACAACAACACCACCAAAACAAAAACAAAAAAGACACAACCCCCCACAAACAAACAAACAAAAAACCACAAACAAACCACCACCAACAAAAAAACTCCAGCTTTTTATGCTGTAGGATGATAGTAAAGAATCATTGGTCTATATAGTTTCCAGTTCTGATTTTCCAGCCTTCTAGGAAAATCTTTACCAGAATAGGATTACTAAAAGTTATTATTTTTTTTGAAGGCTTTGAGTTGCTTCATGCTTTGTCATACCTTTCTGCATCAATTCAATGTTTAGAGGAGCTAATGAAGGTGCAGAGAACATTCATGTCATGAAGAAGTGCATACAAGCAATGATGAAATACCTTTTGCATTTGACTCTATTGACTAGTTAAGAGTGAACAAGCTGGTTAAAGAAAAAGGACAGTGAGTATTTATATTTCAGTTACATTCAGAACACCTTTAAAAATTATAAAAATAAACAGATTATATTCATGAAAATCAAGTCATCATGGTCCATGCCTGTTTTGTGATTGCTGCCGTGGAGTCTAACATTACCCTGCTGGCTAGAAACCCAGCCAACTAGAAATCTGGAGCTCAGACTGAGGAGCCTCTATTCTCAGTACGGTTAGGTTGGATACTGAAAGACTACATTTCTGTATTTGCTGTGTAAGCACAGAATTACCCCAAATTGAGTTCAGTTAAAACAGGAAGAGAAGCTGTTCCTAAAAGCTGAAGTTATATGATGAAAAGTAAACATCATACAATTCTTGATAATTTGTAATATAGTGAAAATATAGAAGTGTACTCATGACTGAAGTATTGAAACTTTGTTTGGAATATCCAAGACACTAGTTTAAACAGCTGATAAACTAATAGCCGTCCTAATCTAGTTATAGTTTTAGATTTTTTTGAAAACTGTTAAATATAGTAAAGTTCTAGTTCATCTGCCAGTTATCATCTGAGCTCTAGACAAAGGAAGACACCACTGCAGAATTAAATGGATTATGGATTATTATTTGCATAGCATAAAGCTAATTGTTATTGTAGTGGACTTGAGCAAGACCATCATCTTCTCATTTGCCACTTGAGATTCCTGGATCAAACACATGTAAATTGATTAATGGTTATTTTCAAGATGTAATAATATTTATAACCTGGTTTTATACCCTTTAGAAAACAAAGTAGGTGCCATCCATTTCCCAGTGTATTGAAGGTTGAAAAAGAGTGCATTCATTCTTTGCCTCATGCTCGATTTTTCATCTTTATCCAACAGTACGCCTTTTTAAAATTGTGTGCTCTTTCTATGAAATGTAAAGTTTCATATTAAGTCCTGTAACATCAAGAATAATGTTTTATTTTTGATGAAGATTTGGCAGTCTTATCTGACTTAGCTTCATCTTTGCTCTGTTCCATATTCCCAAATTAACAAAACAAACAAGAGACAAGAGAACAAAATGACCCCATACTTTTATGCTTGTTTTCCTCCAGTGGTCTGTTAGTATTTTAAATAGTAAATTACTTAAATTCAATATGTAGGTCAATATGAAATTGAGATGGGGAAGCTGATTCATGTGGGTTATTACATGTCAACATCTTTCTTGGGAGAAACCCTGCCTAGCAAAGAAGACTGAGTTTTTCAACTAATCTCATAAATCATTTTGACAATAAACACTAGAGATTGTCTCAAGTTGCAAAATTCACTTCCAGATTTGGAACTGCATCTCACCAGTTTTGAAAAACTCATTTTTTTCCTCCTTACTATAAACAGAAGAGCAATCTCTATATAAAATACAGTTTTTATTAAATGAACAAAGTATGGAGTTTTAGAGTTTGATCTTTTTTGTTCATTCTCAAATATAAAATCAACAACCACTATCTCTGTGAACTAATGTCATTTCAGAATGTAGTACAAATCACTGATGCTTCTCAATTGCCTCATGTGGCATATTATTTTGTCTTGAGGGCAGTACAAATAAAAGCTTCTTTTCTCTGGGATAGACTTACACTGCATGTAACCAATCCAGAATAAAAAGTAGCTTGAGGAGCTAAGGGAAAATATATTTACCTAGTAATTATAACTTCATAGGAAGATCTCCAGTAATATCTACTTTAAAATAAGGCCTCAAAGAATATCTGTCCCCAAAAAAACACAAATGTCAAGCGGAAATAATAGATTTGATTTCACTTCTGTAGGTAACAAGCCATGCAGTTTCACCCAGTGTTGCCTGCAGAGCCTAAAAAGTTTTGCTGGATAAAAGCTCCTTCTTCTGTCTGTATGCCAGTCTGAATGGAACATGCCATGGTAGAGAGGATCTTATGCTTCCAAGCACTGTGTCTTTTCAAGTATTATTCTCACTATTCTCTCTCAGTATTGAAATAGAGAAAAGGTTTATAAAATTCTTGTTTATTTTTGGCTGTACTTTTTTAGCTTTCCCACAATACACTAGTTTGGTTTTTAACACATATTTTCTATGCTAAACCCAAAACCAAACAACAAACAAAACCCCAAAAAAAACAACCAACCAACCAACCGACCAACCAAAACCAAAGCAAAACCCTCCCCACATTACAACCCATCGTTTTTCTTCCACAACTGTCTTTACTCAGGATAGTAAATTTGTGTGCCATTCTTTAGGATTAAGTGAGTAAGTTGGGTTCTCTTAAGCTTATTATGGTGTGGTAATCTACAGTCTCCAGCCCCTGAAATATTCTGTCTACTTTTTTTCCCAGATCCTAGGATTTCAATACTTATTATTAAAGGTAAATATCAAGACGATGTTATTCTCTCATTAACATTTCCAGTGTCAAAAATAGACAAAAAATTGATCCTCTAATTCTACATAATCTACTCTGCCTCATTAATATCCACTGGTGTCACAGTATCACATGAGAGTTGCTAATGAATTGCTAATTTGCTATGATTTTCAAATGAAACCAAAAAGATAGGAAATGAAACACCCACAGCTGATCTTTATATACTGGTCTATGTAACATATAAAATCTTTCCTAGTATGCCAGTCACTATGACATACATTTGCAGTTCTTGCATGTATCAAAGGCTGAGTGAGTCATAGGGAGCTTTGGAATAGCGCAAACATGGCAAGAAATGTGACAGCTGTCTTCATCTAGGCAAAGGTCAGCTCAGCTTTACTAGATCTTTGAATGGCTCTAGCATCATACACGATTAAACGAGAAGCCAGCAAAATCTGATATTTTTTCCAGGCATTCGTTGTTCTTCCTACCTTCTTGCAACAGTTTAACACAGTAAAAGGAAGGAGGCTTAAATAAACAATTTCTTAGGAAGTCCATTATTGTAATAAAACACCAAAAGATAAATGTTAACGACTGGCATGCTTTTGTAACTTATTTTGACATCAATATGGCATAGAATTTGATCACTCCTTCTCTCTAAAGAAGATTTGAGCACATCTACTTTTTCTCCCAGGATCCACTACATACTTGATTGGAAAATATAAGCAAGTGCATCCAATCTGCCATCTGCAATCCTATTGCAAGAAATTTGTAACTAGGTTACATAAAATCTCAGATTTTATGGCATGACTTTCCAACCTTAGGTTTACTCATTCATTTCTCCTAAAATTCACCAAAGTTATGATAGTACTTAGACAAATAGAAGATTCAAAAGAGAAAAAAAGCAAAAAGAAAAACCCCTTCAATTTTATGGCTTAGATTTTTATTTAAAAAACCTGTAAATGGAAATAGTTTTTGTAAACTGGCTTTTCTTTAATTCTCCAGTATGATCTGAAGGACAATTTCATTTTAAAGGGTCTATTATTTATTTGCATTCAGAGTGCCTCTAAATGGAACTAAATTGTGCTTCATAGCAATGATAAGGTTGATTTGGCTGTTGACTTCCATCAGGATAGATACTAATGATAATACAGAGAATAAGAGCATCATGGACAATAAAAATCATTACAAGATTCATCATATACCATTTCATGCTTTGGATGAGTTCCCATATTGGATTTCATTGTACATTATAATCTGAACATTGTACAGTAAACCAACTAAACAGCCCACATAAACACTGACAAGTAAGATTAATAGTATCTCCCCTAACCTTCCTGTCTTGCCTTTCAAAGGGAATCTAAACAAAAACCAACCAACCAACCAAACAAACAAAAAAATCCCTAGGTATTCTTTACTGCTAGTTTGAGAGTCTCAGAAAAAGAACTCAGTCTGAGAGAGGGTGGACAAGCAGATGGTGATTAACTTGATACATTCTCAGATGTCGGTGTTCTCTGAAGACCAGTATATACTTTGAAGTATTTTTCAATTAGCATAGATGTCACCATCAAGTCTTACTACCCTCCCTTGCCAAGTCCAGCCTCCCGATTCTTGTGCAATCCTTACATGAATATAATGTGGGTCCAGGGACACCAGGAGGTGCTTCCTGAATCTGAAAGATTTACTTTATGGTGCAGCTGTAACAGTTGATGAACAGGAAAAGGGCCTAGTGAAGTCCTCATACTAAACCTATCAGTTTCATATTGTGTTTGTAAAATTCATGTGAACTGTCAAAAAAAGAAGTGGCACTGCTGAACAAACACACACATATGGGCATTCATATGGGTATTACTAAGTATGTTCTGATGAAGGAGACATCAGACCTCTGGATGATTATTGAACCAGCTGGCCTATGTGACAAGACTAGGATCCAAACTAAAAGTCTGAATATAATCTCTGTGTGACTCCTGGTTTCATCCATTTCGTTTTATGGAGTTCTATGTATTACTTATCTTTTAGGCAGCTCTAAGTAGTCATAATATTTATATTTTGATCTAATTTCTATGTGCTCACCTAGGCTGATTGAATTAATTACCTTTTTAAAAGCCAACTCTACAGATCATGTCTTAAATTAAAATCTAAGATTGAACTCCATGCACCACTGCAGAAAACTGGTTTAATGATTCCTCTCATTAAAGAGGAGAGTACCAGTTTTGAAGGGGAAGTAGCAGTTTGTAGAGCTCTTAGATGCTGGAGATGCTAGGTTAATTGTCATTACAGCACGCCAAAGGCAATTAAGAGACAGGTGAAGGAAGGATCTGTAAACTGGAGATGAGTTCAATTCCACAGTAAAAGTATCTTAGTTGGCAAAATTTTGTTTGCCCTAAGCTACAAGGGGTCATGCTTATCCCAGTACTTTTCTTGGAAATAAATATACCGTATATTTATAATAGGAATATGGTCCTGCTACTGAAGAGACCTGGTCAGATGTGTATTTGTGAGTATATGAGAATTCTATGATCCTAGACCTCCACAGACAAGATAAGTTAAAAATAACCCATCTCTTCATATTAAAAATGATTTATTAATTTCATTTAGAACAAAACAATGTATATTCCAGGTTTATGAAAAAGGAGCTATTTACCTAGGGTTACATGCCACGGGTGAAAAATAATCCCAACTTTTTATTTTTCTCATGGAAGTAGTATAGTGTCTGTATGTAGCACAGTGACTAATGTTGATGGAGAAAGGGACAGGTAGGTCCTCCAGGAAATGATAGTTGACATCCTTTGCTTCCTTTGCTCTTCTGTGCAATAATACAATAATAGCAAGTCTATCCTTAATGGATCTTCACAATTCTTTCTCTGGTCTTTCTGTTCCAAATTTACTCCTTTTGCCTTTCTGTGGTAACAGCAGTCAGACTTTTGATCCTTATCTGATGGAAAGTAAAATTAGTCCATTTGGCTAAGAAGTCTCAAGCCAGCCCTGATGAAAGTTGCATATCCTATTATATTTCAACATCAAAACACCATGTCTATTATTTTGTCATATGCTACAATAGCATTTTCACAGCCTAAGGAAATATTTTTTTGAAATCTCATGAAAAATGTGCAAATAAAATTAGTACACAATCTGATCATACTGTGAGTGGCCAAGAGTAATTTGTTTTATATCATTATTTTATAACATGATTTTTCTTTATAACAGATAATAGCTTGCTGTAAAGCAAGTAGTGAGATTAAAATGAGGATAGAATAGCACCCATGCTTACAGTAGGCTGGATAAAATTTATGGATTATCAAACTTGCTTCTAGGAGATGTAATGTGATAATCAGCTAACATCAAGCAGAGCTGCTGAAACAAGGAATCACACATTGCCATATCTGAAGTATATTGAATCTGTGGTGAATAGTGAACAAAAATATATAGGGAAAGCACATGAGCTCATATACACACCCAATATTCTTTGTGGTGAAGCATTTTGCTCAGGCTTCTCTGAAAGAGAATCAGTTTATAAAGAGCACACTCACACATACTGTGCTCCCATACTTCAAGAGTTGAGCTCCCTTTATAATGCAGTACTATCTCACTTTCCTTTTTTTATTTAGAAATCATGGCTAAAAGTTGCTGCAGATGTTGCCTAAAGTGGAAGAAAAGAACTTTTCAGGCAATATTAGTACAAACAAAATAGAGAACAGGTCCTTTAATGAAAGTGTTTTCAGGTGCAGCAAAATACCTAGGTGCCTGACACAGTATGAGGTTTTTACAAATTTATAATACTACTTAATTATCATATCTAATGGATACATCAAGTCCAAAAATTGTCTGCCCCTGAAACCATCCTTGGCTCTGCCCCTTTGGAGCTTCTCCAAGGGTTTTTCTGTGAAAAGAACCTTAAATAGAATTTCAAGAATGAGGCACAAACCATGAAAAAGAGGTTTAGAAAACATCACCTGCTACCTTAAGTGTGACAAACTATACAGCTATATTAAAATCTACAAATATAAGAAATCTTAAGGATCTTAAGGCATCACAGGTGTAAGACTTTACAGGCTGCTTATTAGGACTTACAAGTTCCACACAGAACATAGGAAAAGGTAACAAAACACAAACTTAATAAGCCTTAAGTAAATAAAACCCTGCCCTCTACTGAGATTAGAGTGGGTGAGGTGGTTAGTGCTTTGGAAATAAAACAAGACAGTTAATGTAAAATAGAATCTAAAGATTTATTTTTTTTTTTTAATTAATTACAAGACAGATAAGGCACTAAACATATCCATATGAATCTGTTATTTGGTCACTACCAACTAAATGCAAATTTTGAACTTTAAAGGAAAAGGAACATACATTTCTGTCAAGGGTAACTTCCAGTGAAATTAGTTCTTTCAGATCTAAGTCTGTATGTCTTAGTAAATGTAACATCACCTTTACTTCTGTGATTTATTTTTTTTTTTATGAAAAGACATTTCTTGTATTTGCAGTCCTCTGCAAACAAAAGAGCTTTCAGCTCTTAAAAATCTGATGACTGCTTTTATCCTCTTCACCCAGATTTTTCTGAAGGAAGTTAATAGAGGTCATCTAGATAAATGATTACCCTGGAGAATTGGAGGCCCTTTTGATCAGTAAATAAAGCTGCAGAGAGAAAGATGTTATAGGGAATTCTAGCTCCACTCTGGAACTGTGTTACCAGGAGACAACATCCTGTGTGACTTAGGCTTCAACTATTGCTTTGCTACAAACTTTGTGCAAAAACAATGCATAGATTAACTGTTGTAGGAGCTCATCATGGCATATAATTGCTGTAATAAAGATCAAAATCACTTAACATGTAATTCATTTGTAGCATTTATTGTATGATAGTAACTGAAAATCAAAACCCCATTTTACTAAACCTTGTAAAAATTGATGACTGAAGAATGTACTTGTATTATTCTGACTAATCTTAAAAAAATACATGCATTAATAGGAAATTTTTTTTAGAAAATGATTAAAAAACAGTTATATGCTCTGTGAAAGATAATACTTTTTTTTTCCTTCCACAAGACTAAGTAATTTCCAAATTTTAGTCATGTCCCATAAACCCCCTTCCTTAATTATCATATTGCTGTATGTTTCTAACTATTTTGCTTCAAATGACATTTTTGTCTTTATGGGATCAAACATTGGCTACTTAACTCTAAAACACATTTGCTGACCTGTTCGTGTATCCTAAAGAAAATCGGAGTCATCATCTCCACAAAATTGTGCAATGGTGATGGCCATCTGTATTCTCAAAGGTTTCAATGCCTGAGCCTTCATGCTTGCTCAGTCAGCATATAAATGGTCCCCTTCTGGATCTTTTTTGCCTAATACTATGTTCCCTCATGCACTGTTGTCTCTGGCTTTTGGTAGCTGTGCTTGCATTTGAGATTGAGTTCACAGTGGCTTCAGGTAGCAATCTTCCACTGAATTATCTTAGATTATCTGCTCTGATGGCAAGACTCTTATGTTCTGCATTTGTACAGTATTATGACAATAAAACAGAAAAGAAGAAAGCTAATGGAGATAACACAGTTATGGTCAGTGCAGTAAATCAGGACAACAGAGCTTTCAGAAACATTTTGCATAAGATAAATGATGCAACATGCAGTCTGTCAGGACCAAAGAAGGAAAATGTATCAATAGTCAAGATATCTGGAGATCAATAGTTGTTTGTGATTCTTTGGTGAAGTATTATTTCACTTTTTAATGTTTTCATTACTTGTACAAGCCAGCACACACATGGATATGTGTTTCTTTCACTTCATGCATGCTCTAGCTGTGTATGGTCTACTCCCTGAGATGTCTGATGTCTGATTCCGTTTGCAGAATTCCCTGTGTGATTTACATGGTTTGAAACATGTTTTACTACAAATTCTGTGTTAAAATAGTACATAGCTGAACTACTTCAGGAACACATAATAGATTGAGCTGAAACTACAAAAGACATCCAATTTCTTTTAGCTAGAAAAAGAAGATCTGCTGCATACTTAAAATTCTACATGCCTTCAAAATATCAATGCAGACCACTCCTAGTTTTTTTGTCTGAATATTACCAACTACTATTTTAAAATCAAGACATTCAGAACCCAACCTTGAAACCCCACAAAGGATAACTTTTGTTTTTGTAAAAAACAAATGTGAAAAAATGAAGAAAATGTTTTCCTTAAGGTGTGGTACAATCCCAATTACATGCTGGGCAGAGAATGGAATGAGAAGACTTGGAAATGATCAACACTGACAAGCTCAACGTGACAGCAGTGTACACCTACAGCCCCAAAAGCTAACTATATCCTGGGATGCATCAAAAGAAATGTGAACAGCAGGTTGGGGAATGTGATTCTGCCCCTTTACTCTTCTCTTTTGAGACCCCTCATAGTACACTGCATCCAGCCCTGGTGCCCCCAACACAAGAAAGATTTGGAACTGTTGGAACAAGTCTACAGGAAAGCCACTAAGTTGATGAGAGGGCTGAAGCACCTCTCCTATGAAGACAGGCTAAGATCACTGGGGTTGTTCAGCCTGAAGAAGAGAAGGCTTCAGGGAGACCGTACAGCAATCTTCCAGTACCTAAAGGGCGCTTACAAGAGAACTGGAGAGGGACTTCTTCCAAGGGCATGAAGTGATAGGGGGAATGACTTCAAGCTGAATGAAGGAGAGTAGATTTAATATAGAGTTTAGGAAGAAATTCCTTGCCTTGAGGGTGGTGGGACACTGGAACATTCCCCAAAAGAATTATGAATACCCCAACCCTAGAAGTGTTCAAGACCAGAGTATATGAGTCACTTGGTCTAGTGGAAGGTGTCCCTGTCCATGACAGTGTGGATTTGGAACTGCATTTAAGGTCCCTTCTAATACAAACTGTTCTATGATTCTATGACTTAACTGTGCTCAGAGTATGGATACAGATTGTATAAACAGTGCTCACACCATGCTTATGAGGCAGGAAAGAGTAGATAACCCAAAATAAAATAGTTGTCATGTAAATAATATTTTATTGGAAAATGCTTAGACACAGCCATTAGTTATGGTTATGCATGTTAAGACACCTCTTCTACCAAGCTGAACCAAGCACAATAATAGGACAGATCTATGCAGGGAGTTAACACAGGGGACTAAGAATTTCACCTTGTCTCATGTGTCCATTCATTAATAATCTCAATCAAGTGCTCAAAGTGTTTCAGGTACTATGAAGAATGTTTCATAACAGCTAGTTCTGGTGAAATAATATTAATTTTGAAGATACTGCTTATTAGATCTTATGTACTGTATTCTAAAATTATATCCTCTATACACGGGGTTTAGGATCATTAATCTACTGTTTTAGAGAGAGAGGAAGACATGTCATGTTATAAGGATGGAAAAGACAGTTCTGTCACTGGGCTTGGAAAATGCAGCATTCTCTTGGCATTTCAATACAAGAAAGATATAAAGACACTGGTAGACCCTCAGAGGAAAACAAATATGACTAAGGGATTTCATCATTTCCAGAAAGGAAATATCAGAACTAAGTATGTCTAAATTTTTCACATGATTACACAGTGGAAGAATATCTTTTAGTCTTAAAGGTTTTGGAATCAGAAATTCCAGTTGGAAGGAAATACAGCCTATAATATCAGAAGGGAAACAAAGTAACTGAGATTGTTGAGATGTCAATAATTGACAAAAAATCTAGGGAAAAAGGAAATTTGAATATAAAGACAAATTTCACTGAAAAATACTGATTCAGTTGCAACTTCATCATGCTATGGAGAAAACTCTGGCATTTATAATTAACTCAGATTGAAAGAGAAATGTCCACATAACTACAAAAATTGTTGCTATTTGGAGTTTATTTTTTAAAAATCAAAGAAAAAAGTCCAAAACCCAGATAAGCAAATTCGATGTTCATTATCCTTGGCTTTCTTCAAAATTAGTTGTTTACTGTAGTAATTTTGAAATCTGATAAAGAGAAAAGGCGTTTTTTTTTTTTTTTTAATTGAACAGTCAGGATTTTTAATTACCAAAATTTACATATGTTCAAGAAACAGTGACTGCTGAATCTGCAGGCCAGTTTAGGTGCTGATCTAGCTATAAGTATAGAATTATTTCAGTGGTGTTCTCATGCCTGTGAAAAACCTGAAAATAATAAGCAGTGAAGAAGAGAAAGTCGTGGTGAAAAAGGACAAATGAAGGTTCAGGGCTTCACATGCAACTTCACTGACTGCTTGGACTGTAAAAGGAAATTAAAAAAATTATGTTTATCAAGATGAAAAATCTGTGAAACGTGCAAACTGCAATTGTGAAATTGCAGTGCATACAATTGACATGCATACAAAATAGTTACACAAAAACTTATTTATCTCACTTTAGGAAGCCTACAATCACAAGGTATGGATTAGAACTTGGATAAAACAAAGCTGTGGTTATTAGGAAAGAGATCTGCTGTGTGTGGACAAATACATAGATTACTTAAAAAAGTTATGTTATTTGAAGCAGCTCTGTTCCCTTTTTCTCCATTTGAGAGATGTCTGAAGGATGACATATCAAATTGTGGGAGCTTTGTTTTCTAGAAGTACAGTTTTAGTTGCCCTTCTGGAGAGAGATTTAGTTAAAGGCACGTGAGAACATACTGCAAAATATATTCATCTCACAGAACACATTGAAGGTGTCACGTTTTGGGAATGGTATTCCCCAGTTTAGTGTTCCCACTGAAACTCATGTGCTGCTCACTAGCTCTCCCATCCCTTCCACTTCCCCTGCAGTGGTAGAGGAGAATTGGAGTCATGAAAGGTAATAACCATGAGTTGAAATAAGAACAATTTACTGGAAACAGCAATGAGGTAAAAGAATGAACAGTAACAACTGCAACATCAGTAACAAAGTGTAGAAGATAGATAAGTGATTCACACATGATTGCTTGGAACCAGTGTTACCCAGCCACTCCCTCTACTGTGCTTGCTCAACTGGAAGGAACCCCTTCTCCCTGGAAGACAATCCTTTCCCCCATTCCCGGAAAATGATGTGAGATGGCTGATATAGAAAAACCTCCAGGTCCTAGCCATGTCCACTCCAGGCTACTGCAAAAATTAACCCTGTCCTGGCCAGAACCAGGTCAGCAAGGTTTTAATACTTCAACATCTGGAGCATTCAAGTTGCAGTAACACAGATGCCTGTGAGGATAAATTTACCCTGTAAATAATTTAATCATTGCAGAAAGAATCACCATCATTACAAACTTCAAAAAGTTGAACTAGATTTGTATGACTAAGCTAATTCTAACATTTGAAAAAAATGCTGGAAAAGTCTTCATTCTTGAGGGAGATATTTCAGAATATTTTCCTTGTCATTTCACAGAAAGAATGACTTTTTAGAGGTAGTTTTTTTTGTTGTTGTTATTGTTTGGGTTTTATGTTTGTTTGTTTTTTGGTTTGTGGGTTTTATTCGTTGTTGTTGTTGTTTCATTGGTTTTTTGGGGGTTTTTGTTTTTTTTTTTTTTTTGCATGGAAAAGACTTGAAAATTTCAGATCTATGTTATTGATTTATTTACTTGCTTTGAAATACAGGCTAACAAAAGGGTGCAAAAGATGTCTTAAAATCTTTTTTTTTTTTGCCATAATTAAAAGCATATAAAATAGGTAGCCAGGTTCGACTTATGGTAGCAATGTGAAAACGTAAATATACTAATTAGAATTTCCAGTACTTAATTATTTCTCTTCTTTTTCTTAGAGTACTGATATGTAAAAATATTTACAAATTTTAGCATTTAATAATGGATAATTGTATTGTTATAATTAATTTCATTAATTATTGCATTTCTGTTTCTATATTCTGATTAATTTATTTTTGAACTTTGTAATTTATGGGATTCTACAAAGCTATGAAATTCTTTAAGAATATATTAGTTTCTTAAAGTTAAATTATATACACTATTTAGTAGTTTGTTCCAGAATAAATAGCATGCATGTTATATCAACAAGAAATTATTTTTGTTAAATTTACATTTACAATAAAACACTCAATTGATTTTATATCTTAAAAAAAAAAAAAACTATTCCTGTGGTTTCTGAGGACAAGAGGAAAACTCATGTTACGTTTCAGTTTGATTCTGGAACAGGAAGTTTAGATAACTTCCATTTATATTAAATTTATATTAAAATAAATATATTGAAGAATTGTATGAAGATACTTATTATATGTATCTGCCAACAAGAAATATTTGAAAACTACTACATTTAAAGAACACTTTCAACAGTCCATAAGGATTATTAAACTGCAAAAAGCTACACTGGTGTATAGAAAAAGTTCCTTCTTTCTTGTTTTGTTAAATGTCATTTTGTTCCTCTGTGTGCTGACATCATATCTAATTAACTTCAGTTTGTTCAAGTTCTGCAATTGATATTCTAAAACATATCTGAAAAAATAATTCTATTCCTGATTTTTTGTTCTTTAGACAAATTTGCCAAAACACTGAATTAAACATAGTACGCTTTAGTGCATATTTGCTATTTGTTTCTTTATATAAATAGAAAACTGGCCAGCTTGGGGCTAGTCTGCATGGAGATGATATGAAACATTAATGTGAAGCAGCAGAAGGCATGATACAGTCTGCAAGGTAGTTAGGTTAATGCTATCACTTCCAACCACATGAGTGCTTTTAGCTTGAAATAGTCATATAAGAGTCTTGTATCTTAATTATTCTCCTCTGTTTATGTGTGTGTTGTGCATACAGAGAGGTTTAACATAATTTCCAGGAACGTTCTCTTTCATTTAATTCCCATGCACAGTCAAATCCTAAATTCCTTAAGAAAACCAAGGCAAGTCTGTTTTATCACATTTAAAATTTTCAATTTGGAAGAGCAGCCTCCACTAGCAAATTAAAATTCTATCCATCTCAACTAGTTTACAGATGGAATATAAATGTATTGTTTATGTGTGTTTCTTTGGACCAAAAGTAAAGTAAAAGCTGCTATCTTGTCTCTCCTATGAAGACAGGCAGAGAGAGGGGATGTTCAGCCTGGAGAACACTTTTGGGAGCCTTTCAGTACATAAAAGTACTACAAAAAAGCCAGAGAGGGACTTTTTAAAAGGTCTTGTAATGATGGGACAAGGGAGAATGGTTTTAAACTGAAAAACAGCTGATTTAAATATAAAGAAGAAACTCTTTACTCTCATCACCTTTACTCATAGGGTGGTGAGAAACTCGAACATGTTGCCCAGAGAAGTTGTGGATGTCCAATCCTTGGAGGTTTTCAAGGCCATCTTGGATGAGGCTTTGAGCAACCTGGTCTAGTGGAAGTTGTCCCTGCCCATGCCAGGGCTTTGGGACTAGGTGATCCTTAAGGTCCTTCCCAACGTAAACCATTCTATGATTCTAAGTCTGAACTGTATTATAAAGTTTTATTCACAAACTTACAGAGAAGACTGAGTCAGAATTCTCTATAAAATTATGTTCAAATAAATTTGCACTCTAAACAAAGAAATAACTCAAGTGGAACATCATTTCAAAAGTATATGCTTTTTTCCCTTCCTCAATAAATTGAATTGTCTGTTTTATATTTCATATATTTAAAACGAAAAATGAAATGTAGGAAATTAAGACTTTATTGAATTTGGAAAATTCTGGCAATGACCTACCATCCTATGATTTAGAGAGCACTGTCTGTCTGGCAATTACTTTTTAATACAGTCTTGTTTATTTAATAAATTGAAAATAAACACAGAATTAAAAAAAAAAAAAAAGAGAAAAAAAAGAAGTGTATGAGCATGACAACTGAAGTTGAAGTATAAATATATGAATGTAATAAGGTAGGTTAAAGTGGTTTCTTTGTAGACATAAAAGTAATATGTATAACAAAATAAGGAATTTATTATTTGTCAGAATGTGTTGTCTATTGTTATCAATTTCTATGCAAATGCTTGAATGAAGACAAGAATAAGTAGAGAATCTGGGAATCAACCTTACTTTTACTGGATTTCATAACAAAACTTGTATTAATTTCAAATGAATGCAAGTTCAGACTGGAAAAATGCCCCTAAATCACCTGGCATGACCATCCGGACAAAGATCTTTGAGATGAAGGGGAGTTTGAAAGTTTCTAAGAAGGTTATTAGAATGCTATCTTATCGGTTCCAGTACTTGTACTCTGGCTCATCTTCCACCTAAACATCTTCCCAGATATTACAAAAGCTTATCTAGAATATGGTAATGTCACATGAGCCCTTCACAGATATAGGAATGACAGGGGAGGGAGACATTTACCAGCAGCCCTGTGAGGAAATGGTGGACAGGTTTGTTGAGGAAAGGGCCTGGGGTGGTGTGAACAAAAAAGGAATACTGGTGTGCAAGCAAGTGTCTACTAGGCACATTATGAAAAAAACCACAGAGATAATTTTGGGGAAATGAGCATGCTGGGGTTCCTCTGTGAAGTGCCTATACACAAATGCACACAGTGTGGGCAATAAACTTGAGTAATTAGAGATCTGTGGGCAGTTCCAGGGCTACAATCTTGTTGCAGTCACAGAGACATGGTGGGATGGCTTGCATCCCAGCTTGGAGTACTGCAATGTCAGCAGGTGACAAAAGGAAGATTAGGCCAAATGTGCTTCTGCTGATGAGTGAGTGGTGCAGGGACCCTGCTGACAGAGGACATCAAAGCAGATGAAATACTAGAGACCTTCATTACCACTGTCTTTCCTAGTAAGATCAGCCCCCAGAAGGACTCCAAGGATGCAGAGGCCAGGGAGAAAATCTGGAGCAAGGAAGACCTGCTGTTGCAAGAGAATCAGTTCAAAGAATATTTAAGCAAATTTGTCATACTAAAGTTCATGATCCCTCATGAGAAGCACCCAAGTGCTGAGTGAGCTGACTGATTTACCAAAAACTGGTAAATCAAACATAAAACCAAGCCTTTAACCATTACTAAAAGGCAAGGAAAATTTTTAAAAACTCCGACACATGACTAGAAGAAATTTTAACAAAAGAGTTAGAGTGCAGAATGAAATTTTACAGAAAATAGAAGAAAAGGGAGATTGAAAGAAATAGATCGGAGACAGTTACTGAGGTGTGCATAAATGTAAAGTAACACATGTAATAAAGAAATATTAGTGGCAGCGAATGAAAGCAAAGGAATAAGACAAAAAACAATCTATACATATTGAGAAGAAAAACGGCATTATGAAGTGACAAACTGTAGCAGAATACAGCAAGGAAGAAGTAAACAAAAAACTCGAGACTGAATTTTTAAATATTTATTTTCACATCTTTTTGTCTTTAAAAATGAAGGAAAATAATATGTGAAATAATAATATGAGTGGATATTATGTAAGAAGCAGTAACAGTGATTAATTGTAATAGCTGGAGAAACTGGGGCCAAAGAGTAAACAGAGTATCCGACCACATACTGTTTGAACAGTGGATAATTCATAGGGACCATTCAGGACCCCACTGCTGTGAAAGTTTTTCTAGGATTCACTTCTTGCAGTAGGAAATTGTCCCAGTAGTTAATCTTTAAGTTTGCAGTTCTCTTGGACAGAAGAAATGTCAGAAACAGTGTAAAAGAAATACAGTGAGTGGTAAAATTACAGGACCAGTAGGACTGAGATATGTAAACTAACCTTCTCCTCACTCCTTTCAGAATGAGAATTCTGAAAATTATGCCACATTTGTTAAATGCTGGCTCATAAATAGTCAGATACTGAAGTTTTTGAAATTTCCCTTACTTGTGACTTCCAATTAATGTGACAACACAGTTCTGAAACATTTTTCCATAGAGCATCAACTGCCAAGATGTCTTCAGCAACTAAAATCTCAACTTTTCCATTATAATTGATGTATGAAAAAAGTTCTGAGTAGCAGATACAAAGAAAGAGTTTGGAACTCAAGCCAGATCTATGTGACAAATTTTTATGGCACATTTTTCTTTGAAAAGTAATATAAGAATATTTGATTGGCATCTTTAGAAAAGTCTTCATGCAGCTTTTCTTATACACACAGACATATATATGTATGAATACATTCATATTTATACATGCACACTTCTTTGCTTTCATGCTAGGACATCCTGTAAAGTTTTACTAGCAAAGCTGTCCAGCTATAGATCTTCTTTGACCAGTACATCCCTGCAAAGCACAGACGAGTTTTACTTATACTAGAACACAGAGCTATGGATTGACAATTATGAAAATCTCTAAACCAAACAATTCCTCTCTGCCATTTAACAAGGTGAATTACAGAAAAAAAATGCAAAAGGCTGAGCCTACTGGTTTCACTAGTGTCTGCATCTCTTATCAGAGAAGCATTTCTTTTTTAATTTATTCTATGCTAGCCTTTTTGTAGGGGATCCTTGACTTCCAAACCTAAACAGTAAGAAGAGGAAAGGTATGGGCATCTAGGTCTACCACTTTCATGGAAAAGTGTGAAATGTTAATTTTAAATTCACTGAACTTATTCATTAGTGAATAAAACCAGTAACTATGCAATGTTTCAACAGCACAGGGGATGATTAACATTTAATCTAATCTCGTTTTAAATCATTCATATAGATTAGTTTCTATGAGATTCATTCACCTGTCCTTATGCTAGTCATTTAAAAAATCAGTCACTGCTTGTCACTCTGCTAAATAATGAATTCTCATCAGTTCTGTATTCCCTCAAGAGTTATTTTGAAATGCAATCTGTTATGTGAAATACGTGTTCCTGATTAAAGAAAAAAAAAAAAAAAAAGAGAGAATATGAATTCTAAAATCATGTTGTCTGTTTTTAGAATCAATCCTTGCAAAAGTTTCCCTGCTACCCATGAGCAGTCATCTTACTTTCCCAGGTTTCTTCTGGTCCTGTCCTTTCTCCTTCTGCATCCCCTCCCCCTGCCTCATCCTGCCTCTTGCCAGGTACCTGCCAACAAATGCCTCAATATATTTCCTCTGTTTGGTGCCCTCTTTCCCCGCATTATTTAGCCCTTGCTACATGTAGCCCTGAACATATTTTGTCTTGGAACAAAGCTATATATCTTGAAGAAGCTCCAGGTGTTACAGGCCCAGGAGAGTGCTGCTTCACAAGACAGACTGTCCTGAGTTTGTCACTGTCCTCACTAATCCTGCTTTTCTTTGAAAACAGACTCATTGAGGCATTTTATTATCTAATTGCTTATGCCCTGTAATAAAAAGGATTTAACATGTTATCAAAAAGTTTGAAAATTCCACGGAGAAGGACACAATCAGTCTTATGCCAATAGTTCAGCCATGATCAGTGAACAGAAGAGAGATCTACTAATTTTTCAGATTTCTGCTGTATTGGCTGTTGATTGTAAATTGTAGAAGCAGTGAAGAACCGCTTGAAAAACTGCCTGAAAAATTAAAGAGGCTGCTGAACACATCAAACACTGGTACATTCTCAAAGCAACAGAAAAACTATGTCAGAGTTTAGTGGTTCATATTTCATGATTACTATTGTTAGAATCAGGAAAGAACTCATAAAAGAGTCACATATATATTACGAATTGTCAGGCTCTAATTTGGGTCAGGCATCCATAAATTTACTTCCCAGATGTTCAAAGTAAACAAAGCAAAGTTTCAGTGTCCCAGGTCTTCAAAGTTTAAAAATTTCAATACACTTGTAAGAGACAAAAGTATTCTTCTAATTAAAACTGTAGTAAATTTAGGATGCTGAAGCTATAAAAAGTTGATTTGTATATCATAATGTGGAGTCACAGATGCTTTTGCCAGAAAGCAAGTCAACTCTTTTTTTAGCAAACTTTTTCTTTTAGTCATTTAATTAATTCTCATTTTTGTTTGAGTCAGTCCTAGTCTACCCTTATTCATGGTTTGGTTCACTCCATATTTCAATCTCCCAAGTCAGACTCCTTGTGCTAATCACACAGAGGAAGGCTGCTGGTGACCTCAAGTAATATGCATTTACTGAAGGCAGCTATAGGATGCTACTTTGCATCAATTACAGGTCAGATCTTGTGTTCAGAAGACAGTGAATATGCATTCATCCATGGCATTAACTTAGATGTATTAACATGAATGCAATCAACTGGGATATAAGTACTGTTCCGACCATTTGATGTAACCTTCCTTACCTATTCTGATTTCCCAAGTCTGTGCAATCTGGGTTTCATGTTAGTTTAAGTTGAGACTACCATAGTCATCAGTTTTCTTCCCACTCTCATAGCTTAAACTGTGGCCCTAAATCTTTCCTATATTTAATCCTTAGTGGTTTATCTGACTCCTCTGTGAAGCTCATCATGAGGAAATTAATCCAGCATCAAAACAAGTGTCTTCCTACTGGCTGAGCTCACTCATCAGAGGACAAGTAGTGTTCTGGTGTTAAAAATAAGGAAGAAGGCATTTAGGGAGGGAGCATAGCAGACATATTCTGAGCTTATAATGAATGCACCAGTACATATATTTTTTTTTCTTTATTACACTATATAAAGATTAGCTCAATAGAACCAGGATGACATTTATGTAAATGCATTTCATAAGATCATTTCACATTCTCAGTGATTAGATTTGTTTCTTCATCAGTTTAATGCTTTGTATTTTCTACACATAATCATCCTAATTTCGTTGCATATTTTACATAAGTGGTGTGCATATCCAGAGTGAAGGCATTTTGGTAGAGACAGAAACAGATCAACATGGGAACACCTGCTTTCTTTAGGTTTATCTCACATCTTTCTTCTGGATTGTCTGTTTCAAAAACCCTGCCATCTTCAAAAATAAGTGAAACAGAGAAGCACTATTACATGATTGAAAGACCTGAACATGTCCCCTTGATACAGATTCTGGCATCTTTCTGCTATAATTAGTCCCTGTGCTTATGTAATTTTTTTTTACTACACTCATCTTCACACCTTCATCATGTAGTATTTTCCTCTCATCTCTAATCAAGGTTCTTTTCCTCACATTGTCTTGCAGAATATACCAAGATACTATATGAGAAAGACTCCTAGGTAAACTAAACGCATCCTGAAGTAGGCAGTATGGGAGCAGTCAAGACTGAAAATAAGTTTGAGCTTCTCTTCATGCTTTTCATGCCAAATCATACCATATTCTAGGCAATGGGATGTTTTGAAGTGCAGTCATGCACAGATACAGCGAGGAAGACATCTTTCAGTCAGCAGAGACAATAAACATTAAAAATACAGAGATAGAGACAAAGCGTGTCAAGAAACAGAGAAAACAGTCTCAGAAAAAAAATATTTTATGACAAAAACTTACAGTGTTACCTACATCAGTATCTGAGTAGGTTATCTTCCTGCTATCCACACAGTAGTCAAACCTAGGTTTAGAGAGGTTTTAACTTGCATTGATTAAAAGTTGTTTAGTTTAGTGAAAGTCTTGTGTTTGATAAATGTTGTTTTTGTGTAAATTTTCACAGGAGAGTTACTTGACATGATTTTACTTTATAGTGGCCAACTCCAAAGCATGTCAAGACAAGAAAATAAGTGATAAACTTATTTGATGCACTGGATTCAATGTTTCATAAAATGCTTCTACAGATAGAAAAAAAATCTCTTTTTAAGAATTTGAACCTCATGTTTTTTTGCATTTTTGTTTTAGATTTTTTTTTTTCCTGAGGGGTGATGGTTCTTGGTGTTAATTTTTTTTTCTTTTAATTAGGTTTTATCGCTGTATTTGTTCTGCATTCAGTAGTTGAAGTAACTTGAAACATCACAGACAAAGATGATGTACCCATTTTCTGACCTTCTCAATGTTTTGATGACTTAAATGGAGGAGGTGTACTGTTGCAATCACTCCATATGTAAACCAGAGTTTACTGAATCCATACCTCATACATTATACTCTTATGGAGTGGGGTATACGGCTTTTGTTTCTTGGCCAAATGTCTGAAATATTATTTGAAATAAAAGTTTCCTACAAATACCTCTTAATAAAGCAAATGGAAAATAATTAATTGGAATAAAAAATAGAAATAAAAATTAATTGTTGATAAACCATGTAATAATTTCTAACAATTATTTCAGGATTAAGAAAGGTGACTTTAACATAAGACATAAAGAACACATGGAAATAAATTTCACTTGCTTTCAGAGAAACATCCATGACTGGTTTTTTGTTATGGATCATTGCTTGAATGTTGGCTACTGGCCTTATAACACTGAACTGGATGAAACATCTCATTGAATCAAGATAATTATTTTTGTGTTTTAGAGGAAAAAATTGTTTCGGCTTTCTTAATACACAGTAGCAGGAGTTCACATAGTTACCCTTACTGAAAAGAGAAACTAACGGGATGCTGCCTGTCTCAAATACATTTGAGCAGGGAGCTAAAAAGGGCGCAATGCTTGGACCCATTTGATTATCAGAAAAGAATATAATTCAAATGCTAATGCACTCTCATCATACATCAAGGAATGGTAAATACTGGTGAAGATATACAATGAACAGAGCAAGCATGTTCAGGTAGCAGAGTGGGCTATATGGCATCATCCTGAACCTGTAAATAACTTCTACTTCTGAGCTCAGTGAAGTTTGTCAGTTATAACATCAAGACCTAGAAATATTTTGCTTCTTAACAGTGCCAAAGAGAAGATAAGAATAATATTATAAAATTATCAACATATCTGAAAACTGCAACCGTGGTATCTGAAAACAAAAATCTTAGTTAAGAATCTGCCAGTCCAGCAATCAATATGTTCAGAAAATGGTCAGCATAAAATAAAACAAGAATAACATAACAATCAACAGACAAGCTCTGTTACCAGTCCTATCCCATTTCACCATCATCTGCTCTCACTAGCTAGGGGTCCATCTGTACTACACTCCATCCTTAATTTAAATGAGACTGCTATGAAAAATGATTTAAGATGAGTTGATGAAAATGAAATAGATATTAAAGAATGCTGCCAATAATGAATTATCACAAAACCAGAGCCACAAAAAAAAACCAAAAACCAGTGTATTTAAATTTGAATTTTAATTGAGAGAATAGTACTGCAGATGGAAGTAAGTTTTGCTGAAGGAGCCATTAGTTGAACACATCAGACTTTTGGAAAACAAAGATAGGAAGAGTGGCCAGTACTCCAGAGATATTCAAACACCATCTGGAACAGTTCTGTACCATGTGCTTTAGGATGACCTCACTTGAGCAGGGAGGTTGTACCAGGTGGCACACTGTGGTCCCTTCCAACATTATCTATTCGGTGATTCTGTGCTTTCCATTGCCTGAGAGTGATGTCAGAAAAAATGTTACATAGAGATAAACTGATGTTTTGATAGCTTTATGTTCAGAGGTCTATATTGACAGTCCCCCAGAAGCCAAATATGAAGAATAAAACATTTGTTCACCTCAGTCAATACAAAATAAAGCTGGAATTTTCTGAGCACAACCAATTTCATACAGGATTACATAAGCGAATTACACATAGATCTTTGTTAACTCTCTCTAACTTGAGAGATCACGAAGATCACAGTGGCAGAAAAATGATTTAGCATCTAAATCCAAAACGGCTCCAAACTGACCTCTGTATTTATGATGTTGCACCCAGCAGTGGCAGCATTTTGTATTTCATATTTATCTACTTTATACCAATGAGAATAATTGGGTGGAAATACAGATAAAAGAGCACTTGAAAGCCTTTCCTGCCACTGTTGGAACAGTTGGAAGATTGGCTGGTGGGTGAAGGAACTGAGTACAGAGATCAATATCTCAGCTGCTGTCTGCTAACTCTGCTAAAACCAAAATCTGCAACACAAATTTTGTTTTGTATCTCCAGCAGTCTGGTCTCCCAGACATTATTTCATGACAATTACAGTGACCTAAATTCATATGCCTTAAACTCTCCTTGCTCTCCCCAAACTTTCTCCTCCATTCTTGTGTGTTTCTATCTTCTTCAGAACTGCTGGCAATACAAATATGAGGTGAACTGTTCAGGGAGCTGTAATGGAAACAAAATCTCATAAGATGTTCTCTTTAACGTTTCTTTTGAGCCACTTGCTCATGCAAATATGACTTTTTTAGCCACTCCAACAATTTAAACTGTGACATGTCTCGTTCAAGGATTTTGTTTTTCATGCATCTATTCTGCAAATGATGTGGAAATTGTTAAATTCTAAATACTCGTAGCTGTGGATGGGGAGAGAGAAATGACTCTCAAATTGGATTGCCATATGCTACCTGCTCAATTTTACCTGGACCCAGGACAGGACATAGTGAAAGAGAAGAACTGTTCCCTCAGGTAAAGAAATCACACAACTGTGTCAGTCAGTTGAGAGGCAAGTTCATTTAAAATTTAAACCTTTCCTTTTCTATATTTATGATTGCTCTTCCTTTGCTACAAAAGTAACTTTTTTTTTCTGTCCACTGACCAGAACTAGTCTTTCTTTAAGATGGAATACTCCTTACAATAGCTGGGAAGAAAGAAAAAGGTACTGTATTTTGGATGCTTTGTAACAGTCTGAAAATTAGACAGTCTGCTATTGTCTGCTATTGTCTAAGCTCCTTTAACACTAGTGACCCCTATGCTGATCATACCATTCCTCTTTTCTTAGTAACAGCATGACCTTTCTGCCGAACAGTCTTGCTTCCCATGCACTAGTTTCTGTGGCATTTATGGGAGCCTTGGTAGAATGACTTAAAGACATAATCAGCGTACTTCTCTCTTAGCTATATAACAAAAAAAAATTGTAAAACACTTCTGTATATTTGAAACAATAAAACAAGTTGAGCAATAAGTAAAACTAAGGATTTTTTTTGAGTGGAAAAAACTGAACAAGCTAAAATAAAAAAATCAAATAAAAAATACATATGATAAAGTCATAAAGGTTATATGAAACTAATCAAAGTAGGGTTCAAACACATTTTCTTTCCTTATTTGGTAACAAGGTTATTTGAATTTTCTCCATGAATATTAACCATACAATCTTCCATCTTCCTCACTTATTACGAGGATTTGACAAGGAATTCCTTTCATCCTGAAACATGCTAGTATAAATTAATTTTGAGTCTTTGTTTTCTAGTAGGTCATGCTGGTAAGCACTAAAAATCTGTTTTCTGGTTCTCCAGAGATGAGTTGAACATAAGAAAAGTATTTATCCATTTGCCTTATCTACAGAAGAATGCTTTTAATTTCATTTATTTATTATTGCAGATGAGCTTTTACCTAAAAACAATACCAAAGAAAAGTCATGAGCAGTAGAGCAACATCAACGATTATTTTTAAGGTAAATAACTTCAAAAATTCAAATGGATAGATAAAAGAAATCTTGGTGAAAAGACTTTGCAAATATTAGATATGGAAGCCAAGAGAAGACTGCAAATGATATTGAAAAAAGTTAGGAAAACTCAGTGAAGACACTCACTCTGATTGTAGGACAGTGGGTCAAAATGACAAATTCAGTTATATAGGTGCCTGATTGTTTAAACTAATATTATGCCTGCAGACCCATGACAATAATAAGAATGTAGTAGCTAAGACTCTTTTAATTTAATACGTTTTACACATAGAAGTTGTTCAGAACATTAGTGGTATTGGAAGCAGCAAATTCAGTCTTAGGCTCTTTTAGGTATATTTGGAAGAGAGAAGTGTCTTCATTGCTCTGAAGGAATTCTGGTTTAGAAACTCTACAGACCTGCTTATAGAGATACATGCATACAGAAATATAAGACTAAGTTATTAAATATTTCTAAGAAGAGTAAATTAAATTAAATAAGCTTGCAATTAAAATTTTAAACTTCCAAGTTTTCTTAAACCAATTCAGGAAAAGTCTCCATTTTAATAACTCTTGCTCTCAAATGTCTTTCAAAATATGCCAAAATGAATGACACTGTATGAATCTAAATAGTAGATAAATTAAATGTTCAGCTTAAGTTCAAATGGAAAGAAAAAGTTGCTTAATAAAACCATAAAAACTGTTAAAACCACAGCACAAGAGAATACGAAATGACATTTTTCAAGAAGCATTCAGATGATACTCTCAGGCACATGGTGTGAGTCTTGGGGATGGTCCTGTGCAGGGACTCGATGATCCCTGTGGGTCCCTTCCAACTCAACAGATTCCATGATTCTGTGATAAATATAGAGGTGTATAAAACAAAAATGAAATAAGAACAAATATAAATAGTATCCCATAGTAGGCTGGATTTTCACAAGCAGGCTGCATGCAGTCCTTATTGTTACATTGAAGCCAGTAATAAAACTCCCACTGAATTAGCAGAGAACACGTCTAAGCCTGAACTGAACACTTTCAAGATCACACCAGTAACCATACACTAAACCATCCAATGATGAAAGAAAGCTTCAGAAAGCAAATAACAATCTCAATACATCATTCTCTGGGAGTCCAGAAAGTTCTACAAAGATTATTAATGGCTTGGAACATGTCTCATATGAGAAGAGGCTGAGATATATGGGAATGCTCCGCATAGAAAATTGAAGGTTTGGGGGTACCTTATCTATCTATCTATCTATCTATGTAAAACTTGAAGGGAGAGTACAAAAAGAATGCATCAGGCTCTTTCCCATGTTGTCCATTGAAAGAACAAGGCAATGGGGACAAATGGAAATACAAGAAATTCCACTTATATGTAACAGTTTCCTTTTTCCTGTGAGGTAGTTTCAACACTGGAGCAGGTTCTCTGCTCATGGGGATATTTGCAACCCAGGTGGATATGGCCTTAAGTAGCCTTCTCCAGCTGACTCTACTTTGACAGTGCCTAGGTGATCTTCAGAACTGCCACCCAGTCTCAAGACTTCTGTGATTCTGTGGTATTAGAGTATCTGTGGAAGAACACTTGATCAGCATTCAAAACTATATATTCTGATCTCCTGGTTAGAAAGTAAACCTTGAAGTTTATTAGTATGGTTACTCTTCTGTTAAAAAACAGGAGAACATCTGTTAATAAATAAATAATAATAATAAAATATAGAATGCCAAACTTCCTATGAATACTACTTCCTATTGTGGGTTCTAAATCAGATCCTGAAGGATTAGACATATAGAAGAACTTTAGTGTAAGGAGGTTTTTTAAGGATTAGGTACATTAAAAGATAAGATAAATAACAAGTTGAAAAATGTATCTCTATAAATAAAAAGATGAAACTTCTTTTTTCTTAAAATTATGAAGTAATTGTAAACCTGGAGAACTAATTTGCAGAACATTTAATTAGCATATGTAGGTAATTGCTATGAGATATTATCTAATTCTGAGATTAATGGGATTAATAAAAATGAAAAGCATTAATATGCACAACTAAGGTAGAAGATAGACTATAATGGTAAAAAGTGTCCCTCGTATTGAGTCAATCAGGTTCCAGTAAAATGCATTCCAATTACTATACCAGTAGTCTCAAACAGTGATATAATTTTTTTGTACTCTTGAAGCACCTGATACTGACCTTTGAGTCACTTGACTGGGATTTTTGTCTGACTAATCAGAAAAAAAAATCAGAAAAATTTAAAGCTTAAGAAATCCCCCAGAGGTAGTCTATCCTGAGGAAGGAATTTTCATCACTTCCACTACACACTTGTATCACATCGCCTCAATCCTCCCTGAATAGTTATCTGGATTCATACACCAAATACTTAAATATCTGATACCCTGATCTGGAAAGTTGCCTACAGTTTTGAGACTCTTTGATATATTTTAATGTCATCACTGCAAAAATTAATAGATACAACAGTAAAATTATGTATTGATTCACCACTATTGGGCAGTTTGCCATTCAAAATAAGGATTGCATGTTAGCCACTGCTGAGACAATAACTTCTGTAACTTCAATTTAATAATATATCAAGAGAATTTTTTCAATAGTCAATGCACTGAAAATTATAAAATAATCAGTTCTGAAAAATTTTCACATAGCATACACTGGAACCAGTCTATATGTGTTGAGAAGAACTCGTGATATATAAAAATCGGGATAAGAGTAAGAACCCACTCCCCCCAAAAAAACAGATAAAAATATCTGTTCAATGAGAGGAGCAGAACTGCTGCCAAAATACTTTTCACTTCATGTAACTTCAGTTCAAATCAGATATGAGCTTCAGAGTGGCAGGCAAAGTGGTGGGTGCAGCTAGATAAACTCTCATGTTTCCAAGCTGCTCAATCACAGTTTAGACACTCATTAGTAAATCAAGCTCCTGTACCATGGAAAACCTGTCCAGTTCATGTAGTTTAAATCAAATCAGGATTCAAGTGGGTTTACTGATTTATTAATGAGGTGTAATTAACTGAGAATCAGCAAACTTTATATTCAGGATCAATATTAGCAATAGGTCAAATAAACCACAATATTCCAAATGTTTATATGTGTCAAAGTGTTTTCTAGATACCTTTCATAATCCTTATAAATCTTAATCCCTCCTTTTAAGCCCAACACAGTAATAAATGTGCAAGTACTCCTTCAGATGCTATGGGTGATTCAAGCCCTTCCCATGCCTGTGGGTCACCCTGCCCATCACCCTGCTCTGGGAGATGTGAGTGGGCTGGCTATCCCCTATAATCTCAGAGGGGAGACACTGTAAACCCCCAGGGTGCAAGTCACCAAGTGCTCCAGGCTGGCTATGGGGGAGATGGAGGCAGTGGCTGGGGGCACAGGAAGTCCTCTGTGTCATAGGGCCATATAGGGTGATACCAGCGTCATTGTTGCCCTACTCCTGTCTTCACCTATCTTTGTTTTTCACTTTATATGTGCTTAATTACTTTTTCTTTTCCCCCATCAGGTCTCTTAATGACCCTACTGCTGTTTAATTGGACTGATGGTTGTATTTCTCTTTACAATATCAGTTTTGAAAAATGCCCACTCAGACAATTTGGGCATCGCACTCATTCAAACTCTTACAGTCCTTTTTCTGTCTTGATGGTTGCTATTATTCTGAACTCTTCATCAAGGCTGGGCCCACCAACACATCAGGCTATCAACTGTCAAAAAATACCATGAAGATCAAAAGTGGCAAAGGGCTGTTATATGTCTCTAATTTGTATACTACTGTCATATTCGAACAGATAAATTCCACGTCTGCAGTTACAGAAAAGAATCTTGTTACCAAAATATAGCATCTGTTTTTTTCTCTCTTGTTATGGCTCAGGGTCCTTGAACACGTATCAGTAGTGATGGCTGACCTTAATATTCTGAAGGCAAATAAATAGCTAGATTAAGGTCTTTTAATGAAGAGTTTTCTGTCATTTTATAAACATTTTAGCAGTTCTGAGGGAGAATTTTTTGAACAGAAAAGAGTATGACTGCTCGAATTCAGAAATATTTACAGCTGTACTGAAATCCTAACAGTGAAGAGAAGACTACATAATACAAGTCGCAACTTTGAGACTGCAGAATAAATGGAGCAGTTATGATGCCACTACAGAGAAATGAAAAGTATAACAAGTGTAGTTATTATCAAAGGGAAATCGACAATTCCTTCCCTTTGTATAATGTCTAGTGGAGAATCAGTAAATACCTCGATGCTCTATACTTTGTTAAGAGCTGCATATATTTGCTGTGCTGCAAAATCCTAAACCAACCAAAATAAAGGTGGTTTGATGCATGTGAACACCTGTATAAAGAAAAAGAATCCATTAAAAGCAAATCATTTTTCAAGATGGTCTGGTTTTAATGACAAAAAGTAATTTTGGTTCACAGCTCATGCCTAAGTTCTTGCCCTCTTAGCTCAGAAGCCATTGGGCTTTGAAAGCAACAATAGAAGAATGTGACAGCCTAAAACAAATCTAGTGACACTGTTCATTCATTTCTTGCTTGATAAACTGAATAATCACAATTACATATGTTCATGACAATAGAATATACATATACCTTTTAGTATATGCATGGTTAAGCAAAGTAGCCTGACAAATTTAAACTGTAGTTACATGTGCATAGAAAGTAAGCAATGTAATAAATTTTACATCAAGGAATCAAATGAATAATCAGTTACTTCTGGATAATTCTGTGCTTACACTGTTTTATAGATGGAAACATTACACTGTATTTTCCTCCAGTGGTAAGAATTTTCTCCCCAGCTTCAAATACATTTCATTAATTTAATTTGTGTTCCCTCAAAACAAAGACTCAAACAAACAGAAAACACAGCTTATAATTGTTGAAGTATTATTCTTAGAAAATATTTTAAAAGCCATTAATTTTAAGTGTTGTGTATTTGAAATCATGTTTCCAGTTCCTTTATGCCCACCAGCCTTCCACTTGCTGGAATTCACTCTAATTTTTTGCCTCACAAAATTTAAAATGTATTGGTATGTTTATGAATTTTAAACCTAAAAAGTATTTAAACCTTTCCTGTATATATTTAGTACACAAAATTTCTTTTGATCATCAGGTAGGTGTCAGGGCAAACTCCAAAGGAAGTTGATAGATGGATCCATCTATCCACCCTACGGAATTTCTAAGAGCAGAAATTTCATTGATGATATAGCCAAGTGCCTCTCATGTATTTTTGCCAAGCTGTCAGAGAAACACAAGAAACCACCCATAGTGCTGTTCTCCTATATTAACTGTGAGACAGTAGCAGTGCTGTGTGGAGACTCTCCTTGTCACCCCTCTAATGAATGCAGCAAGTATTGGATGATGTTATATACTGTAACTTTCCTTTTCCAGATACCTACTTGGAGTCAATGCACCTCTGTAGCTTCAGAGTATATGCTCACCTGCAGATGAAGACCAAAATCAAAGAACCTAAGGTAAAGCAACACTGAGGTAAACACTTGAGTGTGGCCTATACCTAGAAGATAACAGTTCCAGATTCATTTACTGATGCTAAACTGGCTAGCAGACCTACAAAGACTGACATAAAAAAATTACAAAGAACATAGTTGGCCATCAACTTGAAAAGTTTTTAAAACCCTGATATCAAAGTGGAAGAGATGCATGAGAAAACCAGTCTGATTGTGGGTTGTCAGCGTGATTCAGGAAAGGATCAAGATCATGCCTGACTAGTTTGTTGAAATCTTTTGAAATTATTGCAACCAAAGTAGAGAAGGTGACACAGCAGGAGCTCTCATTTAGAGCTTCTCAGTAAAAGCCCTGCAGTCACTTCAGGGAAGTCTTGCTAAACAAGGTATTTGTTTTAAAATTGAATCTAGATGTATAAACAAGGCCAGAGGAGAAGCTGAACACTAAGAGAAAAAGGCAAGAATTACTTGTAGATATTGTGTTCGTCCTGGAATTTATGAGACAGCTTTTACTGCCACAGCTTAAGCCTGTGGTCTGAACTAGCTGCTGCCCAAATGGCTGATGAGCAGCCTGGCACCACATGCCACCTCAGGACATCAAAGACTCCAGGGAACTAAGTGCTACTGAGCCTTTTACCCTTTGAAGGCTGACTTATGGTAGATTCAACTCTGCAAATTGAAAATAAGTTGTTTTAGAGGGGACACATCTCACTGCATTGCATATAAAGAGCCGGGTGCAGGCAGCAGGGGCTGCAGGGCAGCCTCTGTGAGGAGGCACAGCCAGTTCCAGACCATGCCAACCTGCCTGTGGCAGGGCAAAGCTACGCTCCTTGGCCCAGTGGGAGGTTGTAAGTAAGATAACATGCAGGTCCCCCTGCAATGCCAGGCAATTAAGGAGTTCAAGGTAATCCAAAGTTGAGAATGCTAGTTCTATAAGGGAAAAAACCCTCTACAGTACTGCCAAAGAGCACTGGACCTGAGGAAGAGATCAGTTAAAGCCAGTCCCCTTGGCTACCAGCTGGGGCAACACCCAGCCTCAGATAAATAAAGCTTTAGTTATCCAGCCGTCTAGACTCTTTCCTTAAGAACAGCTACTCACAGAGAGAGATTGATCCCATTTGAGATAATGATCAGGAAAGTGGCCTCAATGTTTAAGGTTCTAATTTATAGCACTTTCTTTTCCAAGACAGTGGCTTGATACAGTGTGTTTTGTGAAAGGATAGCTTTAATAATCTGCTGCCCAATAATGAGAACTATCCTTGTAGCAGGGAGACTAATCTCTCAAAACTTTATGTATTTTAATATTTAATAAATTACAGATGTTACAAAACTCGAAGGAGCTCTTGACTCCCTTGAAGACAGGAGGCCCTGCAGAGAGACCTCGACAAATTAAAGGACTGGGCAATCAGCAAACATACATAGTTCAACAAGGGGAAATCATGGATTCTGGACCAGGGATGGGGCAACCCTGGTACAGACTGGGGAATGAGATGCTGGAAAACTGTGCCATGGAAAGGGACCTGGGGGTTGGTGGCAAGTTGAATATGAATCAGCAGTCCCCTGGCAGCCAGGAGGGCCAACCATGTCCTGGGGGCATCAGGCAAAGAATCGCCAGGTGGTCAAGGGAGGGGATTGTCCCGCTCTGCTCTGCACGGAGGCGGCCTCACCTTGGGTATTGTGTGCAGTTTTGGGCACCATGAGATAGGAAATATATTGAGCTCTTAGAGAGTATCCAAAGGAGGGCAAAGAAGATGGTGAAAGGCCTTGAGGGGAAGCTCCAGGAAGAGCGACTGAGAGCACTTGCTCTGTTCAGCCTGGAGAAGAGGAGACTGAGGGGAGACCTCACTGAAGTTACAACTTCCTTGTGAGGGGAAGGGGATGGGCAGGCATTGCTCTCTTCTCTGTGATGACCAGTGACAGGACCCGAGGTAATGGCCTGAAGTTATGACAGGGAAGGTTTGTTTGGATATCAGAAAAATGTTCTTTACCCAGAGGGTGGATGGGCAGTGGAGCAAGCCCCTCAGGGCAGTGGTTACAGTACCAAGAATTTGGATGATACTCTGAGGCACATGGTGTGACTCTTGGGGGTGGTCCTGTGCAGGGCTAGAAGTTGGACTCAATGATCCTTGTGGGTCTCTTCCAGCTCAGCAGAATTTAAGAGAATTCTATGATTCTCTGAAATCAAGCTTAGGCCTGAAAAGTATCCAAGACTCTGGCAATCTGAAGCAATCAGAAAAACATGCCTAGAAGTGCATGCTGAAATTAAATGCATTGGTATCTTGGCACTAAAGTATTCACGGATTTGTAGATTATCCTCATCAACGGGCATGAATCCCACTTAAATACCTTCATACTTTATACATGAGGACATAGAACTCCATCTCACAGCAAGAGTGTGTCCTTGCTTATGGAAATTGAGGGTTTGGGGGTTATCTTATGAAATAGAACACTTAAATTCTGTACCTCATTGTAGTATCTTCATGTAAGCCATGTGTCTAAATTTGCACAATATTTACAGAATATTCTGAGTTGAAAGGGACCCACAGGGATCAAGTCCAACTCTTAAGTGAATGGACCATATAGGGATCAAATCCAATGCCTTGGTCTTATTAGCACCATGCTCCAACCAACTGAGCTAATCTCAGATAATTTGATATGGTCAATGGAGTCTATACAGATAATCAGCTGAACAATAAATGCCCACCTACTTTAGGGTGAAAGAAATAGTTTTCCATATTCATTACTGTATTGACCAGTTATTCATTGATTATTAATGGAAATTAGGCTCGACTCAGGAGTCCACACATTGACTTTTAACATTCTGACATTGCTATTTAAGTTATTCTGGGATGTTTATAGAAACAAACAAAGGTGTTTTACTGGATCCTATGCTACACACTATCTCTAAATCAAATATACATGGACAAAAAGACTGAATAATCAGGAAATCATGTTTTACTGTGTAGAAACATGATAGAGTAGCTTTATAATTTGGGAGGTGAAATTCCAATTGAGTCAGTTCCGGTAAATCTGCATCTAGTCATAATAATATATCCAGAAATATGGAGTCACTTGACTTTGAAAATTTGGCCAGTGTCTTTTAGATGGTTTAAGAATTTATCTATTGATCAATTATTTTTAATTCAACTGTTATTTTAACTTGAATACATTCAATGAAAAGTAAGAAAGGTATATATCATATTAAGAAAAGGCTGAAGATGTTTGTATGGCGTTTTGAGGGAGAGCTGAAAGGGAGATAACAACTGAATATTCCATCAGTATTTTAAAAGCTATTGTGCTATGCACACAGTTTCCAAGATAGCAATGAGATAAATATGCAAGAAAAGCTGTTTGCACTTGTGATATGAAGCAGCGTTACTATAGATCCCAACCTGAGAGCATCTGAAGAGCAGCCCCAGGGGAATGCCACAGGCAGCTAGCTGATGCAAACTGTCAAAATTCAAGGACTTTCAGGACATTTTCTTAAATGAAAAAGAGACTGAAAATTGCAAACTTACTTCTTTGAAGCATTTCCGTTTCATCTGTGGAGATTACTAGGGTGTTTTGCTTTGCCTAAAGATTTCTCTGAACTTAAAATAGCACAGACTAAATTCTTCCTCTCCTGTTTAGACTTGAAGTTGTTAGATGTCCTTACAGTAAACAGACAATTATTTGGCAGGATATGCAGAAAATATTTTTTTTTTTCATATTTTAGTTTAAAGGCTGTGCTAGTTCAAACTTTGAAATAATTAGTACTCTTTCTGCTGGTAATTTGTCTGCAAATAATGAAAAGTAATGTTATTGGAATGTTTTCAACTGTGTTTTTTGAGTCACTGTAAGTAACTCTTTTAAAACAGCTTAGATTGCTCACTATGCAACAAGAAAAACAAAATTTGTAGCACAGACAAGTATGAATCTGGGTTATGTTTGTTCAGCGATACCTCTAATGTCTGAAGTCAAAACTTTATTTTCATATTGAATATAAAGAAGGTAGTTGTTATCTTGAGACTTTTCTTCACTTAGTCTTTAATACAACTGGATGGCCAGATTTCTTCACTACTAAAATTACACCACGTCATTTACACTAGCAGTTTCTTGCTGGAAACTTGCAGCAGGGAGCTGAACAGGATGCAAAGACAAGACATCAAAGATTCAACTATGTAGCTCAAGAAATGTGAAATCCCTGTTTGCAAAGTTTTTTTGTTCTTAGAAAAACTTTCTTTTGGATGGGGTTGTGTAGGATTTCTGGTAAGTCTCTTCAACTCCTCTTCTTGCTCGATTCTTTTTCCCTCTTGATCTCTCATTGTCAACCGTCAGAACATGAGCTCCTAGCTGCTTCTTTTCCCTTGTCCTACCTGCTAATGGACATTGTTTTGACTCACCTCAATAGCAGTCATTCTTAGCAAAGCAACAGTGGGAAAAAAAAGATTTCCTAGTTTCATACAGTTATAACTGTTCATTTGCAGTAGCAGACAGACCTCAGCTCACCTCAGTAAGTGTTTTTGCTTTTAGAAATATTTGTTATCTTAGTTCAGGGACTTTTTCTGTTTCTTTTTACCATTTTATTTTATTAAAGATTTTGAATCCTTTCCTTATGCCTAGATTGAACTGACATCTAATTTTTAAACACAGTAATTTTCATAAACAAATGCAAAAATTTGTATTCTCTAATTATAGTCTACTGTCTTATTTGAGTAAGTTTACTAAATTCATTCAAAATATTTGGCATGCAGGCAAGAAACGTTATCCAGTTCTTATGTAAGCAATCTTGTATTAATCCATATTTTACCACTTTTAAGCATATGCACTTATCCAGACATAAAATATTCAGTATTCTGATAAGCTGGTACTTGTAAAAAATATAGTAAATTTAACATCTTGTCCTAGATTTTAAGAAATAGGCTTTTTGTGTATTCAACTTTGCATATACAAATAATTGAGCTTGACTTTCTGCATGCATAATTCATAACAGGTGCAAATACTCTTTGGGTGATTAGATAACAGCTAATATTTGTGCTCACATTCACTTTAGGCATATGAATTCAGGTCAGTGATTTGTGAGCACAAAATTACTCAAACTGTGAAGACGGGTAGACACATGTAAATTAGACCTTGATTTTGTTGACTGATAGAGGGAAGATTTGTTCCTGCAAGGTTCTGAGAACATACTATAGATCTTGTGATTGTTAGGAGAACAGAATGATCAGCACCTTGGAGGACTGGGAACTATGACATCCCAAAACCACACTTTGTGAAGACACTCTCTTTCAGGCTACAGTTCAGAAAAAGTGTTTACCTTAAGGGGCAAGAGAGGCATCATTGTAATAAATGAACATGTTTATATGCTTTTAATTAACCACATATTTTTGTATCTTGATAAATTAAGACAATTTTTAAGAGGTTTGTATAGGGGGAATGAGCCTATTAACATCAAAAAGGAATAGGACATTCAGGAGAAGTAAAAGAAATTAACCATCAAACACTAGCTAGAGAGCATTAAAGCTTTGTATGGATTTTTAATTCAGATGTAAAGTGCTATTGGATAACTATCTTAATCCTCCTTTAGCTAGGGAAGAAAGGTCATTTTACTGAGGTCTGCTTTAAGAAAGTCAGTCAACGTTTTAATATGTTTTAATTTTGTTTTATCTTTTCTGAGTAAAAGCAATAGAATATATTTTGGGTGAAACAGTTTGTAAGTTCATTGAATGCAAAATATTTCCTGTGGAACCTCTCAGGCTCTGACAGGAGGCTCAGCTGAGCACACCAGCCCTGTCATGCAGAGGTACTGAACCAAGGGCTGAAGGTTCCAGGATTTGCAGTTCAAGCTGAAGATCAGCTCCCTACCTCTGTAAAAATGAGAAGCAGAAACCCTGGCTAAACCCGGCCTTGTCAGAGTTTTATGAACCCTGCTGCAGAGCCCAAACTGGGCTAAACTCCAAGAGCATTTATTTGGATAATAACCAAAATAAAATAAAAATGAAACACTCTCCTTAACCTGTTCTATTCCTCACTATTCTTGCAGACTTATTTTAAAAGACCCTTCTAGAGAGGAGTTGTTTGCTCAGAAAATAAAAGCTGGAAACTAACAGCAATAAGATAATTTTTGGGTTTCTCTCTTTCTTTTCCAGACTGAGTTCTTTATATCTCAGTTATATCTATAATAGCCAATTATATATAATTATATATGCATAAATAGATATTTCATTATCTATTATATATACACATTAGTTATATCTATAATTAAAGAAAGATTACTACAAGGACTGATAACATAGAAGAAATTTTAAGTGTGATCATCACAGAATTAATTTCTTTGAATTAATTTAATTTCTTTGAATATTCACCAACTTGCCACAGAAGATCAAAAGAAAATTCCTTAACGAATAATAGACTTTAATATGCACAATATAACTTAAAAGCAAACTGGAATAAAATATGTGGATCAGGAACCTAATTAAAATTAATTCAAAATGTTGTATTTGATTATTGCAGAAGGATCTTGAATTAAAAGAGTGTTGCAATGTCCCTCATAGTAATGGTGAGTTCTCACATGTGAACCCAGTGCTTTCTAGAGAATATAAAAGAAGGTCCTACAAAGGTGGAGAGGGCTGACATCTATGCTCTGACCCTACACAAATGTCAGGCACTCAGTGTATTGCTGTGAATCAGAGCATTAACTTCTTCAGCCTTATAAGTTTGTGCTCCTTCTTAACAGGCACCAAGTCAGAGATCCCAGTGTTGTGTGATTGGGCAGTATAACTGAGTTTGAGTTTACATTCATAGTGTTAGACTGGATTCTTCTTGCTTAACGAGCATACAACAGTTTGTCTGCTACTGTTGATTGGTTTGTTGTTTGTTTGTTTTTTTTGTTTTGTTTTGTTTTGTTTTGTTTTTTTTTTTTTTCCCTGGAGTTATTCTCAGGCATAATTATAAGCAAAAAAGTAACCTACTATTGCTGTAAAAGGAAAGGTCATTTCACCAACTGCACTCCATCCTGAACTTCAGTGGTTATGAAAGAAAACAGACAGGCCTTCTAGGAGGCAGAGAAACAGGAAAAGCTCTGAACCACACGGCATAAGGCTACATTGGCACCTCTCTCTCACTGATTTACCTCAGAAAATTTGGGCTTCTTTCCAAAGAAAAGGCACCATAGAAGCCCTTTAAAGAACATAGTAGAAAAAAGCTAAGCCTTTCATTATTAACACAGTCCAGCTATAAAGAGTCTCAGTGTTACTAAATTGTCCTAACATATTAAACTCATTTTTTTCTTAAATGAAGATCTGTGGAGATCCTTCATTCTAATTCATCACTTTACATCTACTTATATATCATGAGCAGCAGTAAGGAACCTTTTTGCAAAGAAGCTGGAGCTATTTTCTTTCTGCAATAGCTATTTGTGAAGCAGCATTTAATTATCTCTGAAAACTATCTTTGAAGACATCCTGTCTCAGGAACACTGATGTTTACAGATGAGATATCCTACCTCAAAGAAATAAACTGGATTGCTTTATGAAATTTAAATTATGATTTGTAAACTAAATACAATAGAAAGAAGTGGTGTAATATGTGTAAAGCTCTTTAATGCAAAGAGCGTCAAGAAATTCTATCTAAGTGCATTGAGCTCATCAGGATTAGAACATAATGTCCTCTCAAAAGATCCTTTTAAGGCATTCTTGCATTGGCTTATGTTGAACAAAGCAGATTTGAATTTCTTAATTCAGCTGCCAAGGAGCTCACCACAACAGAAGACAGTTCTCAGCTGGTTCATGTAGGGAAGACTTGCCATACAAAAGCCACATCTGGTCTCAGTTCCTTGGAGGAAATTTCAAAAAGGGATGAAGACCAAGAGAAAGGAAAATGAAGTCAACACATTTTGGCAACCCTGATACAGGAAGTATTCACTGCTTGCAAAAGTGAATCAGGGTAGACCTGGAACTTTGGGGTTTAATTCCTGAAAATTAGGATGTGTGAAACTGGGGCATTCACAGCTACGGTCTCTTTTGTTCAGTTCTGTGAAGTTAATATATACTTTATATTAACTTCAAGTGTTTTGCTGGAGACATACCTATAGTATATATGTACTTCAGAATAACAGTCCTTAAATGAGTATTTTTATTTATTCTGCATCTAAATACCTCATTTTTCCTTGTGACTCAGAGGTGTAGCTAGTCAAGTTGATTACACTGCTCTAGAATGAAGTGGAGAGAGTATATACATGAAGGAGGAAAACTTCCCTCAAACCACAAAATCATACAATTAATGTAGCTTGATTACAAAAATTAATTTGATGGGTCTTAATAATGATTTAGAGAACCAGGAACCCATGATTTTTCTTGAGGGCTTTTTAATGGTCCTTTGTGTCTCAAATCATTATTATAGTTCATTGGATTCATTGCACCTATTTATTATATACTTATTATATATTTATAATTATATTATATATTGTATTATATAATATAATTATATTTATAAATTATATTTATTATATACTACCCATAGAAAGGAAAAGTGACATAGTGGTTCATCTACAAAGCTTATAGTAAAGCAGGTGAAAAAAAAAAATCATTCCTAACAGACACTGAAAGATGATACAAAATATAGAGGAAAAAACACTCAGTCCAAACCATTATCACCAAAGAATAGCATTATACTATTTATTATGTGCCTATGGAAATCTTCCTGAAAGAAAACTCAATGAGATGAATACATTTTCCCCTGAAAATATATTTTCCCTTTGAAGTTTTTCTTCTGTTGTATCTGGAGCTTGTAATGGAAAAAAAATGATTGATACCAAACCAAGAATTTCATCTCACCCTTAGATTAATTTCTTGTGTACCTTGCATACATCTAGAAGTCTTGGTTGTGTGTGATGGGAAGGAAATAGAGTTCAGATTAGTTGAAAGGAGCATCTTTTAATCTCTCTTTCAGAATACTGGAACGACTACATTTTTAACTTCTCAAATGGCAAAATTTTTTGGCCATCAGAATGGCAAAGGTTTGGCTTTTTGAAGCTGCTGACGCGACACTGTACAATAGTAAAGGTTTCGCTTTTTCCTATGAGCTCCCTGAATAATTTGGAACCAGCCACTTCAAGTCTTTGTGCCTTAGTCCCCCAACTTTTCTGAATAGATTTGATATTGACCTAGTTTTATATAAAATCACATTTCTTTTTTGCTCTATTCAGCAACAGAATGGCCCATTATCACCAAAGTACTAAGAAAATCTGCAGAAGAAGTTAGACACCTATTTTTTCTTACTTGTGTTGGCTGCTGGTGAATTCAGTGGAAAAACATCAACAAATAACTGCACAACAGTTTAGCCAGCGTGTGGTGTGTCAGATGCTGAAATGTGATGCTATGTGGCAGTATTTTATCACTAAACAGCATTGTCACACAGCATACACATATGCCTAAACTAAAGTGGGCCCAGAGAGCTTAAGCTAACATGAGCAATGCATTTAACTTGATTGGGACAGCTTGTAATAAAGGCAAATATTTTTAATCATGAACATTTCTGTTGCCTCCTTTATAGCAAATATTAAATTTTCATTTGGTGTTTCAGCTTTGATTTCATTGAAGACACTGGAAATTTTATCACAATCCTAATGGATCTTTAATAATCTTAAAATCAATTACAAGTTAGAAATTAAAATCTCATTCCAACAGCTCTTAAATTTATTGGTAACTCATATTCCTACAGGTAAGCATATTAATGCCAGTGTGGTTATTCCATATATAAAATCTCTGGATAACATTATTGAGGTGTATAAAACAAGCAAAAATTAATACCCACTGTTTTCTCTGCCAAGATTAGATATCTCAATAGAAGACCCTTTTGGGTTTAAATCCCCTTGTCCTCACATTTAAATGAATTTCAAAATCTGTCCCTGTCTGGAGCAGTAAGATTTACGGCAATGCAATTTGTTATTGCAGTCCTGCCATTTATTTTCAGATACTCATATAAATACGTGATCCTTCTGTTTTTATAGTTATTTTCAGAAATGAAGATGCTATTTTCTTTATGCATATGGATTAGCCTTGGAATTCAATCTGATGACCCTTTACAAAAGCCTGGAGAATGCCTCTGACTGCATTCTCTTCTGTAAGGATGTCAGAGCGTGAATTAAATGTTTCAATTTTTTTAATAGCTGTAAAAGGCTGAATGGAAGTAGACTTTGTGCTAGTTTTATGAGTAATGTGGGAAACTAGCCAAAGAGAGTTCTGAAAGGTTAGAATGACTTTGATAGTGTTGGTGCCTAATCATTGCATGGAATATTAATGTGACAGACAGGTGCTTTGTAAAGTCCTATTTTAAAGGAAGTAGTGACTTGCCAGAAGAAGGTATTTCAAAGTATGAGTATGAATAATTTCACTGTTTATAATTTCTTGCCATTGTTTTCCAAAGGCAATGATTACTTTCCATGATAATATTTTGCAAACAGTAGCTTTATAGTTGTTTTACAAGATATATTACTAGTGTGAATAAACGCTAGACTGTGATAGAACTAATTTTGATTTTGATTTAATTTAACATGTCAGGAGCCTTGTCTCAACATGTGTTATTGTGTAATCATTTAACCAGTGTCAGTAGAATCCAAAAGCTAATTTTATACCTGCACTAAAGCCTTGACTACGAAACAGAACTCAGACACTGACACAATTATTTCATTTTGGTTTTAGTGGCAAATTAAAACTGACAAAGGAGAAAGAAAATTAACAAACTTTGAAATGGAAGCATGTGCAGTCTAATGGATTAATCTCTAAATTCACCTGCCATCTTTCTGTTTCTCTAATAATCCTGGGCAAAATGAACTAAAGAACTACAATGAGCTCAGAATATTTTTACAGGTCTCAAGCACAATAGCATATTGAAGAATCTACAAGTTTTCCCAATATTAGCTCATTTGAAATGTATAGTTTAGCCGTAATCATTTACTTCAGTTAAAATGCAGTCTACAAAGACTCATACCAGTCATAAGTTTTTAAAGGTTAATTACTTGAGGAATTATGAATCTTATTAAATAAAATTGCTGACCTATATCACAAGATATAGCTTTCATTTGTTAATGTGAAAAAGAATAATTTGTTTAGTTACCATTGCTGTTGATTTTGTAGACATATAAAAAAATTAGGTGCAGTGTGACTGTAAATACGATGAATTTCATTACTAGCATAAACAGTCTTATCAATAAAATTGTGTGGTTCACAAGGTCACTGTAGGTCCCTGCGTTTCTTGGGTAGTGTGCAACTCCAGATCAAATTCTTACTTGTCTTAGTAAGACAGACTCTCATTTTGCTTTACATGTTTGTCTTTGTTGCTCTTTTAATTTACAGAAAGTGCTCCATACTCTAAACCACTTGATTTTCACAACCTATTCATTTTGCTATTTTGCTCCTCTGTTTGCCTTTCATCTCAGTCTTTCACTTTAATCATACTCTAGTGGTTCCAGCTTTAGAGTCAATTACCTTTACTTCATAACCCTCTACATAAAGATCTACCTTTTTCTTTTCCTTTTGAGAAAATGAACAGTGATTAGCAAGGTGAATGCCAAAGTCCCTCATTTTCTAATTTGCTTCTGAAAGTGAAGTGTGTCATTCCATCAAAACTCAGATCTCTAGACTTAAAAGCAGCATCACGAACTAGTGCTTGGCTGTGCAATGCTCAGGCAGTCAACAGCTTTTTCCTGGCATTTTCTCAATATTGCTTTTTAAAAATTTTTTAATTACCTTCTGGAAAAAATGCCACTTCACTAGATAGACACACTAATGCAGATTACAGTTATATGATTGGCTTTCTAAACAGGCTCAAGAAAAACACCTTCATGAGCAATGAAGGACTAACACAGGATAATCTCTAAAACAGAAAGGGAAACTTCTGATAAAGTAAGAATCTGTGAGTTGCCCAGCAAATTTCATATGAATGGTAAGTGTTGAATGCAGTTAAAGTTTCACAAAATGAATAGTGCAGATTTGCACATAGCTCAGTCAAATGATAATTTTGCATGTAGACATAATAGCATTTTTCGTTATGAAACTTTGCAGTTACACTTGAATATCACAGCATTACTGTATAGTGGCATCTAGCAAGTTGATTTTCTTTCCATTAATGTATTATGTTTAACTTAATTTTATTGGTATCCCTGAAGTAAGATAACTTGAACTTTTGCCTATATTCTGGTTGGCTTTTTTTTTCTTTGGTAATTTTTTTGAAAGCCATAGATTCAATCCCATATTCCATTTTATAATTCTAAAGGCAGTTACTTGTTTGGTTTTAGTTTTTGGGGGGTTTGTTTGTTTTGCTATGTGGGTTTGCTTGGTTGGTTGGTTGCTTTTTTTTGTTTGGTTGGTTTTATTATTATGTTTTCTTTATTTTAATTCTTGAGTAACCTAACTTTTTGGTACCAATTTCATTGTCTTGTAATGGTAACAACTGAGTTTTTAATGTTGAATAACAGTACTCTGCTTTACAGCAAGCTGCACATTTTTATTACATATCAGACTGGTAATTTGAGTCATGAACAACAAAAATAAATCACACTGCTGCTTAGGCAAGGCATTGTCATTTTGTCATAATAAATATGCATTTGTTATTGTTGTACTGGAAATAAAAAAGCAATAATTGCATCAAGAGTAATGAGCAGCCAAGGTAATTTGAGCTTGTTAATATACAAGTGGTGTGTGGCTGGATCAGAAGGCACAGAAACACAGTAGGTTCAAAGTTGTCAGTACTCTGCATTGGTCATTATCCTGTGAGAAGGTTTATAAATGCCTCAGACTTGATGTTCTCTTTACTCGTTCAGGTGACACATCAGCAATACGCCTAACTCTCACTGACAGATCTAAGTGTCTTTCAAAGAGCTGCTCCTAAAGGATCAAAATAAATTGTCTATTAGCCTCACTACTGAAATACTTTGTCCAGGAAATGAGACTCCTATGTCCTGATTGGCCTAGGAATCTTAAAGCCTATGGCTTTTGAATCTCAGGAGAGCACCTGATTGGAATAGAAGCCAGATTTCCCTCCCAGAGATTAGGATCCTAAAATCCAGGAGTCCATTACATAGGAATTTAAGTTCTTTCCAGACATGTGGAACAGGTGTTTTGCTTGGATATTCTATTTAGAGACTTTTTAATTTACCTTATCAGTTTAAGTGCCTATTTTTCTTCAGATTAAGAAGGGAAATATTTTATTCTTGATAAAACTTCACACCAAAACAAAGAAAAATGTTACAATATTTGGGAAGGCCTGAAACATGTCATCTTTGGCTCATTGTTCGTAATGTTCTTTTCAGGTATGCAAGGCTTGGATGACTAAACCAGGTATTTAAGGCTGTAATAACCATGGATTAATTAATCACAATCGGGTTCATTTTATAAGAAAAATAAGCCTCATTTTCTTGTGCCTTCTAATGTATTACCAATGTCCCTTCTGTTCTTCAATGTCCTTCTCAGACTACAGACATAAATTTTCCTTATGTTTTCCAAAGGAATTGGATCTCATTTAAAAAGTTGTTGTATTTATAATATTGCTTAAATATTTTTCATGACCAGCATGACACAACCTGTTTCTGCTTATCTGGCATAAGGTGATCTCTACTATCTTTTTCTGAAAACTAACCTGAAAGCCAACATACTGCATGATCAAAGCTGTTCAAAATCTGTTATGTCACAGTCAATAGCGTATCCCACACAGAAATCCTATGCAATCGCTTCTCTCTAGCTTTCTTTTTTAACTGTTCCTTTTTTGTTTTCTTAAGTAAATCATCATCCCCACAGGGTTGGTATTGACATCAGGGTTCGCTCTTGTTCTGTACTACTGCTGGGCAGTGAGAAAATTGAAGGCAAGTAAAGAGAGGAATAAGATGACCCGTGCATTACAACCAGATTTTGTAATCGGGTCTCATGACAAATGAAAAAAAAAACAACAAAAAATAACAGAAAAAATAATCCTTGGTCTAGCAGAAGGTATGTCCATACTAATGTTCTCTATATATTATATTAATTTCAGATATTTGGACTAAAAATGACCATTATAATAACTTATTTTGATTTCTTGAATAATATAGGTCATAAAATGTCACTAAATTGTTCCTCTGTCATGCCTTTTAACAGTTTTGGTCTTGATTTCAGCTCTAAATCAAATATGTGTTCTACCAATTCTCCTTTATTTATAAATTATATGTTTATATATATATTTATATGATTAATTCCTTATATACTAGAATTGCCCATTTTCATTTTATGTCCTTGTTTTAATAAACATCCCATTTGCATTAGCACGTCATTTTATTCTTTCTTTCTAAAGTCCAGAAGTCAATTGTAGTATTTACCACTGATTTTTTGAGTCACCATTTTTCATTTTCTTTGTATTTCTTTCCCTTCAAACCACTTTCCACAAGTTTACCATTTTACAGTCTTTGCTTATTATCTGTGTTTCAAATTTCTTGCACTGTCTTCTATGCTCTGATCTTTGCTCCCCATTGTTTTCCAACCATGTACACTCTTCTACCTTGCCTTCTTATTAGAAACACTGTGAACATAGCTATGTCAGACAGGTTGCTGTTTCAATTTCTAATGGCACAGTAGCTTGGATCAGGTATCAAAGGGAAAAATTGTTCTGGTTTGAAATTCTGAACTAAAGAAAGCTCAAAATGTTGGGAAACATACAGACTAAAGTTAACCTTTCTCCTGAGCAGAAACTGCCATGGTTTAAATAGGTGTATTTATTTACTGGATCTTAAGTTTCTGGAATCTGCAGGTCTTAGTGCAAGAAAGTATTCTTTGAGTTAAAAGGAGTTCCATTGCTTTGAAATCATTTAGTGTAAACTATCCCAAAAGATTTACGTTAAGGAACTGGGTAGCTTCGTTAACAACTGAAGGTAGTGGTGGAACACATCTTCCTTTCTCAACAGCAACATGGAACTGGGGCATTACTGTGGGAAGTGTACAGACTGAAGTAAATTTCCAGAATCCTCACAGACTGACACTGCAGTGATGAGATTTTTGTGTTATTAATCTTCTGTCTCAGATCCATGCCCTAAATGCAACTCTTTTTCAACACAGGACTTTCTTGATAGAATATTCTGCCTAAGCAAAACCTAGGGCAGACTATGTCTATGACTCAGAGATGCAGGAACAGGAAAGGTTAGTGACTGGGAGCACTGATCATGAATCTAATAAATTTTTTTTTTTTCTTTATAAGTTTTTTTTTTCTTTTTCTGCAACTGCAGTAGAAATCAATGTCTATTTTATATGTATCAAGTGCAATAATCTTTTCACTAAACTGATCCTTACCCTTTTTCTGAACAGACAATAAAAATAATAGAAAGCTACAGGTGAGTCACACAGAATAGTTGTGTGAGATTTTTCTCTGAGTTAAACAAAAGCTATCTGAAGTATTGTTCTATTATAAAATGAGACCATTGTTATGCTATGTAATGTAGTTTCATGCCAGAAATGTCTGAGTTTTTTGTGAATGAGCTGATAGGCAGAACAGTCTTTGCAGTTAATGAAAATGTACCCTCTGTTCATCCAGCTACTAGTCTGGATCCCATTGTGAAGCTGCTCAGCCTCATCCACCTGTAATAGAAAGAGTTTAGATGCTTAGCACAGGCCTTTGAATTAAGCAGGTTCCCAAGATTTCGCTGTTATGGAACACAGCATTTCAGTTTTGAAGGACCTTTGTGAATGTTGCTTATTGCCTTTTCCTGGGAAACTGTGTAAGTCAGCAGCTTCACCAGGAAAAATTTTTCACCGTTCTGGCTCCAGTTTTGAATTTGACAGATCCAAATAGTAAAAGAGCTCAAAGAGTGGAACAAGGTATTTAGCATTACGAATAGCAATGGTTAATGAAAACACGACACCTGTAATGAAAAAGCACAGAAGCTGAAAAGACAAGACCATGCTTGTCAAAAGAAATTCTTACATGAGCTAGGTCACTTAAAGCTATGCGGATTTTGATGGATACCAAGCTATCTCTGAAGCTATCTAAAGATCAAATCTAACTTAAAAGTAGAAACACTCATCTGAGTACATGGTGGTCACGGCATGCGAAAGCCAATGGTAGTTTCCACCTGACTGGAAAGGATACATTAACCTATCTTTTAATTTGTTCTGTTTTCAAAAATTTAATGTAGGTTTTGCATTTAAGTTTTCTAGTAATGACAGAATGATGTCTTTTGTGAGTAGCTCATATTCGTAAATATTGAAATTATGGAGAATCATGGGAAATCCATTAAGTCTAATTTATTTTCATAATTAGGAAATTTGATTTCATAATCTAAATCTCAGGAATTATTGTTATTGTAGGCAGTGGCTGTTACTTCTTATTCTGTCTAACATGAAAAGAAACCTAAACTCTTACTGTTTGTGATGTGTGTGTAATAATTTTTGTCTTGCACTTCCACCTCTACCCTTTCTATTCTTTTAGGATTTTTTAAAAATCTGGTCCTCACAGCCCATGTTTTCTAAACCTCTAGGCATCATCATTAGTCTTTCATAAACTCTTCCTAAATGGTGAATATTATTTGATAATTTTCCCATTTGAGAAGTATTTTTACTTTATTAACCTTTATAGATCCACTTGTGTCCTTGATAGCTGCAGTGCCTCATCACCATGCTGGTGGATAGATATGATTGTCTATGACTTCTTAGGTACAAATCACATGAGTGATATTCAGAATATGTTTTTTTTTTAATATAAAATCTCTGCCTTTGTCTTATTACTGAACCAGTGAATCTCAAGTGATATTCTCCAACTAATGTCAATCTATGCTTCAATCACCAACCCTGTTTTTCCATTTGGTAATTTTTACATTTCTATTTCCATTTTTAAAATTGCTTTATAATCACATAATGTACCTAAAATAATGTAAAATAGAGGAAATAGACCCATAATTTTCCACCTCAATATTTTAGTCTTGGGAATTTTTTAACAGGAAAAAGTACAAAAAGAGAATTTGTGTTAGTATAGGATCATTTTTCTTAAAGAACTTCTGAGAGCCCATGGTATGATAGAATTAGATAATGGAAGCTACATTTTATATTGATGCAGTGAAACACACGCCCAAAATTAAAAACTTAATTGGGCTGACTGCATATATGCAATATATACCAGCAGTTTCTCCCAGAACAAACTATGCTATGCAGAGATCATTGAATGATCCATTTGTGAGCAATATATCTATGTCAGTGAAAGTCCTCAAAATAGTCCTGGCAACTGATAGCCAGGAGTATGCTGTATTTTCAAACTACATGTTGAACTCTCATTTCCACCAGTTGCTTTCTTGGCTACTATTTTGCTGCTATAGCTGGTCTACATAAATCTTCTCTAACAACAGTTGCAATGAAATTAGAGGTCTTAAAGAGTTCACAGGGATTTTTCTTTTCTTCTGAATTGGAAAGAACTTTAAAACATTATGTTTTAACATAGGAACTGTTAATATTCTTTCTTATTCATCTTTATCACATGAATATGAAGGAGAGCATTTACTCCTTGTTGACTGAAAATTGAGCACAACTACTATTCTCATCATAAGAAATGTATGCGAGTTGTTTGACTACATCTTATGAGTAGGCACAGGAAGGCAAAGAATTTAACAAATTGCCACTGATTCACATTTTCATTTAATATTCAGGACATAATGCTAGAGAATTTTGGCTTTAGTATTTAATCTGATAACCCATTTTTAAAAGTAAAGACTGAATTTTTGAAAGAAAAAGTGCTAATTTTCCAGGAGTCCCTAGTGGTTTTGCTTGGCTGGCTTTGCCAACCATGATATGACTCATTTTCAGTAAACCTTCAAATTTAGACTCTTATAAAGTTGCTGTAATTCACTTTCCTGTATCACTAGCAATTAGCTAGATATAAAATACATTTTCAAAGTATTTAAGTAAGTTAAGAATTCCATTGATTTAGATGCTTTAGTCCCTTGATGACCTGAGTCTCAGAGTCAGGCTAAAGAAAAATATTAGTTTAAAGGTCCAGACAGATACTAAGGGGAATTACAAAGAAAATATGTTAAGCACCTGATATTTCCTTAAGCAATTTTGAAAGTTTTCCTCATGGTTAAGGGATATTTAGAGGATTAAATAATGTGTGTGTGTGTGGGGGGGTGTCTTGTGGTGGGTTTAGCAACAGGATTTTGTGTGTGTGTGTGTGTTGTTCAGGACTTTACCATAAACCTTATTTTTTTTATTAAAAAAAAAACAAACAAACTTTACATAGGGAATTAGGTTTTCTTTTTATAAACTTAATGTACATTAGACATAACCTGATGGACGAATGTAGAAAGATAGGCAATTCTTGGTTCAGGATTTCCCATTAGTATCAACTGGAAATTATTGATACTATTACTCCTCTATTTAATTAACAACATAGTTGACTTAGTTGATGTGGCACATCATACACTGCTGCAAGTCAAAGTGACTGGTAGAGACGAGCCCCTGATATTTCTAAATATTAGAAAATGTCTTTTACAAAAGAATTTGAAAAACATTGGCAAAAGCTGACTTTTGAAATTATAGTCTCCTATATGAATGTATGGGAAGCACTTTATGCCATTAAATGGTTTGTTATCTTTTTCCTTCCTTAACTCTGCTACTGCTGCTTTTTCTAAAGTCGCATCACTGAGCTGCCAAAGTCTCCTTTGACACATGTCTTTTTGTGGCTAACTGTTCCAATTGTTTTGTTACCTTTTTTTACAATATCATAAGAACTGTGAGAACTGACTAGTCACTTCTTTCTAGAATAGAGAGGTCATCAAATGTCTAGATAGAGGTTAACAATCACTGTCTTTCTCAACGAACAGATAGGAAGGAAATGTTTGAGGCAGAGCTTCTGTCACAGACTGAGTTAACATATTTTTAAAGCAGAATTCTTTGAATGAATAATGGACAATCTTAATGGGGTTTAGGGCCTCATCATTTTTAACAGTGCTCTGCAGTTTTCCAGACACCTTACTTACATTTTTCATCTATGATGTACTACATTCTAATAGTAAGGTGGAAGTTAACATTAAGAACTTCAGAAAGACATTTAATTTCACTTTACATCAAGGCATTTCTGTTCTGAAAGATTCATTTTTTTTTTCCTTTTCAATTTCAAGATACATTTTACTCTTTCTCAAAAGCATCTGAGACAGTTTTTAGTGGGTATTATCTGAGTAGTATTGGCAATAGTTAAATCTGCTACCTGCAAAATGGGTTCTTTATAAATTATACTGTTTTAGAAAAGTAAATATCAAGTAAATGTTACTTTTAAAAATAACTGTTTATATTATTAAAATGACAAACCAAGACATATTTAAGAAGGTATATTTTATATAGTTCCTCAAGTTCTATTCCCTAATTTAAACAGTTTTGAATTTATCCCGGATAGAAAGCAAAGGGGAATGACATTTGAAACCATATTTTCAAAATTATATTTTTACTGAGCAATACTTCTGTTTTCCTATAAACACTGAAAATGCCAAATGACCCCTAAATCCTTTTGTCTACCAGGTCACTGCTTACCATGATGTTGATTTATCAGTTTAGAGTGCAGCAGAGTTCAGACATTATTTATATGCATAGAAAAAGCATCCATGTCTTACTAACTCACAAGTTAAGTTACAAGTTCTCCACCAAGCTCTGTGCTGCCTGTATTTTTATGAGACAAGAGAATTTTATAGAAATGAAAAAAAAAAAAAAGACAAAAACGAAACCTCAGTTCTTGGTAGTTAAGAATTGCAGAGACCATACTTTTGTGATCTGTATTTTACCCAGTCTGATCTCCATCGTAAGAAATCCCCTAACAAGTGCTTTCCATGACATGGTGAAATGCATAAACTGTCAAAGATTCCTTAGAGATATGAGCTTCTCTGGAATGGAGATGGTTGTAGGCAAAGATGTAGTTCCAATACAGACGAGTGAGGCTTTTTTTGTCTTACATGGGAGGAAGTTCTGATGAAAGGAAAAGCATGATTTATCTGCATTCTTGTCTTTTTCTGTCTAAGTACAAAGAATACAGAATATAGAATAAAGAATATAGAGGGTCATAGAACCATAAGCTGTCCTGAGTTGGAGGGGACCCATGAGGAACATCGAGTTTAACTCTTAAAATGTACATTCTGAAATCATTAGATTTCCAAATGTGTGGGTATTTTATTAATTACAAAGGATTTCCACATGTTAATAAAGTTTACAAGACTATTTAAGGACAAAGGATTTATATGTACATACTTTTCATGTGTGTCTAGATAGACAAGTCAACTAAACCTCTAATATAAAACTGGGTCACTGTCCTACATTTTTAGCATGTGTATAAAATAACAAACCCCCACTGCTCTATCCAGGAACTAAGACATTATTTGTCCTAATAATAAAGTGTCTTCAAGTCGAAAGTTCTTCCGAGTTTTATTTTAAAAATACCTGCATGTACCATTATGAACCCATCTTATCCACTTTAACTTAACCTAGTTCTCTGTCTGGTTAATTGCATTTCTTTGCCATGTGTCATTCAGTCTTACAGGATACCAGGAGGACTGAAGTGCCTCAAACCTACATAAAACATAAATTACAGAGATAATACTAATATAGACTTTTAAGGCTCTTCCAGGCTCTTTTCTACAACTGGATTGTTTCCCTCAAGCAAGAGAAGTAGAGTTCTGCTAAATCCCTTGGAACATTTATTTTAGGATGGATATTTCAGGATTTTGGAAAAAAAAAAAAGAAAAATGAAAAAACTATCTACTAACGTAGCTATGGCAGAAATGCAATGCAAAAACACAGGTGTTGAATCACACGAGAAGCATCTGCTGGACCAGCTGTTGTCACCATCGAATTGCAAGCTGGTGCCCAGGAGTAATTTCTCCTGCAGTTTTGTTTGTTCATCTGGGGAGAATGATAGGTGATGGACTGCCAAGATGAGATGTGATTATTGTATTAAAGAGTGATTTGTTTGACCTCAGGTGTACCGTCTTGTTAGTGACTCCCACAATTGGACTGCTGCAAAGACATATTTGCTGTGGAGTGGACAGATTTATTGAGTGGGACAAGAGGGAAAAGAATGTCTCTTTGTTATAATGGAGAATCTACATGAGCTGTTAACTAAGTTAGTATAGCAGAGATGACTAAATATTCATGAAAGCCAAAACCCTATAACAGTGACTAACCTTCGTGTTAATGTTAATTCACTGAGTGCAAAAAGAACCTAAGCAGTATTTTATTTTGACTAAGAAGGTTGAAATGGAGAAGGATCTGATTTCTCTGAGCTGTTAGACATCTTCAGCTGCCTTGGAATGCAATTACATGTGTGGCTAGTATTTCAGGAAATCAGGCACCTTGTGCTTTATCTCTGTTTCTGGGAAGCTGTGACAGAAAGCCATGACTGAGATTCTTGGGTTACATGAAAAGTGTCCAAGAACATCAGGTTCCTTCCAGCATGATGCAGGGGGCTATCATAGCATTATACGACTACGCAGGAAATAGGCCATAGACTAATAAGCAGTTGGAATTTTTTTGTCAACTTTTACTAACAGTTTATGAACTAGACAGCAAAAGCCTCAAATATTGCAGTCTTGCTATTGCAATATCTTTAAGTATTTTCTATTACTATGGGAAATCCAGCTACTCTAGTATATTTCAGAATATATCCCTCAAACCAGTATATTTTCAATGTACAATCCCAATGCTGCAAAGAAATTCTAAAGTAGGGTAAGATTTTTTATTTCACATCATCTTGCAGGATCAGAGTTTTGTGTTTCAAGCCCACTTACAAATGACCTTATTTTTTCAATTTCTACGAAGAAGTCAGTTTTGCAGGTGTAAAAATAAAACAATCTCCATGCATTTAGGTGATATTTCTCCCAGGTTGTTGTCACTGAGTCCTGTATTACTTAGATTGAATTTTCCATTAGTATCAATAATTTTATCAATTGTAGGAGAACTATGAATTATGCTGTCGTAAAGATGTGTTTTGCAAACAGCTAGTGAGGTCACGAAATTCATTTGTCAACAGCCTACTCAACTGATGAGGCCAATAGTGTAGCTCTTCTTATTAGTGTTGGATATAAACCTTTGCCCCCAACAGTGAAAGATAAATGTTTAATTTAAGCAGATACTTCCCTTAATTAATGGATTTCCAGAATGAATTTGTAATGCTCTGTTTAGTGTTATAGGGTTTTTTGTGAATACATTCTCTACACTTGACTGTTAGAAGTTTTAATATCTTTAATAAAATCTTCTATAAACATCTTCACTAAAATGTAAATCCGGTAGCAAACAGCTGGGGAAATATTTACACTATGAAGGCCATATTCTAAACAATTTATAACAGCTGTAAATATTTAATATGAGTTGGTGGGTGAGAATATATTCAAGGATGTTCATAGTGGTGTTTCAGCTTTTTCAGTAGAAGTATTTTCTTCAAAACTTTTTCTTTCAGGACAAGATTTCACATGGATTATGCCCAGTACAACATTGTTTACCTGTATTCCTGTTGTGCCCAGTGCATATTGTTTCTTAGTGATTATTGCATTGTCTATTAAGAAAATAAAAAGACTTTTTTTTTTTCTCCAGCCTGTCAATCTACAATCTGAAAGTCACTGTGTATGGTATGCCATGGTGTACAGAAAACATATTGTGACAACACAAGTTTCTTTCTCCCTTGCATGTGTTGTCTGGAAAAGGAAGAGGAAGTGGTACTATTTTGACAATTGTCAGGAAGATAGGGTTCCTCACAAATACTAGGAGATGAAAACTCAGCTTCTGGAAGGTTGCAGGAGTTTCATCATTGGCTTCATCAGAGTTAAAGGTTCACCTAAGGAGTATATGTTTTCATGTAATTAGCATTTTTTTTAAAAACATTTTTAATTTTATGCTAATAGTATTTAAAGCACAGCTATTGTGTTTGATTAACAATAGTGAAACTAGAAGCTATCCTTGCTATGTTTTCTATTTCCTCATACATAATGGTTAAAATGGTTACACTGATCTTACAGTCAAATATTGCTCATGCATACATCAACCTTCCATTCATTACATGCAGTCTCCATTGCATGTCTGACCTTCAGCCTAACAAATGCTCCTTGGTTATTATCCATTCACTGCACATTTGATGCCTGCTGAAAGCATATTTACACTTGTTTATTACCTTTTTACCTGGTTATTCTTAACTGCCAATAATATCCAGCAGTTAAACAATTTCTGTCACATAAACCACATTGCAATGATATTCAAAATGGATAATGAATTACTGTAATGCAGGGGTTTATCTGAGCTAGTCTTGAACATGTGATCTGTCAATCAAAAACTAAACCTATCTTTATTTATGTAGCTATTTCTTTTACTTCACTGGAGAGTTTTTTTACCCTACACTAACAAAGTATCATTTTGTCTTTCTGTGGTGGGCCATCCACTACTCTACTATACATGTTGTAAAAGTTACACTCTCCTTCAGAGTCATGGAACATCCACCAGGTCTCTGAATAAAGCACTGACTTAAAGCAGCTCTTTATCTATGTAGATACACTGGGAGTAGTATTCATATTCTTTTCAACTTGTCCAATACTTCAGACTTTTTGAACAGTGATGTTTTCATAACATTAATAAAATAAATATTGATTGCTTCAGACAAATTTGTATCCCATGGAATTTACCAGTGTAGACTCATATAAGCCAAGCACGGCAAACATAACATTTTTTTGGCAGAAGACTGTGGAACATTTCTCAGTCCTGACCTAAGAACATACCTATCAGAGCAGCATATGTGATATCTTGCTGCAACCACAGTGGTTTGATAAGCCTACTGCAAATAAAATGAAGTCATATAAAACTCATTTATTGTGAAGGGTTGGGCAAGTAATTTGACTGTATCTAGTGTGCTTATTGCATTGTTTTAATATTCAGTTGCTAAAGTTGGAGTTATAGAGTAGTCTCATTTTCACTAGGTCTGTCCTTCAAAGAATTCAATATATCAGGCAGTCCTTTTCCTGCGGTATTCTGGATTGTATTCTTTGTCAAACATACTGGTTTCATTTATTTTCTTCTAAATGTCATTCTTAGGCTATGGTTGCTTTTAATCTGCTTGGACAAAGCACTGGAGACATACCAGCAATTAAATAAATATTTAATTTGCTTTATTAGTTTTATAGTTCAATATAGTTCAATACTATAATCTGTAAGGCAACATACTTAGTATCTTATTCACAATGTACAGAACAGGAGAATTCAGCATCCAGTTTCAACATCATATCTCAAATAACAAAATTTGTTTCCCAACTGGCTGTGGATATCTGTTGTCATAAATAATTTCTCCTTATCAATCAGTTTAGCTACTTCTTACCTGTTTTCCTCAGATACTACAGCGCTGTTGATTAGGAAAATTTGCTTTCTAAAAGGTGATCAACACAAAAAATGTAAGAAAAAAATATTATTATCTTCTCCTGTAGAAGCAATCTGATAAAACATATACTGTTAGAACTATATACACTTACATATCTCATCTTGCATTCACACAAAAAATAATTTAGAATTTATAGTCTTGATTTTTCTGTATGTATCAAATAAAGTGTTTTTTCTGAAAAGTCTAGGAGTCTTTTCAATCTTTGAATTAAGGAGCTGAACTAATTAAATATATATATATGGATTCTTCTTCCAATTATAACTGGAATGCTCCCAGGCATAATGATAAATAGGTATAACATGAATGTAAAAAGATATCAAGAAATGTTATTATTGCTTTGCCATTTAATTGATCAGTCATCCATTTTATTTCTCTTAACAAAAGAAATATTTCTTTGCTGTCACATCTGTAATTATACAGCCTAAAGCTGGATAAAAATGCTTTTAAATCATAAATGAAATTTTTATAATTTAGCATACCTACCTTTCCCCTTTTTCCCCAGATTTGGGTTTTGGTTTTGTTTGGTTGGTTGCTTGTTTTGTTTGGGGTTTGTTTCTTTTTGTGTGTTTGGTTGTTTTTTTGTTGTTTTGTTTTCTGGGTGTTTTTTTGTTTGTTTTGTTTTGTTGTTTTTGTTTTTTTTTATCATTACTTCAGAAAATATGTCTTGATATAATAGGAAACAAATCTTACCAAACATTCATAGAATGACTTTGGTTAGAAGGGACTGCTGAAGGTCATCTAGTTCTAATCCACTGCCCAGAGGAGGTCTACTTAAATTACATTGCCCAGGGCTGTATGTAGTTGAGCCTTTACTAATGATGGCAATTTCACAATGTCTTCACTGACCCTTCTCCTATGGCTGAACAAACCTGTTTCCCCAGCTTCTCTTCATAGGTCATGTATTCCAGTCACAACCAGCTTAGTTGCCCTTCCTGTGTCTCACTGTGACGTGTCAATATCTAGAAATGAGCCCAAAACTGGACATGACAGTCATGTGCTCTCAAAATGTGCTCTCATAGATACAAAATAGAAAGGAAGGCTCATTTTCCCTAACCTGATAGCTGCATTCTTACTAAAGCAGCCAAGACTACTGTTGGACTTTCTTTGCTGCAAAATCACATGTTCATGTTCAGCTTGACGCTCAGCAGGACCTGAGGTTGTTTCCCACCAGAGCTGCTTCCCAGATTATCAACCCTCAGCCTGTATTGTTGTGGAAGATTATTTGCTTACAGGTGCAAGACCTCATATTTGCTTTTCACAGATTCACAGTTGAGATTGGAAAGGTTTCCCTCTACAATTATCTGAAAGGAGGGTGTAATGAGGTGAGGATCAGTCTCTTCTGCCATGTCTTAAGTGAAAGGATGAGAGGCAATGGCCTTAAATTGCACCAGGGCAACTAAATCTAGTTGCCCGGGACTATATCCAGATGTCTTTTGAATATTTTCAAGGAAAGAAAGTCCAAAACCTGCCTGGAAGACCTGTTCCAGTGTTTGACGATCCTCACAGTGAAAAAGTGTTTCCTGATATTCAGAAGCAAACTCCTTGTTTCAGTGTGTTTCCATCACCTCTGGATCTGTCACTGGGCAACAGTGAAAAGAGAGCTGACTCCACCCTGATTGCACTCTCCTTCAGGTATTTATTTGTATATAGTGATGAAGTTTACCATGATATTTCACTCCTCCAGGCTCAAGAGTCTCACAGTCTTTCTTCATAGGAGAGATGCTCTAGATGCTCTAGTCCCTTCATCATCTTTATGATCCTTCACTGGACTCTCTTGAGTATGTCCATGTCTCTCCTGCATTCGGAATCCAGAATGTGACACAATACTACAGGTATGGCTTCACCAGGGTTAAACAGAGGGGAAGGATCACCTCTCTCCACTTGCTAGCAATACTTTGTCTAATGCAACCCAGACTTGTCCATCTTCACTGTAAGAACACATTGTTGGCTCATGTTGAACTTGGTGCCAAGCTCCTTTGCATCTGGGCTGTTGAACCCCATAAAGCCCCTTTCAATTTATTCCTCAAGTCATTCTGACCATTTATCCTGTCCTGCATATTTGACAGCCCTGCAATGCCAAGTCAGGTGGCATCTGGAAACCTGCTGAAAATGCCCTCCACTCCATTTAGTTAATGAAGACGTGAAACACTGTTGGTCCCAAAATGAATCTCTGAGGAATCCTCCTAGTTACTGTCTACCAGCTGGACTTTTCACCACTGTTTACAACCCTTTAAGCCCAGCAATCATACTACACCAAGTGTTCCAACCCAATTTTGTCATCCAGTTATCCAGTCAGTATCTCATCAATTTGGTGAAAAGGAACCTACAGAAGACTTACTAAAGTTAAGGTCTGCAAAATCCACTACCTTTCTTGTCCACAAAACCAGTTATCTCACCATATAAGTGTTGAGAACTGGTTATCAGAGCAAGGCCACAGGACCCTAGTAACAGAGCAGGCCCTAGCAACAGAGTTGGCCCACAGATCCCTAGAGAATTTACTGCAAAGTAGCAAAGTTTAAATATTGATACAAAGTTTTAACATTAGCAAGAGTGAGATGTACTT
>JAWWEW010000078.1:123108466-123128643 GCA_035583185.1 Anabacerthia variegaticeps | reverse complement strand
AAGGTAGACCAATGAGTAATAAGTATTATAATAAGCATTGTAAGAAACATATAAAAGCTTGTTATTAGCTCAATAAAATTGGAGACTTGCTTATCAATCACATTGACTGGTGTCTTGTCTACCCTCTCCGCAATATATAAGGTTATAAGGTTAGTCAGACATCACTGTTTGTGCTAAACCCCATGTCGACCTTTCCTGTCTTCTTGTCCTTTAGGGGCATAGAAGTAGTTTATAAGAGGATTCCCTCTCTAACTGTCCAAGAGACTAAAATTTGGCTAATTGCAGTTACCTGGATGCTACTTCTTTTCCTTCTTAAAGAGGAGTGTGGTTTTTGGTTTTATTCCTGTTATCAGGAACTCATGCTGTTGCTCGCTTCTTCTTGTATGTCCTTCATCTGGTTGCTGAGGATTGTAACCAAGGCACAGGAGAGTCAACAACCCTCTCTTTCAGCCACAGACCTGGACAGAGGTGTCCTCCCCACCTGAGATCTCTATGCACTATCTTCAGGCATTCCCCTGCAGCACCAGCAGAGGTGCTCTGAGATCTTGCTGTGCAACTGCTACGTCTCTACTAACTGAGTCTTTCTTTGGTCCCAAAATATATTGCAGAGTGGTCAGAAATCCAAAAGCTTTGTAAAACTCTTTCCCTCTAACTAAGAACAGAAAAGTCAGAGGATAGACTTTCCTGTATCTGAGATCTACAGAGAGTAGCCCTATTAATGACAGAATTTTTTTACTGTGCATTAGCAGAAGAGGATTATTTAGTGATCTGTACCTTAATTCCCCTGCTTCCTTGTCTCGCATAGTCCCTACCTGCTTGGATTAGGATGCCAGATATTTTTTTCTCCAGAAAGTAATTGAGTAAGTGTGGAGAATTTGCCATAAATCCAGTATTTCCTAAAAAATGTTATACTTACTGCATATGAATAAATCAACACTAGTTTTTTAAAAAAGCAGATGTTTTCAGGAAGTTTCAAAATCATTTTGCCTGTAGTCTTCTGTTCAGCACTATGTATTCTGACAATTTCCAAAAGTATGACAGCTTAGTCAGAATTAGTTTCATAGCTCTGACACAGACATCTGCTACTCTTTCAAAGCTTAAAAAAAAAAAAAAAAAAAAGAAAAGATTTTACTTTGACAAAATTTGCATGTTGAAAAGGAGATACACCTGTGGAAATCTGGCATATGCTAGCCCTATACTCGAAGATTGCATAGGTACTACTGTTTTAGGCAGATGATCCCTCCTTTGAGAATATGTTCTTTACATTTATTTTTCTACTAGTCATGACATATTAATTATTAATTAATTAATTCAATTAATTACTGTTGATTCAGTGAAGACAGAGAAAAGTGCTATTTAATATCAACAGTGTGGTGATTCAAGAATTAAGGGAATTTTCTTATTGGAATTCGTTGATCAAAAAAATAATCAAATGTAAAAAGTGGTATCAGCAAAGATTAGCAAACTAACAGATGATTTGTGAAAAGAATATTTCCATTTTTATTACTGTATACTAACTTTGAACTATTAGACTGGTTAGAAATATGTATCCTGCTTACACCTGTTGAAATCAATAGGAATTCTATCTATCAATAGGAAATTTAGTTATTAACTCATTTCCATTTTCTGTAATCCCATGTTATGGAAAGCTTTTCAAATTGCTTTACCAGTTTAGATACCTAAACAAGTAAAAGAGTTGGAGAAGTTATTTAAAAATTAACATTTCTTGGTATGATGAATGAAGCTTATCTTTGTGACAGTATTGTTCATTATATACTTTGTATTAAATTTAAGTATGATCCTTTTCTGATAAAAAAGGATAATCTTATCCAGTAAAGCTAGAAATCATCATGATTTTAAAATACTTACAATGATTCCTAAATAGTTTAATAATACTCCAGCCAAAATCAGTTCACAGTGATTTAGCCAAAATTTTAAAATCTTCTTCTCAAAGATGAAATTTTACTATCTTTAAGCTGCTAAGGAAGAGTAACCAACTCTGGCATATTGTCCTGTTTTAAAGAACTAAAAATACTACAAAAAAAGGAAAAATTGTGAAACATAAATTTAGTTACATTTAAGAGGAATATGTTGTTTCCAAGAACTTCTATGAACAAAATGGCCTACTTGAGAAAACCCATGAAGAACTTAAAATCTTATTTCTATCAACTGGAAACATTTACATTAGACTCTGGACTTTCTCCATAATGTTTTTCTCCCCAAAACATTACCATTCAAATGTAATATTAGTGAATTTGGTCTGTTCCTCATCTCCTTGCAAATCCCTCCGGATTTTAGAGAAAGACAATTCATGCAATATATAGAATAAGAACGTGAGATACCAATTCATAATAGATTTTACACTTTATAAAAATTCAGGATGAAGATCAGATTATTTCAATCTGCATTTTTCTGCTCTAACTGTTCCTCACTTGTGAATCTGCACTCTACTTGAGAACTTTTTCAAGTATTCACAACTGGATAAAATATACAGCTGCTTCAACAAAGGGTTTTATTACCATTTTAAATGTCTTATTGTAATCAGTCCTTTTTGATGGGCCTGGCAGATTAACAGATTTTTTTCATTGGTTCTGTACAATTCTGTAGTGGTGATGTAAGGCAGATGAGATATCCTTGGATTCCTGAAATTGCTCTAAATGCTTATCTCCTACAAGTTTTCTAGTTTTTCTGTGATTGTTTTAGATTGTTTTAATGGCCATAATCCTAACTTTTTTTTTTTTTTTCCTTAGGTAGTAAATTATAGGCAGTAACCTAAAAATTAAGTTCTATTTTTACATTAGTGTGTGTAGTCTGGCCATGGAGGTTGAAGAATTATAGCTTGATATTTTATTGCCAATTATCAATCCTGCTTGTATAATTTATACTACTGCATCATACAAATTATAAGAAAATGGATTAATTGTTGGCATGATAGCTCATTATATAGCAGTCTTAATTGGTTTTCTCCTGAAATAGAAAAAAACCAGTGTGTGTATATAAAAATATATGCACTTTTTAAGAACCATAGTCAGATAAAAGATACAAAAATTCTTGACTTAGAGTTACTTATCTACTTCCATATCAACATAAATTGATAGAGAAACTAGTCTACTGCAGAGTGATATAGTGAGACTCAGTTAATTAATGGTAATATAAATTAAAAGAAAACTATGAATTCATATGGATTTCATTTCCAGTGAAGAACATCAATTTATAGGAAGGAGTCCAGGCTTCAGTCAAAACTGCTAATCTGGAGCTTGGAAATCTATTAAATGACACAAAGTCCTTGAAAGCGTCTGTGAATTGTTCAGTCTGGATGATAAAACTTAATCTCATGACTAGTTATGATGAGATGACAAAAAAAAAAAGCAAAGGATTCTTCGTATACCTGAGCTGCAAGAAGAAGCACAAGGGAAAACACAGAATCTTTACTAAACAGGGCAGGAAACCAAGTTACTAATAATACTGACAAGACAGAAGTTCCCAATCCCATCTTTTCCCCTTTGTGCCTTTACTGGCATAGATGGACCCCAGATCACAGAATCTAGTAGCTCTGACAGCACATGTCAACCCTGCAGTAGCGGAGGAAGGGCTGCCTTGAGGTCTCTTACAAAGAGCTCAATCCCTACAAACCTGTGCTTGGATAGAAATCACCACAGGAGTTAAGCAACAAGTGATTGAGAAATGCAGATTTACCAAAGACAAATCAGGCCTGACAAACCTGAACACATTCTACAACGAAACAATACCTGTCAACATGAGAAGAGTAGTGGATGATGTTTACCTGGACTTTAGCAAAGTTTTTGTTGCTGTTTCCCACATTCTTCTCCTGGACAAACTGGCAAGATACAGTCTGGATGGTTGTCTGAAAAGTGGGTAGAAAACTTGCTCACCCGCTGCACTCAGAAAGTAGTGATCAAAGGTTTTTATTCAGACCGATGGGCTGTCAAAAGGGGGGTCCGCCAGGGAATGATACCACACTCCACACTGTTCAACATTGGTATAAATGACCCAGGTGATAGGATTGAAGATGCTCTTATCAAATTTGGCAATGACACTAAAGTGTGTGGTGAGCTGAACCTGTCAGTTGGGAGGTCCATCTTTGAGAAAGATCTGGACAGGTGGAAGAGTGGGTTGGCAAGAACAGTGTCAAATTTGACAAAGTACTTAGTGCTGGACCAGGGACAGAATGACTGGCTGTGGCAAGTTGATCTTGTCTGGATGCCAGATGCCCACCAATGCTGCTCTATCACTGCCCTTCACAAATGAACAAAAAAGGAGAAAACAGAACAAAAGGAAGAACATTGTCAACTGGCCAAGAGAGGTGTTCCTGCCCTTCTGCTCAGCCTCAGTGAGGCTACATCTGGAGTGCTGTGATCAGTTCTGGCTTTTCAGTACAAGAGAGACATGGAGCTCCTAGAGCAGATCCAGCAGAGTGCTATGAAGATGATGAGGGGAAGGGAACACCTCACATTTGATGAAAGGCTGAGAGAGTTGGTCTTGTTTTTTCCTGGAGAAGAGAAGACTGAAAGGGGATCTTAATGCATATAAATATCTGAAGGGAGAGTTTCAAGAGGCTGAAGTTAGATTGTTCTTGGTGGTGCCAAGAAATAAAATGAGAGGCAACTGGCAGAAGCTGGAGCACAAGAAGAACATGAACATGAAGAGGAACCTGAACATGAAGAGGAACTTTATTACTATGTGGGCGTCAGCACTGGAACAGGCTTCCCAGAGAGGTCATGGAGTAGCCTTTTCTGAAAATACTCAAAAGCTGTCTGGACACAATCCTGAGTAATTCATTCTAGGAAAATCTGCTTGAGAAGAGAGGTTGGACTAGATGACCTCTGTTCCAATCTTACCTATTCTGTGACTCTGTGTGTGTGTTTTTGTGTGTTTTTCAGATTATACTGGATCACCCTTCCTTGATATTAGAAATGTAGACATCTACAGCACAAGCCAACATCTAAATTTAGATGTCTAAATCTGGAGGATAGTCTTTCTATTATAATGTTGTGCCTTTAATAAATTCACTCTTTGTCAACTCCAATAAATATAATACTTTCTGCAGGACCAACAAAAGCCCAAACATTTTCTGACTTCACATATAAGGAAGTACTAACATATAAAAGAATTTTACATGTAGACCTGCTGTTATCTAAATTCTACCTAAACTTAGAAATCTAGTATTTTATAATTTATGATTAATATTGCAAGAAAAGAGACAAAAAGAGGGCCTAATTTTTTTTTTATCTCTGGCTAAAAGCCCCAAATGTGATAATTTGTACTTTGAGTGGAACAAAATATAGATTAGCTTTCAGTTAGAATATCAAAATGTATTAAGAGGAATAGATAGCTTAAAAGTTTTAAATACATGGTAAAACTATAAATGAATAAATTGAGTAATTTTTACCTGTTGCTCAGAGTCTGTCACAAGATTTCCATTAAGCTGGAAGAAAGACATCAAAGTGACAACAGCAGCTTGCCTAAAGCCCTGATTCTGCATTTTAATGGGTGTCAAGACATACACAGTAGAATGGCTATTACTGCATGGTTTGAATAGACTTTTTACTGGGTGTGTATATGCAGAAATTTGGTCCTGATTAAAAGAGTATTGTCTCTAGAAAACAGTGCTGTTTAAAATATAACTAAGTAAGCATTTCTGACTCTAAACTAGAAGTTAATTTTCAGATATTTCAAAATTTCATTGGCAATTTTTCTGTATTTTTGAAATTTTCATAATTCTGGTAAAAAAATGGTATGGCATATGCTGGAGGTGTTGACAAAACCCCCAGCAAACTGTGTTTGTATGTACAGTAGTTTTTATTCAGTTGCCCACAATGAAAAAAGGCAAAGCATTTTGCTTCAGTGTGCTTCACTTTGTTCTTTTAGATCTTCATTCTCATTTCTTGGCTTGCAAAAGAGGCAGGAGGTTGTTCATGCTTTGTGATATGGCTGTCTCAGAATCTTAGTGTTCCATGAGTTGTTTTAGGGCAGCAGAAGCAGCAGTGGCAGATAGTTTGCTGCTCCCAACTGTGTAAAAGGTTGCTAAGCCAAACATCTTTGCATTTTTCTCGAGCATAAGACTGTGTGTAGTAGATGTTAGTAGGGGTTGGGTTTTAATGACTGCAGGGATTAAAATCATAAACATTCAAAACTGAGCAGAACAGATACAAAAAATTCAGTCAAAGGGTTATTAAGCAGAAAAACAGTAATTTGATGCATTCATTTTACATCTGTTAATTACTGTGTAAAATATACAATTGACTTGATCACGACAGATTGGAGGTCTGTGCCCCACTGAGTCACAAGGCTTCAGTTATGCCTCATGGACTCTTCAGAGGAACACAACTTTGAAAATAGAGCCTAAAGAAGCAGGTGGTTTCTCTTCCTTCTGCCCTCTATTCAGTGACAGCCTACAGCACTTTATATGGTTCACTTGTGGCAGCTGTGGTTGTAGGGGTCTTGATGTTATGTACATACAAAAATGTGGGTTTTCCTGTCCTGGAATGAGTGCTCTAACTGCAATCTGACCTGCCACCTTTCATTTTCTTCTAGCAATATCTGAAAGAAAATGGAAGCTGTAAGTGCCTTCTGTAACTCCGTATTGGTATGAATCAGATGAGGCTGGAAACATACTGTGTTGAGGTTTTCAAACTGTGTGGTCAGATTCTTGTCACCAGGGAGACTGAGATACTGAAAGCTGAAGAATGCTGGTGCTAAGGTTCCACCCCAATTCTGCAGTAGCTGAGCAGGGATTTTGAGAGTCCTTGACTTGGACAGGACTTAACTTTTGCTGTGACCCTCATATACATATGTAAGTTGTATTTTGTTATACATAGAGCAGATGATCTAACGCACTGTGGACATACTGGCTTGGTGCTCTATTTTTTGAAAAAATGTGTTTATAAGATGAAATTTAGATGGAAACTGAAATTTAAATAAGGAAGAAGTAGTAAATTCAAACAAAGGCCTATGACACTTTTCTGTACTTTTTGCTGCCTGTTTCTAAGATACAAATAAAGAACAAACCCACAGAAAAATGGTGTAAAGATATATCATAATTAGAGCAGATATGGAAAATATTATTTTATTTTTCAATCAAAGAATATTTCAGCTGCCATTACTAATTTTTCATTCTCACATCTAAGTTACAGTGTACATATGTCTGAATTTACGGGGTTTTCTCTTTGTTTTTGTTTGGTTGCTTGGGTTTTTTTGGTATGTTTGTTTTTTTCTTTTTTTTTTTTGTTTGGGGGTTTTTCTGGTTTGAGTTTATTTTTTGGCAGCTGTTAAAACTGGTTTTAGTACAAAGAAAGCAAAATGCTTTCAATCTGCATATGCAAGTCATAATGTTACTGAAAACAATCAATCTCTGAATCTATTGTTGTCAGCATTTAGGCCAGATTTTATGAAAGAGAACTTCAATTGCATTTAACACAATGAAATATTAAGAAGAGTTCAGTTATCCTTTATAACATTTAAAAGTAAGGTCAAGATTTTAAAAGTCAGTCAGTAGTTCCGTGTTGTTAACTTATAGAAATGCAGCTGTGTGTGATTTTGCTAATCTAAATCAACTAACCGGAACAGTATACATTTAAGAATGTGTTCTTTTACCTTGAATTTGAATAAGAATGGAGCTTTTGGGAAGACTGATACCAGATACAAGTACTAGCACATCACAATCTGACTACCTTTTAATATTTTGGTTTCTTTGAGTTAAAATTTGAGTTGACTGTCAGTTATTCATTCTTTGAATAAATTCCCAAGGTCATTCTGTGTGACTCTATCTGATGACTTATCTTGGTGTCTGTGGAGATTTTTTCACTATTTTCTAACTCAGAGGTTTATTTTGTTGAGTCATTAAAAAAAAAAATAAAAATATTAAGACTGGGATGTGGGAGGATCCAAAAAAAACCCAAGAGATTATGGGTTAGGGTGTTATGGAAACTCCAACTGAATTTAATGGAACCATTATTATCTGATTCTTCAAGGAAACGCCTTGATTGACCTAAATTTCATATGGTTTCTTCAATTAGTTGTTGTGAAAAACATTAAGAAAACTTATGAAAATCAGATAGAATTTTAAAGGTCTTGCAAAATTTCTAAATTCTATTTCAAGGGGGGGAAAAGTAAAGAAAAAGATAACCCTCTTAAAAACATTGAAATGTGGGGGCTTTTTTTCTGAATATCTGAATAAGATTTGCAGAATTGACAGTTGGTTGATGATGAATCAAGTCATCTTGGACTGTTATTTTGATGCTGCTGTAAGCCAGGAAATATTTACTGGTTCTGCTTGAAATTTCTCTTGAGTGTTTTTATCTTTTTAGTACCCACTGTTCACAAAGAATCTTAGCACATGGAAACCCAAATACTTGGCCTGAAGAAAACTTTATCTTTACTGGCAAAGTAAACAAACTCTTTGTTTCTGCAGTGTTATGTTTTTTAATAACATTCCTTTAGAAGAAACAAGCTTTCTGCTGAAGAGCAAGATAAGGCTTCTAACAGAAGTTTCTGAGATGATCACACATGCTAAGCAAACAATGATATTTTATTTTGCAGATTTATGAGAAGGAAGCACATACACCCTGAATATTATTACTGTAGTAGAGAAGAAGAAAAATTTCCTTAAAACAATTATCTCTCAAAGGACTTTCAAACAGATTCATTGCAGAGCATTTATCTAAAATATTTAAAGCTGACTAAACCAGACAAAAATATGCATTAGTAGCATAAAATGTTAAGTGGTTTATCCAGGGATATTTCAGTTGGTTAATTTTGAGTCCTTTGTTGAACATCCTTTGGATTTTGAATAGTGCTTTCTTCATTCCAGAACATTAATAATAATTTAGACTAAATATGCTTATTTATATTCTGTTAAATTACATAAGAAATGTAGATCCTGACATTGACACAGGTATTACATAATTATGGATATTTTTGGTAAAAAAATTACTACACTTTTTAAGATAATGGATGATCTTCAGTGAAGCTGTGAAAAGTCAGTACCTACCATGAATATCACAATGACTATGTGAGTTTTCATAGCTTTACTGACCAAAGTAAATTATTTTGACATTATGTGCAATATATCTACTGCTCAAAGCTTTCACTTAGTTAGAGAAAAAAAATTGCCCTCTCTCATTCTAACAAATAATATGTAATGAGAATAATACAGTAATCTAGATGTAAAATGATCAGGAGGGCTTGGACTACTGGGGTTACTGCTGCTATCTTCCTTATTGTTGAAAGGGGTATATTGTTGTCTGCTATACAAACCAAAGAGGACCAGTCCTCCAACAACCAATATTTTTGAACTCTGAAGATCTAACATTTAAAACATTCAAATAACACTACTGGCAAAATGTCTTAGTAAATTAACAAAGTAATCTCAAATTTTGCTCTAATCAAGTGCTTTTAAAGCAAAGGGAGGTATGTACAAAGAACAAAAATTTGAAACTGATAGAAATTCCTCAGGAATTTTCTAGGCCTTTCCAGAGATTCTGTGGCTTAAGATGTTCAGGGCAAGTCTACTAAAAAAAAAAAAAAAAGAAACAGGTGTCAAAATATCATATGAGAATACTTTAAAAACTTTCAGTCAAGCTCAAGTTATTAAGCTTTATTTAAAATATTATGACAGTGCTTGGGGTGATAATAGTCATAAGGAGTCTTTAAAAGTTTGTTTGATTTTTTGGTGTTTTTTTGTTGTTTTTTTTCTTTTTTTACTACAAAACACAGTATGTTCATTCAATACAGATACCCAAAGGCAAAAAAATATATGTGAACTGAAGACTTTGGAGAGCTCTAATGAATTACCTAGTACATGTAACATGAATGTTATTCTCGTAAGGTGCAAGTGCAATAGAACTTAAACTAAAAATGCAATGAAAAAGTTATCTGTTAAGTTGTGAGGTATTTTGGCATACTTAGCTGGAAACAGAATAGGGAGTTATTATTTTAAAAAAATAAAATCAAAACACAAACAAAGCTTTCAACCTAATATGTTGCTTTAATGAAGAGGGCAAAGAGCACATTAACTTTCTTGAAAGAAGAATACAGTACAAATCAAAGGATACAAATTAAATTATATTTCAAACACTGTGTAAAACAGTTCAAAGTGCTTCATGTAATAAAAAGAAAGTGCAGTGCACAGTAGCTTAAGAAACATCCAGTTTCAGGAATGTCAGAAACAGAGAAGTGCTGGGACAAATGATGCTGGTATACTGCAGAGGTCATAACGACTTGATGTGTACAAGGATTGATGCTACTTTTCTGGCCATGAAAGGCTTCATCCTCAATATTAGGAAGCTTTTTAAAAAATAAAAAGGATGAGAAATAACAGAAGTGACTCAATAATCTTATTTTTTAAAAATGTTCAGCGTGTCTCTCTGCTTTGATTGAAGGATTTATACAGGTAAAAAGTCACAGATTACATGATTTGAACATGAATGAATGGGAAAGTTGAGACAGATGCGTTCTGACTATTTTCAATGTTTGGTACATCATTGCTGTAAAAAATTGGCTTTGATGTCTCATAAGTATTTTTATGTAAGTTATCACTTTTTAAGTATCTTATTTTTTCACTTTGTAGTGATCAATTTTTGAAAGATTATATGTCCCTGTAGTGTATTTAGTACAAAATTATGGATGCTTGTAACATTCTCTACTGCCTAGACAATCGGATAGTAACAATAGTCCTCATTAAAAGCTGAAGACTGAATTAAATAATCTCCTGATCTCCTTCCAACTAGCATTCCTAGGATTACTTTAAATTTAAAGTGAAACTAAAAATTTGTAAGAGTCTTGACTTATTTTCTCAAAAAAAAAAAAAAAAAACATATTAAAGATGACTGCATCTAAAGCCCTTTAAGTTTATGAAGAGATGTGGGTATATAGATGAGTGTAGACATACAAATATAATTTGAATATTTTAAGAAGTAGTGCATTTGATGAATTGAAGCCTCTGAATAATTTTTAACATTATAATGTCAAAAAGGAGGCAAGGAAGTAAATAAAATGTGTGAAAGAAGTTTTCTTCACAAAAATTAATTTTAAATACACTATTACAAGACATGGAGCACTCAGAAATCCAGAGCTGCAAGGCATATTCATAAAGAAGTGAGAAAAAAAAGAAACTAAGGTAGATAAAGTCCTAATAAAGAATAATAAAGAAAGGCACAGATAGAAGAATAAACCTGACAAGTGCAAAAAGAAAGTGTGAACTTCAATAACACATTTTGGTTTTATTACTATAGCTGTAATTTTTAACTCAGTTAAAATATGTATATTTTACTAGGATTCACACTGGCTAATAGGTATCCTGGCAGATCAAGAGAATGTCAAGAACTAGATAGATATATAAATGCAGTTCAAAAGATTAAGGGTATAAAAATATATTTGTGGATACAATCCTTTCTCCTTTCATTTTGTATCAAAAAATAAACGTGGCAAAAAATGTTAAAAGATACTGATGTTTTTTCTCAATTTCAAAACCATAGCCAAATATGGCATGCTATTATCCCTGAAGTAAAAGAAAGACCTGATGTAGACAATGAAAATTTTCTGACAATATTGTCTTAAATGCTACATTATCACATGAGCTTCTATTGTCACTGTCACTAAATTTCCTAGTGACCACTTTTAAGTTTTAGACTTAGAAGAAAATGGCATGGCCTTCTGAGTAGTTAAAATATCATTCATAACTTATATTAATGTATTTCAGAGGCATTTCTTCCTATTTGTCTAGCCACATTCACATAGCTCTTTAAATAAAAGCCTGTAGATATTGTAGAGCGGTGCTTTTCAGTCTGCTTAATGAGCTCTTAAACAAATATGGAAAATATTGGCTTTTTTTAAACCTCTAGCTGTTCAGTCTGTGACATGAGGAATACAGGGCATGGTGGTAACGAATAGGTCTCAATGCACTTTAACTGTGAGGTAGTACAAAAGTTCACCTGCTTTCAATAATTCTATTAATCAACTTTTAATTAGATCCTCTGCAGCTACATGTCCTTTGATCTGAGCTAATTGATCATGCATTGTGGTTTTAATAGGTTTCATAATAATAATGCTTGGCAGTAATATGACACTTTATATTTTCAAAGTGTTATCCAAACATTAACTAATTAGCCCACAGACAGCCCTTTGGGAGTCAAGGCCAGTAAGTAAATATTTTATTCACTTTATAAAACAAGAATCTGGGAAACATGAAGTGATTTCACCGAGAACAGGGAATGAGGTGAGAAAAGATTCTTTAAAGAGAAACCAGGAGAAGGTGATAAAGTGGTTTGAAAGTGAATATTTGCACTTTGCTTAAAATTTTGATAATTTGAAACTTGTTTTATTTTCAAATTTGAACTATACAATGAAATTAGAGTAAAAATAGAATACAGAAAATTATATCTTTGACTTAAACCTTCAATATGTGTGTTAAATTAAAATGTAAGTTTTAAAATAAGGTTTTAAATTAATTATATATTTTATCTTTTCAACACATCTGTTGTAAAGCTGGTTCTCTTATAATGTTATTCTACACCTGTAGCTTTAAAATAGTTGGTCAAGTTACAATAGAACATGTGATAGTAGTAAAACCATTAAATAACTTTTGGGTTTATTAGAAAATAAGAAAGGAAGCTGCTATAGAAGGAAAGGTTTTATTTCCATGGGACACTTAGTTGAAAATAACATAATTTTAAAAAGGTAGAGAAAAGCAATATTTTTGTTTACTTGTTTAATTAAAACATGTAATTTTAACAGTAAAATTACAAGTCCACAGTATCTTGGTGTCAATCATAAAATCTAGAATTTAATGACATTTAGGGACAAACAAGTTGAAGATACTGTTAAAAAGAAACAACAACAAAAAAAAAAAAAACCAAAAAAACAAAACCAAAAACCAAACCAAACAAAAAAAAAAAAATGGTTGTTGACAGGTTTTAGTTTTTTTTGTTTTTTTTTTCTTTTTTTTCTTTTTCTTTTTTTGTTTTGTTTGGTTTTTGGGTTTTTTTTGGAGTGCAGGGCTAGTTTGGGCAATTTTTTAAAGACATATTTACTGGGCACTCTTTGGAGACTACAGGTCTCTACATTTCAAAATCTGAGATGTCAGGGACAATTTACATCAAACTGCCATTTGATTTACATCCTCTGAATTCGTCTGTTAAATTAGTTGTTAAGCAAATAGACTTGTTGTATCATTCATCTCACTGTACTTTTCTTAACTCAGTTGGCTAATCACTATTTCTCCTGTCAACTCATATTTCTTTTTATACAAAATTGATTATTGTTCTATAATTAACTCTTTATGATGTTCCAGATTGTGCATAACATTCTAGGTCAAGGTCTCTAATTCCTGGAATATACCCTGAGACTGCAATTTTATGCAGTGTCATTGAAATCATATAATAACTGCCATGTGTAAAAAAACCCTGAAAAATATGAGTCTCAAGGTTATGAACTCTTTGCAGCTGCACCAAAGCAAAGACTAGGTCTTATAGATCTAATATAGCTAGATCATAATTTTGGAACACAATGCATTGTATACAACACATTAATATTGATAGATGCATGAGGTATTTAGTTTATTTCTTTCTTTTGAGAAAATATATGATGTGTATAGTCTATTTCTGCAAGTTGGTATTAATATGAAACCAGTTTAATATTTATTTTTTATTGAAAAGTCATTACTAAATTTGCAATTGAATGTTGATTGTTGAGGTTTATCCTTCATTAGTCTTTTATTTTATGTTCTGTCTCCCATTCTCCCCGTCCAAATTGCAGCCTTTTCTCCCTATATGAATTCTGATGTTAGCAGTTTTCCAGATTGTAATTGGAGGCTGTAACAGGAGTTGAATGGTGGAAAAAATGTGAGGGCAGGGAAGGAGATAACAGTCAAGAAAACAAGAATTAAGAGCAGACAGTCCATGCTAAAGAGCCCATCTAACTTGTCCTGGGGAGAGCAGCAAGGCAAAACAAACAAACAAACAAACAAAAAAATAAATGTTTACTGCTATTTAGCAATTAAAATCTTACCTTTTTATATCTTATTAAAACATCATCTATTACTAATGGCTATTGAACTCCCAATGAAAATTGCACATTACTTAAGACAAAAAAGATTTTGATTAGGTAACAATGAAGTCTATCAATATTCTTTGCTCTGTTCTGGATTTCCTAATGAAAGATCTGTCCTCTGCCTAGGTAGGCCACTCCACAAGTGAACCTAGCAACATTTAAGAAAAGAAAATTGACTTTGAGAAGTGAGGTCTGATATCAGTGGAAGAGGCTGGCATGTTATATTTGTGCTGTTGTAGAACCTATACTGGCAGAAAAAAGTATAACAAAGAGACATTTCTGTTGCCCATGATTGGCATCAAGCAAAATAGTGCAGATGACTTAGTGAAAATAGTGGTGACATCTTTTTCTGGGACTAAGATCCATCAGTTTCAGAATATCTGGGGGGAAAAAAAATGATAGAACCATTTTTAATACTCCTTGACTGCATTTCTAAGGCATTTAAGGGTGAGATGGAGTTGTTATTACATATTGAGTAAAATAGACAACTAAGTTTTGAGCAAAATAGGCAACTAAGTTAGTTATTCATATTTCCCACTCCACACTCTTTAGGTTTGTGCAGTTCAGTCTATTTCTGAAAGCAATGCTCTTCCTGTCAGAAATTTTGTATTCCCACAGCTGTAAGAACTTTAAAGGAAGAAGGAAACTACTGTATGAACATTCACTTTCCATTTAAGTTGAAGTTTTCTAATGCCTGGGAATGGATGGGTAGGGAGAACCAAGAGCAAGCCCAAAAGTTTTTTTGATTTTTACTTGGAACCCAGAGTGACAGTTCCAAGCACAGTTATGTAAAGAATAAAACTCACAGATCTAACAGAAAGCAGTACAAATTACATCTAATCTAACAATACAAATTTCATCTTTTTTTGGGTTCTACTTTCTAACTTTCACCTGAATCTCTTTCAAATATTGACATTCCTTTCCTTTTGCTCGTGATTTTTACATTGGCAAAGTTTTTTTTTTTGTTTGGTTGGTTGGTTTTTTGTTTGTTTTGTTTTATATTTCATAACATTTTCTTCTAAAATCCCTTATTACTGGAAAATAAAAGAAAGGTAAATCCCAGCAGAAATACAATAAACTTTGTTTCCTTTGGTTAATGCCCAATGTATGATTTCCGAGTACACTTCTGCTGTTATTATATTTGTCTCAGTATTTGACTCCAGGCGTCTTCTAAGTTAAGAAAGAAAAATCTGTTGGCTTTTTAGCCTGCAGCTCTCTAAGATGCTGCTAAAAGCATCAAAGACAAATCACCTAGAAGTGCAAGGATCAATTGGTGGGAAAGGAATAGCTTATCTTCCACATTATCACAGACCCCCTCATTAGGCATGCTGCGAGAGCGCTGACAGGCTATGATGGATCAGCAGGCTCTGTCACACCAAACTGCACAGGAAATCCAGTCACCACTGCACTTACTTTTAACATCCACTAGACAGTGTACAACGGGAAACAGCACACCACTGTGTGCACATGCTTCATAGACTGGTGCTTGCTAAAGTTATCCAATATTCACTGAGTGGGAATGTTCACATTTAAGTCATGGTGCAGAGATGCACTCAGGAAAGGAAGCCTTTCAGAATGTAAAGCAACAGTAAGAACAGTAAGAGGCTTCATGATTAACCTTGTAAAGCCCATTTCTGAAGCCTTGTGTCATTTTTGCAGGAGCCACAGCATAGTACTGGGTGCCCAGATCTATGCTTGGTTCTGGTTCATGACACGACCATATTAAAAATTAAGCTTGCTGACACAGTACCAGAGTGGAAGCAAGAGTGAAAGCTTGTACCACTTGAAGCTGAATCACTACAAAAGAGAAGAGGTAACAGTGTCTTACACCTCTGCAGAAGTGAAGGAGTGTAAACTGTCTACAGTTATTCACAGCTATCAGCTGTGGTGTAGGTTTGATATTTTTACTACCTGCTGCTGCATTTATGCTCAGCATGTGTGGAAAGAAGTGAGATTTTTAGCTCCGGTAGCTGACAGAACTTGCCTAACTACAGCAAAAATTCCCCAGGCAGACACAACCATGCCAGCAAAGTCTTCAGTGTTGATGCTTGTTTTGCTCAGTTATTAGAAACACTAGCAGTTTAATCCTAAAGTTACAGAGTAGTACCAGTTTAGTTGTCAAAGAGAGAGAAACAGTAACTCGATATTGAACAGCAATTCCTTCATAGTATTTTTTTTTTTTTTTTTCTGAGTCCATAAGGAAATGGCATATCTTACTTAAAGATGAAGCTAGTAAACTGAGATAGTAAAAATAAATCAATGGAAGAACTTACCTAGCAATTAAGTTAATTTGATGTTAGAGAAAAAAATATTTTGAAACAGATGCAGAAGTTATGTACTCTTTACAGAATTTGCTAGAGTGAGATCTTTGACCTACATTAGAAATGAACCAAAATTTCTAAGTACTCCATTTTCCTTAGAAGTAGCCTTATCTGCCTTGAATAAATTTGTAGAATCTGTTTATGTATGCAACTACATGTTGAGGAAAAGAGAGGGAGAAGGAAACATCACTATCCCAAAATATATGCATAACTTGTGCTACTATGTAATGCTTATAAAATATCAGTATTCCATTACACAGATTAGAAATATTTTTCAAATATAATAAAGATATTCAATATGAAAACGTGACAATAATATACCCATGTTTTTATTAATCTCATATACTATTTTTTCATTATGATTCATTTAATCATTTTCTATGTAATAAGGAATTTTATTTCATCCCCAAGTTATTCCCATTCAGGAAAACACATAGCAAGACATACACTTGTATAGGATTAGTTGAATTTAAGCTTTCTATGAAAAATAGAAAACTTGATTTGATAGTAATTTGTGACTCATAATAATAAATGAAATCTCTTGAAAATACTCCTGCCCATAATGTGATGAAAATATTACAGTTTCATTAACTTTGGGACAATGCAAAACATTTCAGAGATTACAGTAAAAATATAATTTATTTGTGAAACCTTGGATACACCTGATTTTTAAACTGAAAAAAAAAAACATAATTAGACATTGTTCTAGGAATTGTGTAGAAATTTTTAATTTGCCCAGTTTTGAAAGTTGTACTCTGGGTAGAATTGTGACATATTTTATCAGGTGAAGTAGCTTAATTAAAGAAATAAAAGCCTACTGGTTTATCATCCATAAGCTTCATAAAATACCATAATTTGTTTTGAAGATAAATCAGTTGCAAATACATATCAATTTAAAGTAACTGAATGTTTTGGGTTTCAGTCTACTCAACTCCTTCATTAAATCTGAGGATGTGCCAGCTTAGGATAGACTATCATGTTAGATATCATCAAGTTCTATAGTAAATGAGAGTGTACACAGAAGGATGACTAGAAGCAGGCTTCATACTCTCTACTGTTGATCAAAATAACAATCCAATCTGGTCATCCTGATTTACATATGTGTTCTCTTTAACTTCAGTGTATGTTATCAAGGGAAATGTTTATACTTTGCACTGGATTACCCAATCAACTTCTGAGATACCTTTATTTTCATTGCACAGTCCTAAAGAACTACATTTTTATTTTAAAAGCTAGAACTGGATTTAATGCAGTTGCCACATTTCCATTCTCATGGAAACTGAAAGTGATAATAAAGGAAGTAGACTGCAATTATTTAAGGAAGTAGACTGTAACAGTTTACTACTTTTTATTTTATCTCATCCTTTCATATCATATTCAGATTTCTGCTTGTAGAAAAAAAATTGCGTTTGACAGAACACTGATCAATTCCCAATATTCACACATACAAAAAAGTATATACATATGTAAAAATATAAGTATTGTTACTTCTGCTAGGAAATTTTAATTATCATGTTCATTGCAAAATATGTTTCTGGTTTTAGAGTGTGTTAACAAGAATGTTAAGCTGATTCTGAAATTTTTTATAATCAGGCCAACAAGATGATAATTTATAACAGAATTGAGTAATTAATATGAGGCAACTTTAGTATAGGGCTGATATTTTGTTTTGTCTGGTCCTGCAAAACACTCTCAAAAGTGTCAGGAGATTTACTTTCAAATATTGCTGTGCCCCTAGATAATTGTGTCATACCTTTAATAATATATTTTGTCCATCATCTTGCAAATCACTGAAATGTTTTATTAGAAATAAATAGCAATGTGTTGCTCTCTCAGTTCAGATCCAATACAACAGGTAAAAACAGCATGAACATTGGCAAGAGGAAGATTATTATGAAACAATGCAAAATTGATCGCCAGGGTTTTGTTGTCCATGATGGATGATATGCCAAAGGTGAAACAATAGTTTAAATAATGGAAAATAAAATCTTTGCTTAAAAAATCTTTGTGTTACTAGCTTGCTGTTAAACATGCAAGTAATGTCTTACTGAAATATATACCTCTGTCTTGAATATGATTGTTTAAATTAACAGTATTACTTCTGGTGTTAAAAGGAAAATGACGGTTGGACAATAAGTCAGTAAAGCCTTAAATCCAAGCTGAAATTAATGGTCATCTAGTGAGACTGGATTTTTTCATCAGAAGAGTTTGTTGAAAATATGATTCAAAATTCAACTGAAGATGTTTTCCTTATGAAATTTATAGATTTATATTTTTTAATTGACAAGAAAAAAACAACAACAACAAAAACAACAAACTCTACTATTCCCAGGGAAAAGAAAGCATCAAATTTATTGAGAAAAAAAGAATGAGAAATTGATAGCATCCTACTCAATCAAAAGATCACAAGCTAAGTCTTTCTTAATATCTATTTCAATAGATATTATACACTTTTTTCCTTTGGCCACTTTCTATTTTGCTCAAGGTTTTATAACAGTTTTCTTGGAAAATTTATTCAGCTAAAGATTTTGGTAGAACAAGTGACAGGAGTCTATGTAAAAAGATGAATATCCAGCATTAGATGCAAAATTGTTCCATTGCCTGTACAGCTGCAACTGTCCAGCAACAAGCAGAGTCAAGTGATTTAGGGAAAGGAGGGATGGCTTTTAATAAAGAAAGTAGTCATCATCCATAATAAAATCTGCAAGCTAAGATGGAACCCAAAACTTTCTGATTAACATTTTGTCAGACACTATTTTTTTATTTCATAAATATACAATTGTGATTTTTAAATGCTATGGTATACAGCTTGTTTCCCAGAACTAGAAGAGCCTGAAGACTGTAAACAAGCCTTGTCTTCTGTTAAAATAGTCTCCAAGCTCAGAAATGCCCAAAAGAGATTAATTGGCTATGATTGATGTTCTGATTGTCCCCACCTGGCAGCCAAGACTCTGTGTGCATCCACTGCTGGAACCAGCAGCCTTTTGTGTAAAGAGTAGAGACAGGCAGAACCTCAGGCAGTCATGGGTTAGAGAGAGGGGCAGCCTGCCAGAAAAATATTCTTCTTCCTGTGCCCAGAAGATTGCAGTGCCTCTTTCAATTAATTATGAGAAAGCAGAATCACCAGTGTTCCTCTGCCTATCCTGCTGTGTAATCCTGCCATAATCCCAGTTTTTACCAGTGCCACATGGGCAATGAAAAACGGCAGCACGCAGCTTTGTTTTTGAAATATCTTTTTCCGTTTAGCTGCAGCTTACTCTTTTCAGATATTGCTGCCAAGTGAATGTTCCCTGAGATATTGATACATGCCATATTCCTGTACTTTGTGATAGAGTGGAAAATTTTCACTCGTATTCTAGTCTTCCTGATTATGCATTTGTCTTGTTAGGAAGTCTGACCATGGGTAAAATGTTCTCTCTTCAACAAGCTCATCTTTGTCTGTTCTCTACTGATCCCTGCTATTGAGGGACAACGTCAGCTCTCTAGTTTTGTTACTGTTTTGAAACAGTAGTAATTCAGGCAGGATTAAACTTTCATACATTCACATGTAGAGTGAATGCATGAAATAGGTGAATGTATGTGAATATGTAAGCGGTATTAGAGTAAATCAATCCCTTCCCTATAGTTTCTCTATTAAATATTTACTTACAAATTTATTACAACAAAAATGCTTATTGAGGTATAAAACAAAAACATGTATTGAGGTTATAAGCAGCTGTGGAGGGTTGAGTTGGCTCCGTGCCAAACCCAACTGCCGGCCACACGGATTCCCCCCCCCCCCCCAAAAGA
>JAWWEW010000078.1:123096539-123107656 GCA_035583185.1 Anabacerthia variegaticeps | reverse complement strand
TGGAATACTTCCTTAGTTATAACCTGGTTACCAAGGAAGGCCTGAACCAAAACCAAGAAAACTAAACCACCACAGCAGCATCTAGTATACCTTATTTAAGAAGAGGCAATCCCTTATGCTTTTTCTTTCACTGAAGTATTACAAAAGCATTGAAAAAAATTACAGGAGTGTTCAGTAGCAGATTCCAGACCCTCACAAGACTTTATCATACTATGAGTTGCTTCTCTCATTTTCCTGCTGCATTGTCAAAACTCTCCTTGTAGAAAAGCTCTCCAGTTTCTGTTCATATTAGATCAATGGGTCTAGGTCTAGATTCTTCTTCCTCATGAGTAGCTGTAAGACTGCACTACCAGAGTCCTAGACAATAATGTTCCTTCTCCTTTTTTTGCTTGCTTCTTTGGTTCTAAATTTTTCAGAGATGATTTTTGAGGCTGATAGTTACTCCTTGTCAGTGTGGGAAAGCCAGTAGATTTCTGTTTTTTTAACTGATTGTCTTTTTTCCTCCTTTGAAATATATAAATATATTTAATGTTATGTAATACATTAAACATTAAAGAGGCAAACAAATGCTTGTGGGACAGTTGCACAACTTGAATACAGGAAAAACTTGTACAAGTAGAAAAACAATGTGTAAAATAGCAAGAAAAAAATGTAAAACGAGTAGGAAAGATGCCCAAAACCCCAAGTAATCCACAGGACAAATAAGACAGTGACTTGCAAAAACAGAACAAGTCCCAGTTCCTGAAACAATATGAATTATGTGAGCAGTAGATGAGATCATTTTGCTTCTGGGAAGGGACATGAGTATAAACACGTCAGAGATGAGAGAGGAAAGATGAGAAAGAAAGAAGACACTCAAATGGATATTAGCTTCCCTCATGAAAGACCTTTCAAACCAAACCACCTTCACCTTGGAACAAGACTATGGGCATCAGCATTGTGTGGCATCAGCTCCATAATGTTCTTATGCATTGCAATACATTAATATCTTGCACTCACAGGTACTGTAGAGTGAGATTCTTAAGGAATACTTCAGTGAATATACAGTAATAATGACGATAATGATCAATAGATACACGTTGGCAAAGTGTGGTGTTAGTGAATGTCAGTCTGGAAAAGTGTTTGAAGTTTTTTGAACACCCATCATAGTGGTCTCTAATTTCCTACATATTCCTATATATACACCTAGTTGCAAGTATTTAAAATATTTGAGAGCTGTTCACTTGTATTAGACTTTTAAGAGAGCTGTTTATTTTTTCCAGAGTTAGAAGAGTTTGTGGCAACTGACATTTTGACCAACAGAATGAAATGAATGAGAAAACATTCAGAGCTAAATGAGTGAATATGAACGGTTTTCTGTAAGGAACTAGGACCAAGCGCTAAGCTCATATCCCTTGCACATCCAGCAAGAAAGGGGATGTGGCACACAGAAAAGGGAATTCAAATTATTCTGTTCTTCACCCCACTACTGATTAGCTACAAGACTTGAGTTAATTAATGTTACTTCTTGTTGTTTTTAAAACAGGCTTATTTCATCTATAAAACAATATTCTGCTTAGCCTCCCCTAAAGATAGATATTCTTGTCTACTGAAGTTATGGAGACATTTGCTAATGATTATGATAAAACCAATATCTGGTCTAATTATAGATAAATAAGATTATTGATTACTTCCTCTCTAGGAACATCTTTATAGGATCATTGGAAAAAACCCTGTTTCCTGCTTATAAAATTCCTTCAAAGATATTCATCTCTCCTTCACTTAATTTTCCCTCTGCCTCAGAGTTCTTTTTCTCATTTACATTCATAATGCCCTTGTAAGGAGGTTGTTAGTGCTGGTGGAAGTATTACAGAACTGGATTTGGGGCAACAGCAGTTCTACTATCCAAGCTTCAGATCCTACTTTGCTACCTAAAAGAAGTAGTAGTAGTATCTAAATTCAGCCACATCTTTTATGTGAGTCTAATCAAGGTGTCAGGGTTGCTTCTCTCCATTGGCTGTGTAGGTAATGCATAGGTTATATTAGGTGAACTTGCTCATCCAATGTTCTTAATCACCTTTAATTTGATAATTTGAATGTACTCTGCTACTTGTGCATTTCACAACACTGTGAAACACAAAAATATAATTTTCTCCAATTTTCTCTTTGTTTTTTTTTGGGGGTTTTTTGCCTTGTTTTTTGTTTTTTTTTTTTTTTTTTTTTTTTTTTTTTTTTTTTTGACAGAGAGGCAGCTGAAGAACCAATGACTCCACTTGAAATACTTCAGATCAATCTACAGGTTTTAATGACTTTACTAGGCTTCCACTCATCCCCAAAGAATTCAAATATTCAAAGCCCTACTGATTGACTGTATCAGATCTATAAATTAGACCCAGTTACATTGAGCCAAGCATCTTCACCTTTCTGGCACAATAGCTACTGAGTGAAATTCACTAAAACCAATAAGAAATTTTACTTGAGTAAAAGTTATATTTATTTATTTGTTTATTTATGATAGACTGTAGTGACTATAAGAAGACTACAAGATCCTTTGAGACAGAAAAATTAAAGGTTTTTTAAATGGAAAACTCTATGAACACTTGTTTTTCAAATGGAGTGGAGCAATGGTCTTTTTGTTTTACCTTGCTTAAATGTGCAGATGAAGCCCTATATCCTTGGAATCCTATGAGAAAATAAGTGAATAAGACACGTATCTAAACAATTACACTTGTAAAATACCCTTATGTGTGACAATACGGTAATAGCTACAATTCATTACAAGAGACTTGCTACTTGGCCTGGTTTTGCCACTACATTTAATGATGGGATGACTTTATAAATTTTAGTGACTCTAAAATAGCTAAGGATTGTATTTTACCAGCGTTTAATATAAGCTATAATTAAAATACATCTTCCCTCTCTTTTAAAAGTGGGCCATGAAGCAAAGGTGAATTCCAGGCAATAAACAGAACCAACATGTCAGGTGGGTATATGAAACAATTTTCATCTGCATGAGTTTGTTGGTTTAGTCCAAAGTATTCCAGTCACCATTACCTACTCCTGCAGTTGCAGAATACTGGTGTTATAGGTATTAAAGCTTAAGACTTGGCAGTGTTAAGTTAGGTTAGCATTATTTTAGAGGTATTTTCTAGCATAAATGATCCTATGCTTTTATATAGCCTACACATAGCCTATACTCCTGGCTGAGTACAAAATTTGATTTTGTTGTAACAAAGTCCAATATGAAATAAGACACGCTGACCTATCCTGATGCTGAATTTGTCCTACTTTCTATTTTATTGATTAGAGTTTTAAATAAATGTAGGAACAGTCTGTGCTTAGTGCTTTCCAGCACATTCACCTAGGTTTAGGTTAACATGCATGTTCTAATGTTCTTCATTTCTTATTACTGGAGATAATAAATCTAGTAGGACTTAGGTTCTATAGTACTTTTCATATTTTCATTAGTTTTCATGTTACTTTAATACTCTCTTTGCACATATATTGCTTTTGAGAGGTATACATACGTATGTCAGATTTATAAAGTCGGGCGTGTGAATTTTAATGAAGTGGTGGAAATATATGTCATTATTTACCTATGCAAGCAATATGAGCTCAGTGATGATGTCACAGAATCACAGAAGCATCAAGTTTGGAAGAGACCTTCAAGATCATCTTGTCCAGTCATCACCCCAGTACTATCATAACCACTACTAAACCCTATCCTCAAGTGCCATGTCCACATGCCTCTTGAGCACTTTCAGAGACTGTCACTCCACCACCTCCCCAGGTAACTTATTCCAATGCCTGACCTCTCTTTCAGTAAAAAAAAAAATAAAATTCTAATTTCTGATCTGAACACACCATGTTGCATCTTAAGCCCATTTCCTCTCATCATTTCACTTGAGACAAAGTAGGAAAGACTGACCCCCACTTCACTACTACCTCCTTTCAAGTAGTTATAGAAAGCAGTGAGGTTCCCCCTGAGCCTCCTCTTCTCCAGACTAAACAAACCCAGCTGCCTCAGCTGCTTCTCATAAAACTTCTCCTCCAGACCCTTCACCGGCTTTGCTACCCTTCTCTAGACACACTCTAGCACCTAAATGTCTTTCTTGTAATGGGGTGCCCAAAACTGGACACAGAATTTGAGATGCAGCCTCACCATTGTTGAGTGCTGATCACTGCCCTGGTCATACTGGCCACAGTATTCTTGAAGTCAGCAGTGTACTATACATTACAGTATAGTTACAAAAAGGAACGACTCAAATTATTTTTAAAAGGAAAATCTTCACCTGACCTCATTCATGGGATGCATATGCACTACCCACTACAGCCCCAGTAAATTCCCTGCTTGAGCTTTTCTCTCTTATGAATATTAGTTGTCTTTGTTGCAGTAGTCCCTAAAGGTTCAGGTGCAATTGCAACTCAAATTGTTTCATGTAAATGAAATCAAATCTCTGGTATAAAAATATTTTTGACTTATAAAAGGTGCTCAGTCCAGCACTTATTCTGCGTCTTGGATAGGTTTCATGTTGAGCTTCCTGTTGGGATGGTTTCACCATGGTCTTCAAGGCCCACCTGGGAAAAGAAGCCAGTGGGACAGGAATGTGTGCAAGAGTGTGCATGGGTAGGACAACAAACTACCTGAGAGAGCTTTTACCTCAGACTGAGACTGCTGAAGATGACTGGATTAAAAGCTATCCAAGGAGTTACAGAGATCTTTGAAACACGTTTCAGCTAAAACCAGCCAAAACCCAAAACAAACAAACAAACAAAAATAGACAAAGAAACTAACAAACAAACAGAAACCAAAACAAACCCCCAGGAATTCAGAATGGGTGGGAGAAGACAGGAGCAGAGAAGTTACAGTATGCTGCCAGGTGTGGCCCCACAGAATCATGGGCTCTTCCTGGACTTGTCAGCATGGACCCAACATGAGCACCCCTGCCGCAGCTTACACACATCCACCATAGGGATACTCTGTTACCTGCACCTGAGGGATGTGAATTCAGCTCCTGAGGCCTGTCACCCATGCTGGGAGGGCAGTGAGGGCACTGAGGGCACTCAGGCCTCCTAGAACAGGTGTGTGCAAGAAGGGATTCCCACATGCCCAGAGCATGGGAGCCTGCACCCCCTGTCATGGCCTATAGTTGGGGGGAAGATCTGTTTGGGATTAGTAATACAAGGGGTTTTAGCAATCATAGAATACCATGTTGAAAAGGACCTCAGGGATCATCTGATCCAGCTTTTCTTAGCAAAAGTATGTTTTAGACAAGATGGGCCAGCATCCTGTTTGGATGAATGTTAAAAGTATCCAGTGCTGGGGAATCCACCACTTCCCTTGGGAGTTTATTCCAATAGTTGATTGTCCTCAGTTGAAAAATTTTCCTTGCGACCAACTGAAATCTTGCCAGGAGTAACCTGTACCCATTACCCCTCATTTGTTTCATGTGACTCTTTGTAAAAAGAGAGTCTCCATCTACTTTGCAGCTACACTTTAAGTACTGGAACATTGTGATAAAAATTTATTTATAAGATTTCGCAACTGTCTCATAATGAGATATATCTGCTGCATTGCTGATATTGATCCTAAATTTATAATTCTCTCATTGTTGATTAATTATAGGTTGATAATAAATCAGTAAATCCCTTTGATTCTCGGGTCCATGTCCATTAGACATTTTTTTCCCAGCAACAATATTCAAGCTATCTGGCTTAAGACTAGGTTGTATGAATCATCCTAGCTGTGGAAATATCCCAGCTGCATTGCAGATATTTCTAGTTGGAGGAAATAGAAATACACTGTCAGAAAAATTAAAGTAAAACAAATATTTTAAATTTATTGTTATCTAAATTTATATGAAATATGGCGTATAGAGACCAAAGTGTGTAAATATAAATGGTAGAAAATTTATTAATATTTACCTAAGATAACATCGATAACCTGATTCATTTCTTCATACATAAGAAATATAAATATCTCACAGTTACACTGTAGAACCCTATATGTCATACAAGCAGATGCCCTTCCTCTCAATGAGGTTGGTATTTTGAAGACAGCTTATAAGAATTATTGATGCAGAAGTTCAATTCAGTCTAACAGACTTGTTCCAACATATATACACTGTGCTAAAGGACTGATATTATAAATACATGCAATGAGAAATTCAAGGCAGATGGCCAAATTCATGCATCACCCATAGTTCAGCCCTTGAAACCTGCTGAGTATCCAGCCTAATGAAGACTGGCAGTGTCACATTGTCACTCTTCTCTACTCTCTTATCATTGTTTTTTATTAACATTTTATGACATGTTAACACTTGTTCACTTGCCAGAATGTTCTTTTGAACTTTGAATAGAAAAGATCATGAAAAGCTCTGTTTCATTCCAGCTTTTAGATGCTGCAGAAGAGCCAATGATGTAATGGAAAGAGAGGGGCAGAAGCTAAAACTGTCATGTCTTTGTGCCTCTGTTAAAACACACTGTGTTATTTATAATACTTTACTAATGTAATTTAGCTTGGAATATGATCAAAATTAAACTGCACATTTTAAATAAAAGCTTAGGTTTTGGTCATGTTCCAAATAAAACTACACTAATAGGTTGCTGCACATACTGCAGTGAATTTTAAAGGAGGCACTAAAACATGATGACCTTTTCTTCTGCTCTGAGCTGTGCTCATCTCACTTTCTATAGCATCCTGAATTCTTCCAACTGCAAGGCCACAGTCTGAATGAGAATGACATTTCAAAAGAGTTAATCGGTGGTAAAAATTCTAACAAGACCATTGAGAAAATGATCTATGAAAAATCTTTTTTTAATTGTTTGAAATGTTGAATTCTAAAGGTGCAATCAATAATGAATTGATAAGGAAGTGTTGCAATTTCTGAAAAAAATTCTCAAAGGTACTGCAGTCACAGCACATTTCAGAGAAATGGGAGACAGAGTCCTTTTATCCTTCTTGTTCTGATTGTTTTTCCTTTCTTTATTTCAGTATTAGTAGCTGTCTGTGCAGCAGCTCTGCCATTGTCATGTTTCAATCACCCTGCATGTAAAGGAATCAGAACATCTGGGGAAAAAAACCCAGGAGCTGTCAATGCTCTATTTTTGTTTTTATTTTTCTAAAAAATCACTTTTTTTGTGCAGGAAGCAATTAGCATTTTTTTGTCAAATTGTTGGGGCTTTAAGTACGAGTCTGTGAAGTCACAGCAAACAACCACAAAAAACCTCCCACAAAAATCCAAAAACAAACAACCCCCAAAAAACCTCATAGAAACAAACAAACCAACAACCCCCCCCCCAAAAAAAAAAACAACAAAAAACAAAAAACAAACAAACAAACAAAAAAACCCCGCACAACAAACCCCCCAAACAGTTATATCAGCAGAGATACGTAGATATATATTTCCCAGCACAGTCAGAAGACATGGTCAGGCAGTCACCTGGGTGTGCATGTCAATATGAATAGTTTACCAGCCTGATTCCTTCCTTGATCAGCTAAACAGTCCTGGGCTGAACTTTACTTTGGCTCCTCATTTTTGCATGCCTTCTCTTTCCTTCTCTCTGTGCTCTCCTCATATGATCCTCTGCACTTATTCTGCTGTTGTTTTATGTGAGAATCTTTGAAAGAAGCTTGATGATGATGAGAAATTATGAGAAAGCTACTGATATTGACTTTTGCTTATCACTTTGGCCAAGAATAGTTTAGAATAATGGTTTTAAATATTCAGCTTTCTGAAAATTAATAAAATTTATAACTTAATCATTGAAAGGGTGTTCCTGAATATAATTACTTTTCTATCACTGTTAGAAAAGAGACTTTTATTTTTTTATCTCATTTTAATATGAAAATATTTCTATCTTTTAAAAAAATTGTTACCATGCAACTGTTATGTTCTCCTTCTGAGTTTGGTGAATTTTTGAATGAATTTAAGGAAAATCTCAAAACTGATGTCAAGATTTGAAAATATTCTAATAAAAAGTCACTGGATTAAAGGTAATTTTATTATAATACTTAAAAAGCAGTTATTATATATACACAATTAAACCACATATCTAGATGTAGTCTTAAAATGTATGATGTAATTTCGCTTGATGATTTATAACATTTAAGTAATAGAAAATAAATCAAAAGAAATCTCCATCTATTTCTTAGTACTTTGTATTAGTAAGTCAAAGTCTGCATTTACTAAAGCTGTATCTTTTCCTATTCTTTCACTTTCCTTCTCCTCTGGCATCCCATAGTACAAGTTCAAGACCTGATCTGAATGTAAGGCAATCAACATTAACAAGAGATTTGTCTGAGCTCACTTATCTTAAAGCCTTCCAAAAGCTGGCATTTCCTCAATTTCAAGTGGTTTTCAGAGTTGCAAGTTAACTTTATGAATTGCATTGAAAAGTTAGATAAAAAGTGTTAGTGGAAGGTCACATTACTTTTGTAGTCATTATTATTATAATAGTGACAATTCAGGGATACTCTCTAGAGCAAATTGTTATGGTCAAAAGCAAATGATACAGCCATTACGGAAAAAAAAGCGCTAATTATTTCTTTTTGCACATAATCTGAGAGTCAGTTTCTTAACTTGATGTAAATGCAACATAAGAAAAATACTTGCATAGGCTAATGCTAAGGACAAGAATAATTTATTAGGAAAAAAAAAAGGTTGTTAAAAATTAGCTGTGTTTTCCCCCATCCACCGCAACTCATTTTAAGCAAATACTGTAGTAGGTATTAAATTGTCACATGAAGACTTCTTTCAACAGTAAGGATTGCTTTGTTCCAATAAACATGGTATAGATAATAAAAATAATGTAGTGACAAGGAAAATGTACATTGTAAAATCTATTGTTCTAGTACAATTTTAACAAATAGTGCTTTAGTATTTATTTCCCCTTTTTATATGCTTTCCAGGGAAACCAGAAGTTTTTACACCTCCAGTAAAAAAAAAAAAAAACAAACAAAAAAAAAAAAAAAAAAAAACAAAAAAAAAAAAAAAAAAAAAAAAAAAAAAACCAACCCCAAACTAAAAAGAACAACCCAACAAAAAATAAAGCTCCCAAACCAACATATTTTTTCTCTCTACATACTCTGTGGAGAACAGACTGCAATCTGGTCATAAAAGATGCAGCAGAACAGAGTGACTTCAAAGGCTAAAAAGAATTCCTTTACACAAGATGAATTATTTTTATTTTAAGAACTCTGTTGGAAGCTAAAACAATAGACTCAGTAACTCAGTAGAAAAATAATTAAAATTACTGTCATCTACACAGACCTTTTTATTCAGAGATGAAGGTTATTTTCTTCTCGGTCTGTTCAGCTGCACCAGCAGGGAGAAGCAGCTGGCCCTGGAGCCCTTGGCAGCTGCCAGACTGTGGTGAGGGATAGCTGGCACTGTCACTGGTGTGGATGGTGGGAAGCAGCCACTTGGTGCCCCAGTGGCTGCCGTGGCAGACCTTGATGTTGGTTATTTGGGAACACTAGTTTTACCCAAGTAGCTGGGCATTCTTAGCGAGAACAAAGCCAAATACTAGTATCTTTACCAAAATCTGTATTCTAAAATCAGTCACGCTTCCAAGAACAACGTGTTTGCAGCTTAGATGTCTGTTCCTTCTGTATGTAACTGACTATCTATGCTCAATAAGCAATGTATGGCAAATGTTTGGCTGTCATTCTGGAGTCTTTAAGTGGATTCTCTTGATGATTTTTATGCCTGGGCTGCAATACATGGGTGTATCTTGTTTTCACATTTTTCAGTACAAAAAAGGGATGCTTCTTTGTTGTTGAATTATTACAAATTTTGCCAGTCTTTCATTTTCGTTATGGCCTGAAATGAATAGTAATGAATGTTACAAATTTTCCTGGGTGTGAGGGAGGTTCCTTGTTTAAAAAGGAAACAGAAAAATCAAGGCTAAGAAAGAAGGTATGCATATTTTAAAGGCTGTGGTTAATCTCAGTTGAGTTAACTTTAACTGCCTAAAAATTAGAGTTTATTTTGTTTATTTTCAATCTCAAGTTAATGGAGAGAACCTCTAGACACTTCCAAAAGATATATATCTATACAGATAGAGATGCTATCCTGGAATTACTCATCCTCTGGAATTGCCTATTTTCTTGCTTGTCCGTAAAAAGAGACTGAACTACAAACTTCAGTTAAACCAAATTTTGGATAGCCAGACAGTGAGATAAATTTCATGCTCTGAGTAAGAATATTGGTAGATATGCATTGGTATGTGAATAACCACTCTAGCTTTAAATTGTTTGCTGTCAGGACTGTTTTATATTGACTTTGTGTTAACTTAAAACACTTCATATTTAATAAAATGGATAAGTAACATATATAAACTACTACTTTTTTTTTTCTTTTTTATAGAACATACAGCACCTTCAGTTTTGAATAAGGGCTGCCATGTATTATTCCTCCCCAAAGTAAATTATTTAACTATCCCTTGACTTTCCAACATAAAAGTTTGAGTCCCCCAGGTGGAGTGAAAATAAATATATCAACATTGAAAAGGATATCAAGGTAAGAAAAAGTTGTCAACATATGGGAATATAGTGACTACAAACACTTCAATGCAGTACAGACATCCTTGCTCTGTATGAGAAACCTCAAGAAGCTGTCTTGTTTATGCAATTGGAAATTCAATTTTATCCATACACAGGAAAGATAACTCAGTGACAAGGGATTTCCTTCTGCTAGCTTTTCTGAACATTTATTTTAATTAAATTGGATACTGAAAAAACCTATTGTGACTAAAAGCTTAATTGAAAATCGTATAAACAAGCAAATGAAACATAAGCATAAATTTAGTACTAAAATTTGTATGCTAAACAGGAGAGAGGTATGGAGTGACCTTGGCTCTAAACCAAATCATGTGGGCTGACTTACAACCCCACTGTTTAGGTCTAGCTACCTTTTTAGTGGACTGGTTGCATCCACAACATAGAAATTGTACTGGTAGTCTTCTTTGTGACACCCATATAAAATTTAAGTGGTTTAGACATGTTTTTCTCTGCTCAAATTATTTCAAGCAATGCTAACTTTATATTACAGTTTTTATACTGATGCCTAAGGATTTTTATGTATTTTTGGTGTGTATTTTATGGATCTTTATAGCTTTAGAAGTAAGGGATTTCT